>CM070712.1:62663335-63105174 GCA_036346275.1 Otatea glauca
AGAATGCCAATGGCTTAGCGAGAGGAGTTTGATAGCGCTCTCTCCTTTCTTGTTCTTGCTCGTTGTTCTGCGGATCGCTTAGCCCCGCCTCCTTTTATACTGAAGGAAGGCGTGTTACATCGAGAGTCGGGGAGGAAAGCGAGGTGACCTACGCTAGAGCTCCGGTCCTTCGTCACGTGGATCGGTCGCCACCCGTCTCGCCCATGGTGGGTTGGTAGCCTTGGTGGTCGTGGAGGTTAGGTATTTCGGGAAGTAGCGTACTTGCCCTCGTGATCCTTGCGAATCTTGCCGTCGCCGCGTGGCGTGACGCCGTGCCGCCGGGAGGGAGCGTCGCGCTCGTCTTGTCGCGTGACGGTTGATGGGCCGAAGCTTTGTCTTCTCGATCACGGATCTTCTTGGGAAAGAGCCACCGCCTCGTATAGTCGCCTCGATTGACCTTATCAGAGTGCGTGGCGGTAGGCCGTGAGGACGACACGCCGGCACTCGGCGTTCACCACCTTGGTTTGGTTAGAGTCGGAGATCCCGCCCGCCAAGAGGGGTCGGGAGCGCCGTCTGGTCTGATTCGCTTCCCTGGCGGTCGGCGGATGCCTTCGCGGTCTCGCAGTGATTCGGTCGACGGCGGGCGGCGCGCCTGTTAAGTGGAGATATGCTTGAGGCTGCGGCTCGTCGCCGGGCTGTTGGGGTATCCTTTTTATTAGTATTCGTCGGTAGCCCGAACTCCCAAGCGATTTGGCGGTCGGTTGGGGTTGAACTTGACGAAAGTGGTGGCGGGCTCGTAGGTCGTCCACCGATCCGTTAGCGATTTCCGTCGGGTGTGCCGTTGGACTTGATGGCTGTCCCGGAGTTTGGCGGGGCATTTGAACCGCAGGGGCTTTTACTTGCCTCGCTGCGCATGCCGAAGCGTGGTTTAGCCCCGCTACCGCCGCTCGTCTTCTGATCGCCTCGGGTTTTACGGTGAAGGATGCTTCGTTTTTCGGCACCGCATTTACTCGAGACGCTTAGCCTCCTTAGTCCGAGGATATATATCTCGCGGCTGTAGCTTGCTTGAAGGGACGAGAGCTTTTTCTTTGTTCTTTCAAATGGCTTCAGACATCCTCTAGTCTTTAGCTTCGGCGATGGCGTCACAGTAGAAGAAGAAGATCCTCTGCCGAAGCTTTGGGCTGAGTTCGACCAGCGATGGCCGAGCTCGTGGAGGAAGAAGCCGCAGCCCGCGACGCTATCGTTGTATTGCCGCCGAGGCCGGCTCGAGGTGGTAAGGGGGCCTTACGAGGCGATGGCGCAAGGGCGCCGACCGTGAGTTAGTGCGGCCGCCGATGTCATTGAGCAGCAAGCAGAGGCATCGGCGTGTTGCTTCGCGGCCGTGGCGGCCGTCCGTCGACCGGCAAGGGCCTACCAAGATGCCGTCGGTGCCACCGATGCCGCACGGATGTTTGATAGGTTCTAGGCGTGGGTAGAGTCCTCGCTGTGGTGCGCGTGGCCACTCTTGTATCCGTCCTGCTTGTGTGTAAAGTTGTGTAAAGTTTGAGCACATTGGCCTATAATGAAATTTTCTTTTCTTTATGAAAATGTCTGCGATGAGTTTGCTTTAGTTTTAATCGTTGTGGATGGTGCCTCGGTCGTCGTGGCGACCGGATGCCTCGTGAGGTTCGGTGTCCGAGTGCCTTGGTCGCAGGACGGCCGGATGCCTCTCGTGAGGTTCGGTGTCCAAAGTGCCTTGGTGGCAGGACGACCGGATGCCTCTGTGAGGTTCGGTGTCCGAGTGCTCGCTTAACGTCGTAGCTAGACGTGTGCCTTGGTCGGCGAGGACGACCGGATGCCTCCGTGAGGTTCGGTGTCCGAGTGCTCGCTTAACGTCGTAGCTAGACAAAGTGCCTTGGTCGGCAGGGACGGCCGGATGCCTCCGTGAGGTTCCGGTGTCAAGTGCCTTGGTCGGCGGGACGACCGGATGCCTGTGAGGTTCGGGTGTCCGAGTGCCTTGGCCCGCGTGACGCACCGGATGCCTCTGTGAGGTTCGGGTGTCCGAGTGCTCGTTTAACGTCGTAGCTAGACGGTGCCTTGGTGGCGGGGGACGACCAGGATGCCTCTGTGAGGTTCGGGTGTCCGAGTGCCTTGGCCGGCGGAGACGGCCGGATGCCTCTGTGAGGTTGGTGTCCGAGTGCTCGCTTTAACGTCAGAGCTAGACAGTGCCTTGGTCGGCAAGGATGACCGGATGCCTCCGTGAGGTTCTAGTGTCCGATCGCCTTGGTGGGCAGGACGACCGGATGCCTCGTGAGGTTCGGTGTCCGAGTGCCTTGGTCGGCGGGACGACCGGATGCCTCCGTGAGGTTCTAGTGTCCGATCGCTTTGGTCGGCGGGGCGGCCGGATGCCTCTCGTGAGGTTCGGTGTCGAGTGCCTTGGTCGGCGGGACGACCGGATGCCTCTGTGAGGTTCGGTGTCCGAGTGCTCGTTTAACGTCGTAGCTAGGCTGTGCCTTGGTCGGCAGGACGGCCGGATGCCTCCGTGAGGTTCTAGTGTCCGATCGCCTTGGTGGCAGGACGGCCGGATGCCTCGTGAGGTTCGGTGTCCGAGTGCTCGCTTAACGTCGTAGCTAGACGGTGCCTTGGTCGGCAGGACGGCCGGATGCCTCCGTGAGGTTGGGTGTCCAGTGCTCGTTAACGTCGTAGCTAGAGCGGTGCCTTGGTCGGCAGGACGGCCGGATGCCTCCGTGAGGTTCTAGTGTCCGACCGCTTTGGTGGCGGGACGACCGGATGCCTCTGTGAGGTTCGGTGTCCGAGAGTGCCTTGGTCGGCGGGACGACCGGATGCCTCGTGAGGTTCGTGTGTTCGAGTGCTCGCTTAACGTCGTAGCAGACAGTGCCTTGGTCGGCGGCAGGACGACCGGATGCCTCTGTGAGGTTCGGTGTCCGAGTGCTCGTTTAACGCCGTAGCAGACGCGTGAGTGCTCGTTACCGTCGTAGCTGGACGTGAGTGCTCGTTCTCGTCGTAGCTGGACGCGTGAGTGCTCGCTACCGTCGTAGCTGGACGTGAGTGCTCGTTCACCGCCGTGAGCCGGACGTGAGTGCTCGCCACCGTCGTAGCCGGACGTGAGTGCTCGCTACCGTCAGAGCTGGACGTGGGCATCCTTCTCGAGTCCTCGTCGGGCAGGGTAGCTGCGAGAGGAATGGCCGCCGTCTATCCCATGTATACCCCATCCGCGGTGTGGGACTGGAGGGATGAGCGCGCGTTTACTGCGTTGGTTTGAACGCCGTGCTCGTGGAGCTAATAGCGGGTAGTCCGAGTGGGTCCGGGAGGTCCCGCCAAGGGGGACCCTTCCGAGCGACGGTCCCCAGTAGGGTGTCTGGCCCCGCCTGTGGGCGACCCATAAAAACCTTTCTTTACTCAATCCGTATGGACTCTAGGTCGTCCACACCAGAGCACGGTGGCCGTCGCTCATTGATGAGCTCCGGGAGAGTGTGAAGTATGGTCTCGGGCGAGTAGAGGTGATTAGGCCGTCACCGACCTAACCGAGGGCCCACCGTGGGGCTCACCTCATACACCCCCTTGCTCAAGTTTTTTTGGGCGGCTTTATACCCATCCGTGGGGTAGGCCTTTTGAACCCACGACTCCTGCTGGGCCTGGCGCAAGCCACAAAGCTTTGCCGCCTTGGGGCCGCAGCGGCCCGATGGGCTTCTCGCGCGCCGAGCAACTGTTCGGCCTAAAGGCGGAGACCAGGAGGTTACGGACACGTTGTTCGGGCGGCGTCTTTATGGCTCTTTACGCCGACAAGACGAGGATTAAAAGCGAGTGGTATTGGAACCGGAGTTACAGCCGGGCGCGACAGACGAGGGTGGTCGCGACGCTTCGCTTGACCAGGCGCTGCTTGGCGGCGTTCGTTAAATCTCTATAAATACGCCCGTTGGGTGCTTTGAGTGGTCACGTTTTCTTGCCCTTCTGTCTCGCCTCAAACAAGAAGAGCACAGAGAGCTAAGGAAAGAAAACCCACCTTTCTTTCTCACCTTCCATCGTCTCCCAGTGAAGATGTCGTGGCCGAGTGCTCCGCGCCAAGACAAACGTCGGCGCCGCTTAGTGAAGAAGGGCTTCCTCATGCCGCAGACCTTCCTTTGGAGGGTGCCGATCAGGGCTATCACCCCGCCGCTGGGGCAGCGAGATCGTGGTGCCCCTCGTTCTTCGAGCGCGGCTTTGGCCTCGCTGCGCACTCCGCTCGTCCGGGCTGTTGTTTCATTACAAGGTGGAGGTGCACCATCTCAACCCTAATGGGGTCCTCCACATCGCCATCTTCATCCTGTTGTGCGAAAGCCTTCTTGGGGATCGAGCCGCCTTTGGGCGTTGTGGAGGCACTTCTTCCGAGCAAGGCTCGGAAGGACAGCCGTCGGGCCGCGCGCGCCTGGTGGCTGGCCCTCCGGCCTCGCCCGGTCGAGCACGGAGTACTGAGGTGAAGCGCCCTCGTCTAACAAGGGTGGCGTTCGAATGGCTCTACGCTCAAACGTCGGCGACAGCGCCTCGCTTTCAGGAGAGCTTCCGTGGCGGAGCGGTGGAACTGGGCGCCGAAAGAGGGAGAAGAACAAGGGCCCGATCGTGGAGCGATCGAGGGCTTAAAGGCGAGGGCTCAGGGGACGTGGTTGTGCGCACCTTCATGGGGATGCGCGTGCAACCACTTGTGCACGTGCCGCACCTGTTCGGTATCGCGGGCCGTCCGGCCGGCGAGGATGGCGAACCCGAGTGGCCGCGTCGAGGTGGAGGCTCGGGTGGCGGCCGTTCGGCAGCGGCGCATGCTGTGGTCGCGGATGGCCACCCGAGCCATTCTCGCGCTTTTCCGCCGAACCGTAAGCCGGTGAAATTCCTTTCGCCTCTCTTTTCTCATCGCCCTTCGACTTGACCGACATTCCTGCATCCTCTCGGGGCTCATGGGGATGTCTTCGCAGCGCCGCCCCGGGATAAGGAAGCGAGCGGCCGCCGGCGAGGACGCAGAGGTCGACTCCTCCCGCAAGAAGAAGGAGTAAAGGAGGAGGAAGAAAAGGAAACGCTTGCGGCCAGCAGCGCAGGATGTGTCGAGACCACCGCCGTGGGGACGACTTCCATCGATGGCGGGAGTGCCTCGGCCACCCCTATGGTGGGTTTTTCGACCGCTGATCGGTGGCGGCCCGGCGTGGACTCGCCGAGGCGGCATCACGGGCCCGTGGCCACGGATCCTCGGTGGGGTGATCTTGCGCTTGCGATCGCCGCAGCTGCCTCTACCGGAGGTGGCCGTGGAAGCGGCCGGCCGACTTGCCCCTTGGCGGGGCGGCAAAGAGGCGCGCGTGCACGCACCCTTCGGCCTTGTAAGTGTATTATTATTTTATTTTGGAGCATTTTTCTTCTTGGCAAAGCCGCCGGCGACTCTTAATCTTTGCAACGTCGGCGCCTATCTTGGGGTGATCGTGGGCGTGCCACATCGCCCCGCAATAACGGGCGCCGGTGATTCAGTGACCCGGTTGGGTCGGCGAAGGTCGCGCGTCGGCGTCCGAGGCGCGTCGCCTCGAGGGGACAGAGCCCCACCGGAGGTCGTGCCCAAGAAGAACTTCCGCGCCTCGGCGGGACCCCTCCGGACGACGTGATCGCTGTTTGGAGGATGACAACGGCGTTGCCGGTGATCGCGCCGACCGTGGCGGAGCCGGCGACGGAGGTGCCCGACCGCCCCGTGGGGAGGTGCCGACCGATGCCCTCAGCGCAGTCGCCGAGGATTCTGAAGGTTGACCTCGTCACCCTTGCCCATGGTGCTTTGGGCGGGTGGCGTCCGCCGAACCGGCGAAGCGAGGTGCGCCACGGGTGTAATTCCTGTCGGGCATCATGGGTGAGGCGGAGGAGAGCGAGTGGGCCACCTTTCGGCAAGGCGCCACTGGCGCGGCGAGATAAGGCGATCCGTGAAGGTCTAGCCCTTGCTCAAGTCTTCCACCGTATACCGGATATGATGGTCGGGAGTCGGCCGGTCGCCCGGGTAGGTAGGTCACCAAAAGTTCTCGATTCGCTGCACATTTTGATAGTTCTTCCGCGCGACTAACTGAGTGTCGACATTTTCGCAACGACTTGCGGGATCGCCGTCGCGCAAAGTCGAGCTCTGCAGCTCCCGACGATGGGTGGCACCGCAGCGAGGAGTGCGATGGCCGCGCCTTGAGCCGCGCCTAGCCGAGAGGCCCTGCGCATTAGGGCGGTCGGAGGCGGTGGTGATCCGCCAAGGATTTGAAGAGGCCACAAAGGCTCTTCATGATGAGCGCCTAGGAGCCAAGGCTTTGAGGGCGAAGTGGCGGAGCCGAGTCCTCGACGGAGGTCACCGAGGCCAAGGATGCCATTGCTGCCGCGGAGGGATCGCGCAGACGCAGTAACACGTCTGCGGACCGAGCGGAACAAGGCTCGTGGGGACGCTACCCGAAGTTCGCCCGAAGCGCGATCGCCGTATGAGCCGCCGAGTGAAGACTTCATACGAGGCGCGAAGTCGGGCGGCAATCGACCAACTCCGCGCCGTAAGTGTCTCAATTCTTCAATTAAGTTTGGGGTGCGACCACGGCGAACTTATCCAAAATCTCCGCAACCGCAGAGGCGCGAGGAAGAATCTGGCGTCGCCGTGGAGGCGCAGAGAACGGCCGCCGCCGTGACGTGGCGATCGTGGCCGGGACGCAGGCCGGCGGCGTTGAAGGTTGCCGAGGACGGTCGGGCCGAGATGAGCGCCGAGCCGAGGCCCTCCGCAAGGCCGGTCGGGGTCTCGCGATCGCATCCTGAGGCCGGCAGCCCGAGTGCCCTTGCCCGCTACCGCCCGAAAGCCGACCGTAGAAGAGGCGGTGGTCACCGTGGCCGCGCTTGAGCTTCATCGGCCGGTCAACACCATCTCGTACTCACGACGGCATCGACCTCGCGGTGGTGGGGAGCGGCGAGCTGGAACCGGATCGACGTGGAGATCGATCGGTTCGAGCTCTTGGTTGAGCCGCGCCCGGAGATCGCCAACAGATCCCGCCGCAGCCGCCTTCCAGAAGCGAGGCGCCAACTCTCCGCTCGCCACGGCCGCCCGTCAAGAAGAGTAGAAAAGTTAGCTTTATCCTTCTTAGATTGTAAAGACCGTTATTTAAACAATCTTGAAATTATCAAGTCCCTAATCGTCCCTCGCCCTTTTCGTATTTAGGATGAGCGCTTGGCGACCATAGCCCTAAGGACCGCAGGGCCACTTGTGCGAGGTCGGGTTGTTTTGGGAGGAGCGAGGTGGATTGGAGACTTGGCTATGCACGGCGGTTAGGCGCACTTGTGAGGGATAGGAGTGTTCTAGACCGGCCAGGATCTTTCCACTCGGGCACTTCCTTCTTCCGCAAAGTGCTACTTAGCAACCGTAGCCGGGCGAGGCCGAACACTTGGGTTGAGAGGGTTACCGCCGGGATGGACCTCATGACCACGGTCACGTACCCTCATAAGCGCGTGGGATAGCCGAGTTCGTGCGGGAGGAGTGTTCCTCGCCGACCCAAAGGTCACTCCACTCGGGTACTTCCTTCTTCCGAAGTGTTAGCAACCATAGCCGGGCCAGGGTGGGTGAGCACTTGGTCAAAGGAGTTACCGCCGGGAAGGACCTTGTGGTCGGTTGGGTCATCAACCCGCGCAGTGCCGGCCAGAGTAGCTGAACGGGCGCTGAAGGCAGCCCTAGTCGTCACATCTGGCGACTGTGTGCTCTAAGGAAGAAGGTAAAGAGCATGCTAGGAAGAGGAAAAGAGTTTAGGATAGAATCGCCTTAACTTTTCAATGTTCCGGTGCATTAGGAGGATGCGACCATCGGCGTCCTTGAGTCGGAAGGTGCCGGTCGGAGAACTTCCACGACGGTGAAAGGACCCTCCTGTGGGGCGCTTGTGCTTATCTTTGGTTGTCCGGACCGACGCAGAACCAAGTCGCCAATACCAAGGATCGCCCTCGAACTTGGCGGTTGTGGTAGCGGCGCAGGCTTGTCGATATCCGCCGCCGCGCAGACGGCCACGCGCGCCTCGCCGAAATGGTCGATGGCGTCTTGTTGCAGGCGAGCCCCGAGCCTCATCGAAGGCTTGCAATCTCGGGAGCCGTATTCCGTGTCGATGGGCAAAACGGCCGGCGCCAACACCATAAAGAAGGTGTGAACCCGTCGCCGGCTCGGCGTGGTCCGCAGACTCAGAGCACGGAGGGCAGCTCGGCTACCAGCGCCGCGAAATGCTCGAGCCGATCGAAGATCCGCGCTTGAGTCCTTGAAGGATCATGCCGTTAGTGCGCCGACCGGCCGTTAGTCCGCGGATGGGCTACTGCTGCCCAATCGACACGGATGTTGAAGTCGTCACAGAACTCGAGAAATTCCTTCCCCGTGAACTGTGTTCCGTTGTCGGTGATGATGGAGTTTGGGACTCCAAACCTAAAAACGATGTCGCGGAAGAAGATGGCCGCTTGTACCGACGTGGCGCTCACGACCGGCTTGGCCTCTATCCACTTGGTGAACTTGTCTACCGCGACGAGTAGGTGGGTGAAGCCCCCGGGCGCTTTCCTGAAAGGCCCGACCAAATCGAGTCCCCAGACGGCAAAAGGCCACGTGATGGGGATCGTCTGTAAAGCTTGGGCTGGCAGATGCGTCTGCCGAGCAAAGAACTGGCATCCTTCACAGGTGCGTACGATATGCTCGGCGTCTGACACAGCGGTTGGCCAGTAGAAACCTTGTCGAAAGGCCTTTCCCACAAGAGATCGGGGTGCTGCGTGGTGACCGCAGACTCCGCTGTGTATGTCGTCCAGCAGCTGTTTTCCTTGGTCGGTCAAGATACATTTTTGGAGGACCGGGAGGACTCCTTTGTAGAGGTCCGCCGATCAGACGGCGATTTTGCCCGCCGGCGAGGCGCCGCCCTCGGTCGGTCGGGGAAGTGACCCGTCCACAAACGGCCGATGTAGGGCCTCCTCGGTCGGACTCAAGTGCTAGCACACCGCGGGCAGATCCGGCCAAGTCTTCGCCCGACCAAGGCTTGGTCGGGCGACCGTGGCCGATTGGTCGGGTGGCCGCCACGCCGAGTCCACCGACAAGGCCGCAGGAGGTCGAGACGAAGATCCCGGCGGGACGGGCTCTCACTGGAGGCAAGATTGGCGGTGATTGGCCTCGCCATTGTAGCGTCGGTAGCTATGGTGAAGCTCGAAACCCTTGAACCGCTCCTCGAGCCGGCGCATTTCTCGACAAGACGCTGCCATGCGGGCGTCTCTGGCCCGCAGCCTTCATGACTTGGTCGACGACAAGCTTGGAGTCCCCGTGGACGAGCCGGCGAGCACCGAGGTCGGCAGCGATCCGGAGACCGTTGACGAGCCTCGTGACGGCAATGTTGTTGGTCGCGCGAAGAGCAACCTAATGGCATATTGAAGCCTATTCGAGTGGGGAGATGATGGCGACTCCGCGCTCGCGCCATTCTTGGTGTAAGACCCGTCAAGTACATTGTCCAAGACGGGGTCTTCGACCACCGGTGGTGCTCAGGCTTGGTCCACTCGGCGACGGTCGGCCGAGCTCGCGACTTGATCGCCGCCCAGGACGTATATTATGCCATGGCCGCTAAGCTCGAGCGCCCATTTGGCTATCCTTCCCGAGGCATCGCGATTGTGGATGATCTCGCCTAGTGGGGACGTGGTCACCACGGTGATGGCGTGTTGATCGAGTAGTGAACGAAGTTTCCTCTTTGCGATGAGCACCGCGTGAGAGTAACTCGCACTTTGTGGTACCGAGTCTTGGACTCGGAAAGTACCTCATCGATGAAGTAGACCGCCGTTGTACCTTGAGCTCACGGCCTTCTTACGCCGCTCCACCACGAGGGCCGCAATGACGACTTGGGTATTGGCGATGTAGAGGAGCACGGTTCACTGGTGCCGGGCGATCAGATGGCGGCGAGGACAGAAGGCCTTCAAGCGGGTGAGGGCCTCTGAGCCTCGTGTGTCCAAGCAAGCGGTCGGATTTCTTGAGCAGCTCAGAGCGGCATTCCGCGTTCGCGAGGCGAGACACGAAGCGGCTCAAAGCCGCCAGCATCCGGCCACCTCCGACCCCTTTGAGGTTCTTGACCGGGCCCATCCTCGCGATCGCCGAGATCTTCTCCGATTGGCCTCGATGCCTCGCTCGAGACGATGAAGCCTAAGAGCTTTCCTTTGGGGACCCCAAGACGCACTTCTGCGGGTTGAGCTTTATGCGAAACCGTCGAAGGTTCGCGAAGTCTCTTCTAGGTCGGCGATAAGGTCGTCACCTTTCGGTCTTTACGACAATATCGCCGACATATGCCTCAACGCTGCGCCGATCCGGTCATTGAAGCACGCTTGCATACATCATTGGTATGTAGCGCCGCGTTCTTCGGCCGAAGGGCATTGTGACATAGCGTAACGAGCGAACGGAGTGATGAAGGAAGTCGCGGTGGTCGGACTCCTTTAGCGCAATCTGGTGGTAGCCCGAGTAGGCATCCGAGAAGGAAAGAGACTCGCACCCGCGGTGGAGTCGATGACTTGGTCGATGCGAGTAAGGGAATGGGTCCTTGGGGCATGCTTTGTTGAGACTCGTATAGTCAACACACATTCTCCATTGCCCGCTCTTCTTTTTACAAGTCTGGTTGGCTAGCCACTCGGGGTGGCGCACCTCTTTACTGAACCCCGCCAAGAGTTTGGCGATCTCCTCCTATAACCCCGCGCCTTTCCTCGTCGAAGCGGCGTAGCGCTGGGCGACCGGCTTGAGCCCGGTCGGACGCTCAAGGAGTGCTCGGCGACCTCCTTTGAATGCCCGCATGTCGGAGGACCTCCATGCGAAGACATCTTTGTTAGTGCGGAGGAAGTCGGCGAGCGCTTTCCTATTTGGCGGGAGCGTGGCTCGACCAAGACGGTCTTGGTCGGATCACGTGGATCGACCGTGACCTCCTTCGTCCTCGGCGGATTTGAAGGATCCCGCCCGATTTGTCGGATTCGGGACGGACTCGCGGCTTCCTTCCCGAGCTTGTTGAGTTCCGCAGGCAACGACCGCCGAGGCGAGCTCGCACCGCCGCTCGCGATTGAAGGCAGCTGGAAGGACGATGCCGCGGTGATGACTCCATGCGTCGGGCATCTTCGACTTGAGGTAGGCGTGGTGGGGATCGCCATGAACTTGGCGTAGCATGGCCTCCCGAGGATGGCGTGGTAGGCGCCGGAAATCCACGACCTCGAAGGTGAGGGTCTCGCGCGGAAGTTTCCGGCCTCGAAGGTGACGGCGGTCGACCTGCCGGCGGATGGGCTTGTCGGCGGGATGACGCCATGGAAAGGTGCCTTGCTTGGCCGGAGGCTTGAGCGGGACTCCATAGCGTCGAACGCCTCAACGTAGAGGATGTTAAGGCCGCCGCCCCGCCCATCAAGACCTTCGTGAGGCGCCGTTCGACGACGGGTCGACCACCGGTGGTACCTTCCTGTGGGGACGCGATCGGGTGATCGGTCGATCAAAGGTGATCGAACTCCGACCACCGAAGATATTGGGGACGCCGCGTGGCGGTGTGGACCTCGCGAAGCGAGCTTGAGTCGACGCTTGTCGGCGTAGCAAGCCGTCCTCCGAAGATCATGAGGCGGCCGTCGGGCTCGGGAACTCGTCGTCGCCTTCTTCTCCGCCGTTCAGCGGGGCGCGCGCGGCTTCTTTCCTTTGCTCGCAGCGTGGTGGGGACGCTAGAGATAGCGCCGTGACTTCGCGAGCCCCGCACTTGTGCTTGACGGAGAACCCATGGTTCGGGCATGGGCCGTCCATCAATTTCGAAGCGGTGGGGCGACGGCGGCGCGCGCCGCTTTGCTGGCAGTATATGGCGACCGTGGCGACCACAGGTCTCACGGACCGCTTCGTCGCTTCCGCTTGTCGGCGGTCGGGAGGAGACCCGCTTGACGCCGGGCTCTGCCGGGCCTTTCCTCCTTCGAAAATAGCCCCTACGGCCTCCTCGCGGAGGCGTGGTTGAGTGGCGATGTCGAGGAGTTCTTGGTGGTCCCGGGCTTGAGGCGCCCCACTTGTGCACCAAGGCCTTGCAGAGGTGCCAGATGAAGGCTCCCACGACATCGGCGTCGGAGATGTCGGGAGCTCGTTAGATGGCGGAAAACCGCCGGATGTAGTCCCGGAGGGTTTCCCCGGTCACGCTTGCAGCCCTTCAGTCTCAGGAGTTTCGTGGCGCTTGTAAGTGCCCCGAAGTTACCGACGAAGAGATTCTTCAAGTCACCCGCCTCGACAGCTTTTGGCGGTACTCGAGCGAGCTCGGCCGAGTCCGCGAGGTAGATGGGGAGGTACCGATGATGAAGAGATCATCTGTCGCTCCCACCGACATGCGAGCCGCATCTTGAGCCGACACGGGTTGGTGGCCCGTGTACTTGGCAATGTTGGTAGGCGCCGGAATCGGGCGGAAATCCGCCGCGGATCCTTTGGCAAAAGCCCGTGGTCCAGACCATCGGGGCTCGGCTGCGTAGTGGCGCCACCATCCGCAACACGTGAGTGGCGGCGTCCCGCCATCTTTCTTCGCGCCGAGGGTGGCGCGGATGTCGAGGGCATTACCGAGGCGCCGGGCGCACCGGCACGTGAGGCTGGGTGGTGCGGTCTTGGCGCACCCACCGGCTCACAGCGGCGGTGACGGGCCCGGTGGCGGAATAGCGCGGTGTGGTAGGAGCCGAGGCTCAGATGTGCCGCGACGGCCTCCACCCCACCGAAGGTACCGTAGGTAGCTCGCCTCCGGGTTTGCGGGCTCGGAAGGCCTCGGAGCAAGATGATTGGCCGCAGCCACGTTTTGGCTCGCGTGAGGGAAAAACCGGGGCGCGGATTCGCCCCACCTTGTGGTGCTCTTGGCGCGCGCGCGTCTGCGTCGCCAAAGACTTGCGCTGCTCGGGCTCGCCCCGCTCCAGTCGGCTGGAGCCGGCCGAGCTCACCTTCGCTCCTCCAGCTCTCGCGTTGCCGTTGGAGCTCGGGCCGCGCGAGCTCGAAGCGCGTTCGCCAGCGCCTCGCGCTGGTATTCCCCCTCCGTGCCTCGGTCGCGCGGACGGGGACCGTCGTGAGCAGCGGTGGCTACGACCAATCGGCCAGGTTCGCGTTGCACTCGCGAGTGCCGTCGCGCGCGGATACTCGCGTCGAGCTGGAGCCGTGGTGGAAGAGTCTTCCAAAGAACTCGTGGACGGAGGTTGGCATGTAGCCACCATCGCCACCGGCCGCGAGCCTACGGGTGACATGGTCACCGCCGCCTACGGAGTTTTCGCCGACCGCGCGAGCACTCCTCGGGTTCGGCCGGGGCCGCAGGGCGCCCAAGCCGAGCTTAGCGGTGCGCCGAGAGGACGCCCAAGCTCTCGGTAGGCGCTGTCTTCCGAGACGGCGGACGAAGCGTGAGCCCTCCGTCGGGTGACGGCGAAGTCGAGGAGCCGGCGGATCCGGTTCCCGCGCGATCATGCCTGCCGCATGGGTGGATGCCATCGAGGAGACAAACGGAACCGGAGATGGTGATGAAGACGCGAAGTCCCCTACTGGCGCGCCAACCGCGTTGCGGGAGCGCGGCAAGTAAAATTTGTAAGTCTAGGGGTCGCGCGTTCCACTCCTGAATGGTTAGACTCGTGAGTCCAAGATGTATACCGGTTGGCCAAGGTCCCTACTCGATTCGTGTGTGGTGGTGTTGTATTACTCTTGGTACGGATGACCGCACAAAGTTTTACAAGCGAGAATGCCAATGGCTTAGCGAGAGGAGTTTGATAGCGCTCTCTCCTTTCTTGTTCTTGCTCGTTGTTCTCTCGAATCGCTTAGCCCTGCCTCCTTTTATCTGAAGGAAGGGGCAGGTTACATCGAGAGTTAGGAGGAAAGCGAGGCGACCTCGCTAGGAGCTCCGGTCCCGTCCCGTGGATCGTCGCCACCCGTCTCGCCCATCGGGTTGGTAGCCTTGGTGGTCGGGGAGGTTAGGTATTTCGGGAAGTAGCGCATTTGCCCTCCGTGATCCTTGCGAATCTTGCCGACGTCGAGGTGCGTGACGCCTGGTCTTCGCCTCGGGAGGGAGCGCGGCGCTCGCGTCCAGACGTGACCGGTTGATGGGCCGAAGCTTTGTCTTCTCGATCACCGGATCTTCTTGGGAAGAGCCACCGCCTCGTGATAGTCGCTCGATTGACCTTATCCGAGGGTACGTGGCGGTAGGCGGTGAGGACGACACGCGCACTCGGCGTTCACCACCTTGGTTTGGCCGGAGTCGGAGATCCCGCCCGCCAAGAGGGGTCGGGAGATCCCGCCCGCCAAGAGGGGTCGGGGCGCTGCTCAGTCGGATTCGCTTCCCTGGCCGGTCGAAGCGGATGCCTTCGCGGTCTCGCAGTGATTCGGTCGTGGCCAGGCGGGCGGCGCGCCTGTTAATGGAGATATGCTTGAGGTCTTTGCCTGCCGTCGCTTGGCTGTTGGGGTATCCTTTTTATTAGTATTCGTCATTTTATTATTCTGAATTTTTAAATTCTAAATCCTGAAATTATTTGGATTGTTATCATTAGACTACTATAATACTTTAATTATTTTCCATAGTACACCCTAAGTATTTTTGTATAATCATGTTCCTAACAGAGCATGGAATCTAACAAAATTTATTTCATTTAATTTGGAATTGAATTGCAAAAATTCTACAAATGGCATATTTCAAATTCTTTCTTTAAATTTAAATCTGAAATTCAAACAGAGTTCATTTTGAAATATTTTTTGCATATTCTGAATCTACATGATTTTAGATGAATTTATAAATTTATTTCATTTCATTTGGTTGGTTAGTTCAAAAGATATTCAAGTTTGAATGCATTCGGTTTTGATAATTCTGAAAATTAAAAACTTTACTAAATACGAAAAGTACGCCTTCGCAACCGAAGTGCGCTTTCCTATTTCGCACTACGCTGGACTGAGGCACTGACATACCGGGCCCAGCTGGCAGCGAGGAGTGCTCGCGTAGTGTGGCTGACACGCGGGCCCGCGAGCTCACGCGGTGCACGAGGCTGACAAGTGGGACCGAGGGGTCAGCGACTTGGCTCAGCGCTCGCGACTGA
This sequence comes from Otatea glauca, assembly GCA_036346275.1. Taxonomy (NCBI): domain Eukaryota; kingdom Viridiplantae; phylum Streptophyta; class Magnoliopsida; order Poales; family Poaceae; genus Otatea; species Otatea glauca. The sequence goes on from CM070712.1 coordinate 62,678,348, forward strand.
CATGGGGGCCCGACTGTCAGCGACACCGAGCAGAGAACACACTTCCAGAGCTCGCCGGCGGCGAGGGATGGCCGGAAAAGTGGAATGGGTTCCACCTTCGTGCTCAGTGAGCTATTGCGCATCTATGGGCGGTGTTGCTTTGGCCAGAGGTGGTCGGAGACGGCCTGCCACCGGAGAGGGGCGACGGCGCTCATGGCTCACCGGTGTTCCGACGAATCACAACATCTCGAGATGGATGAACACTACGGTGAGCATCAGTGTGATACAAGATTTCCATTTTTGGTTTTAGCAAGGAAAAAGAGTGACGGAGGGAAGCTCTCACTGGGAGCGTGCGGCGGCAGAAGAAGGAGCTCGGAGGGAGAGCTCGTCGGAGAAGAAAAGGTGAAATTGAGGTGGCAAAGGTTTCAGGGTGCTATGAGGGTGCTTCGGGTTGGATGGTTTGGGGCGAAATGGTTTGTGGAGCTCGATTCGACGCTTTTCCCCTTTTCGGGCGTTTGGCCGGAGCTGGGGAAGAAGGAGGGCTTTGGCGGTGATGAGACGGTTTGGCTTGGCATTGAGTGTTTAAGGAGAAAGGAGAAGTGCGTGCGACGTCTTTGCAACACTTATATAGATGGCGAGGTCGGTAGGAGCAGTGTTTGAACGGGGGAGGAATGGCGCCGGCTTGCGCGGGTGATTTCGGCAGTGTTCTGGCGCGGGAGAGGGAGCACACTAGCCGAGGCGGATGCGCGGCGTGGCGCGGCGGCGTCTTTGGCGGTCTCGAGCGAAGAGTTACGCGCAAACCGAGCAAAGCGAACGACGATCTTGGCTCGGTACCGCTACGCAGAAAACGGAAAAGAACGGAAAAGAGACATTTGACAAGTGGGGCCAGGCGGTCAGTGAGAGAAAGCGAAGTCGGCAGCAGGGACAGCTGGCAGTCGGGGCCCACAAGTCGGTGAGACGCGAGTAAAATTAAGAATTTTCTGGACAGCTTAGGGGTAAACAGACGTTCTAGGGTAAAAGATAAGCTTAATATTTTATTAAAATTTTTACAGAAGTCTGCAAGGAAAATATAAGGATGTAGTAAAATTTTCAGATAAAATAGATGAGTAAAAATATTATTAAAAATCTGACAATGCACTGTTATAGGTTTTTGCTGATTCTGAATTATATTTATTTTAGGATTAAAATTAATTTATTATTTTATGAAACTTTTTGACAGGGTTGGTATTGATATTTTATACCTTATGTAAAATTAGCATGATTTTATATTTGCTATTTTATTTATGAAATTTCTGACATTGCATTTTCCATCTTTTCATATTTACTGTTTTTGAATTTATAAAATTAACAAATGAAGAGATAAATTCTTGATATTTTTACCAGGAATGGGTTAGGTTAATATGCCGGCATGGTTAAAATTTAACCCTATTTAAGGTAAGACAAATCCGGAACAAATCTTATGGTTTAGATTTTTTTTTTACTTTTCTTCTCATGATCACTTTGCCTTTTAATTTTATTTTATTAATGCCAGATCAGTGCAAGTGGCAAAAATAAGATTCTGACATTTTTAAGAATTTTACCGTCTTTAGGTTTTTACCTTTTTGTCTTTTACCATTTTACTATATAGCTTATTTGGTTTTCTTTTAATAGGAAAAAGCCAAAAGAATTTATTTAATTCAAGAAAAATCAGAAAACATAACAAATAATCATATGGATATTTTTAATATTGTATTTATTATTTTATTGATTTTTTTGGCTGTTACATATATTTTTTTAATTCATGGAAAAAGTTGGATGAATTGAAAACTGCTATATGGAGTGAATAGGCAAGGCACTCGATCTGGATCTCTCCATTGCTTTCAACCGTGTGAAAGGAAAGCTCTTTCGAGTATTGAATTTGTACTACAAAAAGTATGGTGCCAGCGAGATCGAGACGTATGCTTCGGAGCAAGTGGTGCAACAATCCAAGGGAATCATAACGACCCACTTGTGGAAGTGGATGAAGGGCAAGGGAAGCATCACCACCTCACCCATTCCAGTGTCAAACTGTCTCTTTCAAGGCAACATTCAGCATTGTTGAGAGTAATTGAAGAAAGGAAATAGTGCCTTACGCCCGATATAGTAGAGGCAATAAACTGCTCAAGGATTGGTGCCCGAGACAGTAGAGGCAATCACCTGCCTCAAGGATTGGAAGAAAGTATATGAGCGGCAACAACATCAATTGGAGGATCTTGAGATCGCGCAGGCGTTAACATATATCAATATCGAGTAGCCGATATGTATACTTGTATGTAGTTATTGTACTATGTTCTTTACTAGGGGAATCTCACACTAGGGTGTAAGGTTTTTAATGAGGCAATAACATTGTATCCGTAAAATATCGATGAAATTTCACTTCCCCCTAAATATTTACTTGTCAATAATTTTGCGTAATTACTTGAATTCAGCTCCCTTTTTCCCCTTTACTTTGTTTTTTTTTCTTTTCCCTCTTCTCCCTATTTCAGCTAGCTAGCAGCTGCCTACTCTCCCTCTTCCTTCTTCCTTCTTAGCTCCCTTCTTCAATCCTCCCTCAGTGCCTCGATCTCCCCTCTAGCTCCCTACACACTAGATCGAGGCATCAGATGGTCGCACTACCCCTCCTTAGTCCTCCACACCCTACTGCCCCCACCTCGGTCCCCTATGGCCCTATGCGAGAGCGCCATGGAGGCACTACCCTCCTTCTCATGCGGCGGTCATGGCCATGGCCTTGTGGTGTCAGGCAAGCGCACAGGCACCCAAGGCAGTCAAGAGCGGCTGCAGCGAGCAGACGCACAGCAGTGAATGACAAGCATGATAGAAATAATCTTGTAATAGGAAAGTTATAGTTTGGAAAGCACGTACAGTACTCGAAGGTTACTGTAGCATCACGAAAAAAATTGGTCGAAGAAAAAACCTGGCAGCTTGCTCGTGGTGAGAGCAGCTGTGCAAGGTTGTGAAGAAAAAAAAGTGAGTTCTTGTATGAGTTGTGTCTACAGGGTAAACGTGTGCGAGAGATGTCATGCGCATCAGTAAAGATCGTGCTACACGAAAAGATCAAAAGGAAGCCGCTGCGTGTGCTAAATCCAGTCTGTCAAAGTTGACTCAGGGGCGTTGAAGAGATGCGTTCACCGTCCAAAGTCAAGTTCATCAGAGTTGACTCCGGGGCGTTGAAGAGGGTGTGTTCGTCGTCCAAAGTCAAGTCCGTCGAAAACGAGTTCGGGACGTTGAGAAGATGCATTCGCCATCCAAAGTCAAGTCCGTCGAAGATGAGTGCGGGATGTTGAGGAGATGTGTTCTCCATCTTGTCTTGAGTATGAGTTGGGCAAATCGTAGTTGAGACCGATTGTCTCAATGAGTTAGAGTTGCTTTACAAGATTAAGGGGTGATTGATAGAAATAATCTTGTAATAGGAAAGTTATAGTTTGGAAAGTTTATATTAAGAAAGTTTAGGTTGAGTCCGATTAGGACAAGGAAGTAGAATCATATTCCGTTAAATAGGGCTGTAGTTTTGGGTATAAATATAGGGGCAGATTAGGGGTGGAGCCAGGCCTCGGGCTACCCGGGTCTAGGCCCGAGGCCTGGCCCAAAAACTCAATTCAAAATATGTTGAAAATTTATAAAAATTCACAAATTAGCCCAATAAACCTTGGGCCAGTCTAGACCGGCCTGAGACTTGGGCCTGGGCTGGCTCCGCCCCTGGGGTAGACTTGAGTTTTGTAAGCGAACAGAATGAGAAATAATAAAAGAGAAAATTGTTCCAAAGTATTTTTTAAAGTTCTGTTCCATCGAAGCATAGCAGCGGCAACCAAAGTACTCAACATGTACCGTGCTCGTGCCTTGCTCACGGCACTTACGATGCCGGCACGGGCCGTTCCGTGCCGCTGCGGCCTGGGAGCCGTTGTGCCCCTGCACGGTTACCAGGACTATATGAAACGACTACATTTGTAGCAGTAGGATAAGACTCACCTGATTAAACTGAGATATGTCAGACTCGAAGGAACATCAGATTATGTACGTGGTAGTATCCAGTAAGTACTATAAAGCTTGCATGGCTTGTACCGCTGTACGTACGTAGCTACCTTTGAGAGATATGATGTGGTACTGTACAAGAGGAACTGGCCGGTAAGTAGTAAGTGCATTTCAGCTGCTGATCATCGATCCGATCATTGGCCAGACTGCGCGCAGCGGTATACATGCATGATGATGTGCATAGTTTTCCGCTCCCTGCAGTGCAGCAGCCTCCCATGCACTGCCATTGGCCAACTTCGCTGCGCCAACTTTTATCCTAGCGAGAACCTCTCTGTCTCTCATTTGGCGGATGCAATATATGCATGCATGCCCCTAGGCAGCATCGACAACCGATCGAATTGATGAAGCCATACATATTGTTAAGTTTCTGGCAAACACCGTAGTGCTGAACGCAAACTTGCTGCATGTTCTGCATCCATCGTTTTTCTTCTTCATATTGCTTTTATATATAGTTAAGGAGAAGTATATATATTTTTGTTCGAAGGACTAGCCAACGGCTTCAGGTTAATCCATATATGCTCGAGCCTGGATGCATGCATGCATACATGTCAGCTGTCGGCAGTAGAGACATATACGTGCCTCTGTTATCAGCTTCTCCTCTTAAGGCCGGCATTAGGGTTTTCTGAGTGAATGCATGTGTAGTGTGGGACATACATAGAAACACGTGTGATTATCTTTGTTTCAGGGAACATGCACATGTACACAAAAGAAGAGTGATTGGGAAGATACTGCAAATTAGACCCGGCCTGATCGACGACGATCCTCGCTAGCTTGTCTGACGGAAGGAACAGTCGTATATATAATCCGCTAGCTTCACCAACCAACCAGTAGACAGCAAATAAAGACCCTGACAGGCTGGCTACTAGACCGGCCGGTCCAACAGGTACATGTATGTGGTCCTTGCTATACTTAGTGTCATTAACGGCCACTGCCACTTTCACATGCATAAAAATTGACGATCATATATATATATATATATATATATATATATATATATATATATATATATATATATATATATATATATATATATATATATACATATATGCGTGTATGAAGCTGAAATAGGGCATCATGGTGCATGGGCACCATGATTTCAAATGCGCAAATTCAAGCCATATTTGATTATATTTTTCAAAAATTTCAGTTTTAGGTTATATACCCATCTATAATAATTCAAATGAAACACATACCTTTGAAAAAATATACTCGAATTCAAAGATTTTGAATGAGTTTAGATCACATGCTTTGTTGATTTATATATAAAATCATCACATACCTATAACCAAACTATCATAAAAAAGGGAAACTCTAGTTTGAATTTTAGTTCAAACTTGTTTGAACTAGTTAGTGAACTAGTTAAACTAAATATCCTAAAAATTTCAAAAAAATTCACATGAAAATACATAGAGAAAATATCCTTTTTAGATCATGGTGCCTAGGGTTTACTAGCTATTACACAAGGGTTATTTACATAGAGAAAATATTCCATACACGATAAGGGTTATTTAGATAGGTATGATACCTTTTACTATCTAGAAAATAACATTTTACTAGCTATTACACAAGATATTACTATACTAGAATGAAGTGAATTATCAGAACAAAAGTTCTCAAAGGCCACATGTACAAGTTTTGAAAAATTCTCAAACAATTACCATACGTAGCTTGCTGGGCCCTGATGGTGGAACTGGCATTTTTGGGGAGGTGAGCTTCTACAACCTTGTAAAATTTGAAGACCAAACTCAATAGTTTACAAAGGATAATTTACTTCCTAATAGGACACCATGGTGCCTGGGCACCATGATTTTAAATGCGCGAATTCAAACCATATTCGAGTATATTTTTCAAAACTTTCAGTTTTAGGGTATATACCCATCTATAACAATTCAAATGAAACGTATACCTTTGAAAAAATATACTTGAATTCAAAGATTCTGAACGAGTTTGGATCACATGCTTTGCTGATTTATATATATAATTAGCACATACCTACAACCAAACTATCATCAAAAAGGGAAACTCTAGTTTAAATTTCAATTCAAACTTGTTTCAACTAGTTAGTAAACTGGTTAAACTCAGCATCCTAAAAATTTAAAAAAATTCGCATGAAAATACATAGAGAAAATATTCTTTTTAGATCATGGTGCCATGTGTAATTATATATATATATATATATATATATATATATATATATATATATATATATATATATATATATATATATATATATATATATATATATATATATATATATATATATATATATATGCGCTATTTTATAGCTATATGTAGTCTACACGCCAGCTAGTTAAAGCAGATTGACCGAGCCCAATTAACATAGATCGACCGAGCCATTCAATACTCCACGCAACGAAACGGTCTCTCAACTACTAAATGACTAATAAATGTTACTTCTTGTTTGTACATGAATCTTTCTTTTTTGATTTAGCCATAACTTTCGAATGAGATTGATTTTGGTGTTGAAATTTTATAGGGTTGTAGAATCTCATATCCTCTATGTATGGTAATTTTTTTAAAAAAATTAAAAATATGTACATGTATTTTTTATGGATTTTTGAAAACACCGGATTTGTTGCCTTTTACTACTGAAACAAATAACATGTTACTAGCTATTGCACAAGAAGTTACTATACTAAAACAAAGTGTACAAATAAAAATGAATTATTGTTTTGATAGTTCACTTCGTTTCAGTATAGTAACATTTTGTATAATAGCGAGTAACATGTTATTTTCTGGATAGTAAAAGGCAACATATCGTGTGTAAACCTAGGGATGGCAACGGGTCGGGTCGGGTGCGGGTTTGACAAAACCCGACCTGACAGAAAACTTGACCCGAACCCGAATACCATCTCAGGTAAAAAATTATACCTGAACCAGAACCCGGCGGGTACCCGACGGGTTTGTGCATAGGGGTGGCAATAGGTTGGGTCGGGTATGAGTTTTGCAAAACCCGACCCGACAAAAACCCGAGCCGAACCCGGTGGGTACCCGAAACCCGACCCCAAACCCGGTGGGTACCCGGAAACCGATGGGTATATGTGGTATTTCGGATACCCAATGGGTACCCGCGGGTAAAAATTAGAACCCGAACCCACCTCGGGTACCCGACCTAAAGAACCCATGGGTAAAAATTAGAATCTGAACCCGACCTGATCGGGTGCCGAAGCCGCGGGTTTGATTGCCATCCCTATGTAAACCATTCATATCATGTAAAACTCATGAAAACCACATGTACAAGTTTTAAAAAATTATCAAAAAATTACTATACATAGGGAACGTGAGATTCTATAACCTTACAAAATTTAAAGACCAAAATCAATTTTAGCAAAAATATATGAAAAAGATAAATTTGGTTGAATAGTTATTTTTCACTGTTTAGCTCTTTGTCAATTTCATATCTTTAAAATGCGATTGATTTTGGTCTTTAAATTTTACAAAGTTGTAGAAGCTAACCTCTCCTACATATGGTAATTTTTTTGAGAATTTTTAAAACAATTTACTATAGGGCCAACAAACAAAACTAAATTCTTGTTCACGAAAACTACATGTACATGTTTTAAAAAATTCTTGTTCATGAAAACTAAGATCTTGTAAAATTTGAAAACCAAAATCAATATTTGTTGTAAGATATGAAAAAGAAAATTTTGGTAAAATAATGATTTACACTATTTAATGCTTTATCAATTTCATATCTTTCAAATAAGATTGAGTTTGGACTACAAATTTTACAGAGATGTAGATGCTCACCTTTTTGCATATGGTAATTTCTTGTTCTAATAGCTCACTTTGTTTCAGTATAGTAACATCTTGAGTAATAGACAGTAAAATGTTATTTTCTGGATAGTAAAAGGTAACATATATGTGTAAACTATTCTTATTGTGTAAAATCTATGAAATTTATATGTACAAGTTTTTAAAGATTCTCAAAAACTGCCATATGTAGGGGAGGTGAGATTCTACAAACCTATAAAATTTGAAGATCAAAATAATCTCAACTGAAAGATATGAAAAAGATCAATTCAGCTAAATAGTGATTTTTCACTGTTTAGCACCTTGTCAATTTAATATATTTTAAATACAATTAAGTTTAGCCTTCAAATTTTATAGGTTTATAGAAACTCTCCTCCCCTACCTATGGTAATTTTTTGAGAATTTTTTAAATATTTTACAATAGAGCCGACAAATAGAACTAAATTATTGTTCAAGAAAATGACATGTATAAGTTTTCAAAAATTCTCAAAAAAAATTACCATACGTAGGGAAGGTAAGATTATACAACCCTGTAAAATTTGAAGATTAAAATCAATCTCAACTGAAATATATGAAAAAGATAAATTTAGTTGTATAGTGATTTTACACTATTTAGCGCTTTGTCAATTTCATCTCTTTCAAATGCTTTTGAGTTTGGTCTTCAAATTTTACATGATTGTAGAAACTCACCTTCCCTATGTATGGTAATTTTTTAAGAACTTTTTAAAACTTGTACATGTGGGTTTTATGTAATTTACACGAGAAAGATGGTTTACACAAGATATAGTAACATCTTGTGTAATAGTAAGTAAAATATTATTTTCTATATAGTAAAGTCAGCATATCTAGTGTTTTTTAAAATGCATGAAAATCATATGTACGTATTTTCAAAAATTCTCAAAAAAATACCATACGTAGGGGAGGTGATATTCTACAACCATGTAAAATTTAAAAACAAAAATCATTCTCATTTGAAAGTTATGAATAAAACAAACAAGAAAGATTCATGTATAAATAAGAAGTAGAATTTATTAGTCATTTACTATCAGACTGTTTCGTTGCACGGGATGGCCACGTTACTGATTGGTGTATGTGAATAGTTTGAACGCGCTTCTGCCTTGTTTTTGCATTACACCGGGCTACTTGAGATGCTGAGTTACAACTAGCGCATGGAATAGCCTAATCTGCGCTTGCGCTACTGGGTATATATATATATATATGTGTGTGTATGCTTTGCTGATTTATATATCTAATCAGCACATACCTACAAATCAACTACTATAAAAAGGCAACTCTAGTTCGAATTTTAGCTTAAACTAGTTAGTAAACTAGTTAAACTTGACTTTCACACGTAATATATTCGAGAAATACTTTTTTTAGATCATGGTGCCCATGCACCTTAGTATCTTAGTTAATTATTCTATATATGAACACACACAAATAAGCCAAAGTAGTACCAGAAGAAGCCTAGCTTTTCTAGTCCTCACACAACAGTCTTTTGCAAATCTGGCTACACTCAGAATAAGTTTGCAAAAATAACTCCTTTCACGACCGCGAAAAGCACGACAGGTGACACGTGTCTCTTGCCGTACCTAAAGGGCTCGGTAGCTTTTCGTGTCCGCGGCAGGCTAGTCGATTGTGGCATTAGTACCAAACCCACATTGTTGCGCACTCCCTAGCTAGGAAAGAGTTGGCGTGCTTAGCTCCATGCTCGGCAGCTCTTCTACCGAGTTCTTCATGCTCGACAGCTATCCGAAAAGCTATCAAACTCTCCAGCACTATAGCTAATACATATGATCTACCAGGCCTGTAGTAGATAAGGAGGGGGCATTTTTGCAAATCTAGGGGCTAGAAAATCGAATGCTTCTTACCCGAATACAGAGATAGATCTTGCACGTTCTGTTTAGAGGCCCGGGTATACTCAAGCTGTTCATGGACCAGATGAATTCAATTGGCAGGTTCCCAGCAGGAGCAGCCACTAAAGCTTATCTGTAGCTTGTCCTTTGCTTTGTTTGTTCTTTTTCTCCCTAGCAAACTGTAGCCTGTGTCTTATCAGCTACTACCACTGTCCATCATATCTGATGGATGGATGGAACGCTCCTAAAAAAAAGTCCATCGTCACACAAGAAAAATAATTAAACAGTGTGTGACCAGTGACCACCACAAAATTAATGGATATCTGTTTGGATTTTGCACGCAGGATGGATGCGGCAGCTGAAAAGGTGGGTCGACACTGACTAAACAAAGGCATTTGTCAAAGCAAACAGAGCTCGATTTACACACAAGGATTCAAATCTCGTTTTCGCTTTAAATTCGTCAGTGGCCGAAGAACGAAATCTCGGCGATATCTCGCCGTTCGAAACAAATTTTGGCTGAATTGCAAAATCAGAATTTGAATTCCAGATTTTGAAAACGAAATCTTGCTAGTTTTTGCTGAGATCTTTGCAAAATTGAATGGCGCGAAATCCAGTCGAAACGAAGTCAAAAAATTTTGAATTTTTTTCTAGAGATTCCTAACACATGGATGATGTTTCCATAAAACTTTGTGAAAATTATGAAGCTTGTGTAATTTTTAAAAATTCAAACATTGCTACTGTCCTGATAAAACGCTGACCGGCAAGTTTGAACCAAATGAAAAATGAAACAAACCAAATTATAAAATTTTAATTTTTTTGTGCATTGTTGTGATTCATCACTAATTTCTCCATAAAATTTTCAAATGATGATCAAGCTTCATTAATTTTTAAAAATTCGGACAGTGCTACTGTGCTGATAAAAGCTTTACCGGTAAACTTCAACCAAATGAAAAATAGTACAAACCACGTTATAATTTTTTTGTGTGTGGTCCTGATTTATCATCAATGTTTGTATAAAATTTTCATGTGATGATCAAGCTTCAAGATGTTCTAAAAATTCTGAGAGTGCTACATCCTCTTAAAAGCCTGATGATCAATACATAAATTTTCTTTAGCAAGAAAAAATGTTTAATTTTTTTAAAATTTTGCGTAAGGTTTATAAGGAAATTATTAAGATCTCATAAAATATTTGAATCATGATCACACACCAGTTAATTTATAAAATTATTACAAGTACAGTGTACCATTTATGCTCTCTCTGTTTTTGATTTTTGAAATATAACAAATGAAGTTCAATACATACATAGATTTGATTGAGCAAACAAAAAAAATTTAATTTTTTTTAAATTTTATATAACGGTACTGAGTCAATTATTAAACTCTCATAAAAATTTTGGATCATGATCACACTCGAGAAAAATTATAAAATTCTGACAATGTTACTATCCCAATTATGTTCATTCTGTTTTTGATTTTTTAAAGATAACAAATGAAGTTAAATTATTTTTAAAATTTTTTAGCATAATCTTAAACTTCTTAGGATGGTACCATAAATTTTTTACATCAGGATGAAGTACGTATAATTTTATAAAAATCTGACAGTTTTTCTAATGTTTTTAAAAATGTCTCAAAAATTCGGTTTTTCAACAAATTTTCATAGAAGACGACTTTATTAAGAGTAATTGATCAATTTTCGGTCAATTCCAGTCATCAGACATCAAATTCAGGTCAAAAATAAAGAGATCTCGTCAAGATTTTCGAGATTACTGTAACAATTTTAAATTTTTTTGAATTTTTTTTACTCTAACCAATATTTCAAAAATTGTCCACGTCCAAAAACCGAGATCTCACGAAATTTCGACAAAATTTGAATCCTTGTTTACGGATAGGCTTGGTTGCATGCCCACCCGGCCCATCAGTTAAACTTTTTCAACTCGATCGACTTGACATGTATCCAACGATTGAACAGCGATAGGAGATAAGAGGACACTGGAAACCCAATTATTGCAGGCATGAATGCCGGGCACCTTAATTGTAAGTAGTTAAGTCACGCACAAGATAATGGAACCAATCTGGAACAGCCGGGTTATCTTCTCGTTGGTGCAGCTGAGACAGAACTGTACGAAACAATCTTGAATTCTCGATGGATGTTAAGAGCGCAACTATTAAAGGAGGTTCCCTGATAAATCCATCTGAGTAAAGGAAACAAGCTAGAGATGAACAGTGAGTCGTTTTGTCAGGCAGCTGGTTGAGCTTTCAGGGCAGCAATAAGAGGCGGATCCTGATTTCTACCTTGAGTGTTCGGAGTTATAACAATATTATTCAATGTAAAATATAAAAATTTCACAACAGCAAAATATACAAAGTATAAATTGTTCTTACTAAAGACAACACCTAAAATAATTTTAAAATTTATGAATTGAGGATTTCAAATTTACATACTTCCTCTTTAATTTTTAATGCTCTAAATGCTATATTTAAAAAATCATGATTCACCGTTACAAATTAGCATAACGTTGATAGAGTTGTGAATTGGGGATTTCAGCCGATTTGGAATCAAGAATTAAATTCACTTAAGTGGTTGCTCATACCGAATGCTTAGTTGTTACCTATTGTTTTAACACCGCTTTCTGCCCCGCATGACACCGCTGGTGTCTTACCTTCCATCCCCTACTAAATGCTCACTGCGGCATAGGCCTACCATGCAATACGGCGCACACTGCTCCTTGCCATACTAGACATCGCTGCCCTGACCTGCCAATCGTCACCGGTGTCGTACTTTCCATCCCCGAATCGGTGCTCCCTACGGCCACAAGGGCCATGGCTGCCCTGCCGCGCATTGCTCATTGGGCCACTGCCTACCCTGTTGCCTCCGCCCATTCGTCGGTGCCAGTGGCTACTCCACACTTGTCCACTGTCCCGCACCTTGCCGGTTTACACCTACCCTATGGCCCTCATCCGTTATTACTGGGCTGTCGCCTGTGCCACCGTCATATAGAGAACGAGATAGCATGGGGTGAGCAATGGAGGGGTATAGATGGGTGTTCGGCTTGTGGAACAGAGGAATATGAACCTTAGCGATTGGGCCCACAGGGAAGATTATGAGAGGGAGTAGGTGAGATAGGATGAAGTGGCCTTGAAGATTGAAATACGTGTATTTTGAGCCCACTTAATAGTAAATATATCCAATATACTTACTATATACTAAGTTTTTTTTCTAAAAAATTTAGGTGTACATATATATACACCTATGTCCCTATACTACATCCGCTCATGGCAGCAATGATTGACCGACTAGCCTCTCCCATTCAGTTGTTGCCGTCCGTCGGCACTACTACAAAAAATCCTTTTCTTGCCAGCCTATCACTGCCGATTCGATTAGAACCGGCAGTGATAACACTATCACTGCCGATTCATAGGCTAGACTGACACAAATGCTCGACCGAAAAATAACCGGCAGTGATAGTAACTTATCACTGCTAGTTCTTAAGAAGAACCAGCAGTGATAATGGAGGAAGTATCACTGCCGGTTTGTAAGCCGAATCGGCAGTGATAATAGTATCACCGTCGGTTCATTCCGAACCGACAGTGATAATATTTTTGAAAAATCATAACTTTTTAATACGGAGTCGGATGGAGATAAAATTTATATGAAAATTAGTAGCTCTCGATGAGATCTACAACTTTGTAGCCGACACATTTTTTATTTGAAGTCATTTAGATGTCCAAATAATCATTGAAACGTTCGGATACGAAGGGATAAAAGGAAGATATATCTTATAGTAGTTGAGAAGTGTATGTTAGGTAAGATGGTAAGGAGAGTTCACGTAGAGCAGCACGTCACAGGTTCGATTTCTAGCAATCGCACGCGCGTATTTCACGTGACTTGTGACGAATGATTTTTTCTTAATTTTAACGAGTGATTTTAACCGTGCGTGGTAAATACAGGGTGGATGGTCCAGGCGCAAATAAATTTTTTAACGAGTGATTTTTGGATTTATTACCGTTCGCATACAAACATTACGCGCAATAGCTACCAGTACCAAATATATGTATAGAATCGACAAGCTAGCTTGCTTGATAACTAGCTAGAACACGCCAAAACCCACGTAAAAGGATACAGCAATAGCACCAGAATCAGTGGTGCATGCGCGGTTTCTTTGAGCAAGATCGATCAGTGCGTGGTCAAATGCATGGCAGATTGGCAGGCACCTGACCTGTCCATTACTCTACTTGCACTGGTTAATAGGAAATGAAAGGGATTTTTTTATGACAATTAAGTACCCGGCCGCCCATGGATCGAGGGCTGTGTGCAGCTCAGTCTGCTAGCTAGCTATAACTACCTGTCATGATTGGAGTAATTAGCACTGATTCAACATTTACATGCTGAAACAAAGTCGTCCTCTCTGTGCCATTGTGGTAGACTGGTAAGTGTAGCAAAAAATGTCGGCCAATCCTAGCTCAATTGCATCAGGTTGGGCTAGGCTGCCCAATTAGCATCAATCCATTGTAGTAGGCCGACTAGGTGAGTAATTTATTCTGACCCCGGTATACGGCCCATATGTTTGGAAATTGGAAGCCCGTGTATAGATCCCACTTTGGGAGAATATTAGATTGTGTTCATAAAACACGTATTAGAGGATCAAATGCTATAATTCATCTTTAACTTCTTGTGTGATCCAAGGGATGGTAAAAGGTTTGAATGAAACTACGTAGAACCTTATAGTGTTTCCAACCATACGGTGGAAGCCCATGCGCGTGTCCCGCTAATTTGGTAACCTTTTATATATATCTATACCCCTTTATAATGTACCTAAGCATTCTTTTCTACGCCCACCCCAAATAATACACCCCACTAGAGATGACCTAACCTTCATGCACACAGCGAAACGTCCCCAGAAACTTGCCTCCATCAAAATTAACCTCTCAGATCTTTCCTCAGCTTTACTCACCCACATCCGATGGCCATTGTTTAATGTGTCTAACTCATCTTTGTGGCCCACAACAGATCTCCCCCCACCTCCAGCATCATCTCAAGGAAAAGAAAACAAATATCTTGGAATTAAGGAAAAGGAAACAAACGTTTTAGAAAAGGAAAAGATCATATATTACGTGCTGGGAAAAGGAAACTGGAAGACAGGGCACTATACTAGTATATATATATATTAAAGTGTACATAACTCTCAAAGGAGCCAAAAATACAATATATCAATATATTAAACTCTTAGGGGAAAATCCTTACGTACCACCGAATGCTTGCCTCATTGACTACATACTATTTATTGTCTCACTGACAGGTGAAAGCCAAATACATATAGGTCATCGATCAACAGTGAACTGACTTAGGCGGGTGGGTGGCAAGAGGAAGTTGTTTTGGGTTACATGCAGATAAATATTATACACTTTGGTTATCACTATCTTTTTTATATTTAGATTGGACACACAAAAATGATACGTGTGGATTTGTCTTGAAAAGTACATTCATAATATTATAATTTTCTTAGTCTTTATAAATATATTACTATAGAGGAGAGTGATTAGAGTTGTATTTTAAAAATCATGTCGATGTCTAGAATAACTTTCTTATGTAACAAAAAAAACTAGATCTAGGTTCCACAACAGTTTTTCTTTTGTTAGAGGGAACTAAAATGCAATATAGCAATATTAAACTTTTCAAGTGAAGCCATGAGGTACACATAAGCAATTGGTTAGCAGTCAACTGACTTAGGTGGTGTATGATAAGAAGGTATGGACAAAAGAGGGGCAGTGAATGGTGCTATACAAACAGTTATTAACTATATATGGGTTTCCTGGGGAAAAAAACTAGGTTCACGCAACATTTTTTTGGCAAACTAGCTAGTAAATGCATGTGCTTTTTGACTGCTGGATTGTTCTTTATTCATGTCATCTTGTATGCTCCTCTCACAATAAATCCACCCATTTTCTTCTTCCTATTACGTACGTAGTTACTCATATCTGTCCTACTACTACAATGTCAACCCCAAATGTTGGGTTGCCATCCTTTTGCCTCTAAATGCAATTGTCTTTCTACCAATTAATGGCCAGGATTGGCATTATTTCGTCAATCCCTTGCTAGCTAGCTTGGCCGTCACCAAACTTTGGGGTTGCAACAGCAATACTATTTTACCAGCCTACCAATGAAATTTCCTCTCATGCAACATATATAGCTGGTTCTCACAAATATTTGATTTCACCTAAACTCGAAAGTGATATTTCTATCTCGACATGCTGTTTAGTAGATAAAAGAGCTAGCAACTATTACGAAACCAATCCGGCTAAACCAACCGGCCCCTAGGCCGCTAGTTTGTGTGCGTGAAGGACATGTGGGCTTATACCAAATATGGATTCCCAGTAGGACGCTACTCATGTCTAAATATTGGGCGAAGCTTGAGGTTATGTACCAAGAAATGATATCAATATAGTATAGTTGTCGCCTACGTCTTGTATGTCTCTTGTGATTATTCTTGCTTCTAGTTGGTTGTTTAGCTACATATCGATCGACGACATTAGTTATTTCACAGCAACAAACTCAACAGCTCAAGTTTTACAATGAAACGAAACATGCATGAGGTATAAAAGGGGAAGATAAACCTTATTAACGACATTTAGTGCATTGCAGCTAGCTACGGAATAAGTCCATTTAACCCCTCAACTCTTGCCTGAGTCTAGAAGTCAGTCCTCAACTCTAATTGACACAATCTAACTCTCAAAATGGTTGCAAATCACGCCCTTCAAACTAAATCGCCATGGTTTTTGCTAACATTGCATAAACGTATACATGTTTCATTGACATGGCGTCCACGTGTACAGATGTCATTGAGTCAGCAAAGCTCGGTTAGCACAAAATAATAATAAAAAAACAGCGAGCCTTCTAGCAGGAAGCAACAGCTAGTAGAAGTGGTATAGGAGAAACCCGCTGGCGGCAGTGCCATGTCAGCCAAAACCATGGTGGGTTAGGGGGAAGGGTGTTTTGCATTGATTTTGAGAGTTTGGTGGGCCAAATGCCCGATTTTGGAGTTGAGGGTTGGTTTTCGGGGAGCAAGAGTTGATGATTCCTTTCAATATGGAGAGATCACTATAGATACGAATAGCATATATGATCATCTATGGAAATAGGTCGCTAGTGTAAGATTAACTTGAAAGATCTATGGAAATATGTATTCGTTATCTTGGGAAGATATGCAAGTTTTAATTTGATTACTTCAGTTACACTATGTAGAGACACAGAGAGAGAGAGAGAGAGTAACCTCTATATATGAAGAATCGAATCAAGTACATGCGAATTAGTTCATACAGCTTAGATATATATACATTGCGTTTTGCATAATGCTTGATGAATGTCAGAACAAACAGCAAAAGGTCAAGAGAGTGCACACACAGTAGAACATCAAACAGTCATCTGCAACAGAACCAATCTTGACAACATAAATTAAGTTTTTCTTTTTAAAAAAAAATATCGGCAAGAGCTCTACCTTTCATTTAAAAAAGAGAGAAAAACATAAGTTTTTACGAGCCATGGAAGGCTATCGGAAGAGATTATAAGGACAGAACAATGAAAGAAAGAAACATGCTAAGAGGTATAGAAATCTTAGGGTTAACTAAATTAAGTTCTGAAAAGCATCTATTATGTCGAGAACAACAAACATGCCATTCATCCGCCCAATGGAAATGTGGACTAGCTACCTATGTAGCATGCTTAAGATTCTAATCTATAATTTTCCCAGAGGGTACAAGGACAAGTCGATTTCAACCCAATTTAACAAGTTCAGTACCTAATTATGAGCACATGAGTGTTGACGATCAAATAGATGGATAACACAAAGTAAGAAGAAGTGGAGAAGATATACTATATATGCAATCTCCACTAGGGCAGAAGGAGAAGGCTAGCTGATGCACATGAGCTATCTCTTCAAGAACTCGCCGTGCCCTTCACCCACCTCTCGCCCTCCTCCGGCGATGTCAATACCAAACAGCTTGACGACACGGGCCTCATCGGCAATCGCGTCGGCCGCGTCATCCTTGTTCTTCGTCATCTTCTTGTAGTCGATGAGCAGCTGCTTGTCCGGCCCATATGCCGACCGGGAGAAGGCAACGGTGTCGCCTGGTCGGAGGCCCTTCTCCCGGACGAAGCGGCTCCAGCCCTTGGTGAGCACGTAGCTCTGGCTGCTGTTCCAGTACGAGTACCGGAACCGCCACACCTTCCCCTCGCCGTCCTCGAAGTTGAGGAGCACGCCCTTGCCGGTGGTCGCATCGGGAGCGCGCTTCAGCGGGAAGTGCATCTCCGCGTGCTGCTTCGGCACGACGAGGCGGTTGAGCTTGCCGACGTCGCTCGGCGTCACGGCTTTCTCGAAAAGGTGCTCCCGCGCCCACGGCGGCGTGGGCTGCGCGCGCGCGCCCCGGCGCAGGCCCTGTTGGAGTTCGTCGGCGTAGGTGTGCTTGCGCAGCATGTCGACGATCTCGGACTTGGAGTGCGCGGCCAGGAAGGCGAGCTCGCCCCCGGACGCCACCGGCGCCAGGTGGTTGGTGACGGCTTCGCGGCCGCGGAATCGGAGCGCGGCCACGTCGTAGGCACGCGCGGCGGTGTCCTCGTCGGGGAACGTGCCGAGCCACACCCGTGCGTGCCGCTCGTAGATCTGTGCGCCCCAGCGCCCATTCGGCTGCGGCACGACGCCCTTGAACCGCGACGATGGGCGCGGCGGCAGGCGCAACTGCGCCTTCTCGTCGGCCCCCGATTCTGGGGACGAGTCCATGGCAGCGAAGTCCAGCTTGGGCGGTATCTCGTTGCCGGACTCTATCGTGGCGGTCGACGTCGAGGCGGAGTGCCACGAGAAGGCCATGCTTCCCAACCCCATCTCACATCAATTGCGAGCTACTATTTTGCTAGCTTCTTGTATGATGTCGTTGGTGGCTGCTGCTGGCTAAGTGTGGCGACTTGATGTGTATATATTGAGTTTGGTTCTTCCATTTTACACTTTACTTTGTGTTTATGTTGGCGTCTATGCTTGCCGCTTTACACTGTTGAGGTTGTTATTTTATGCTACATATGTGCGGTTGGCATCTGGTGAATTTCTACATTAGTGTTCATTACCATGCATGCCTTCTTGCATGTGGTTATGGCCTATGAGAATATGTTCATCTACTTGGCTGTTGCTGGTTGTAGAGTAGCTGAACGTTGCATTTTGATCGATGCATGCATGTAGTACATTTTTGTCCACACAGGATTATATATGCATGGTCCGTTAACACATTTGCATCTAGACGATTTTACTGGTATTTGTTGTACATATATCTTCTTTGTGTATGTGTGTCCATTCCTCCTATTCCTTTCCGTGCGTCTTTATTCTACTTGTGACTTTCTGATCACGCATGTACTCTGTTCTACAAGCCACACGCACATGCTTCAAAACTACAGTCATGCGCCATGATATTCTAATTTATCCCAAGTAGTGTACACATCATACCAAATTTTATAGGCCAATCTTGTACTGGTTAACTATCGACGTGCCACTAATAATCCTTATTACAAGCCCGGGGGATTTCGGCCGTGCGCGCGAGCAACATCGATTTCCGCTGACGAGATTGTTCCACGCGGGGCCACGTCGTCCGCTTTGCCTCGCGTTTAATACGGTTAAAATAAACTTTTCCTCTATTTTCTTTGCTAAAAGACCCCTAAAAATCCTTAAAGTTACATCCATGTCCTTTTTTTTGGCGTAAAAGCGCCCAAAGAATCCCGAAATTTGTTTTCCCACGCACAGGCCCTCTGAAAATCCCATAATCTAGGTCTTTCTTCGAAAAGGCCTAAAAAACAAAAAAAAAATCTTTTGCGTAGACCCCTGAATATACTAAAATAACGTCCGTGGTCGATTTTTTCGAGAATACCCTCTCGGGAATTTCCAAAATTATATATGTTGGTTTGTTTTGCCGCCCAATTTTTTCGTAACGGACTTCGGGACTTGTCCGTTTTTCCCGAGAAAACCCTCTCTGAAATTTCCAAAATTATATCTAGCCCTGTTTTACCACTCGATTTTCGGTAACGGCCTTCAGAAATTCCTGAAATTACATCCAGATCCTTCTTTTCGGAAAGGTCCAAAAAAATTCCCAAATTCATTTTTCCCGTATAGCCCCTCCGAAAATTCTGAAATTACGTCTAATTCCACTTTTCCGGATCAGACCTTCTCGGAAATTCCCTAAATTACAACTAGATCCTATTTGGTTGTGAGAAGGCCCTTCGAAAAAACTAAAATTACATCAAAATCCGTTTTTTGAAAGATTGCCCGCCTCGGAAAATTCCGTGCTTAATTACATCTGATAATACATGCATACTCTTTTTTATAAGAAGACCCCCAAAATATCTAAAACTGATTTTTTTTGCGAGCTGCATGATTTTTGCCCTCTGGACGCATAGTGGCGTGCGCGGCGTGCGTCGCGCTCACGCATCTAGTAGATTACACAGCTAGTCAGTCCTCGGTCATGTTACTTATTTAAGCATGTCAAGTATATACATTTTGTACAGTTAATCAAAACTTCATCGATGACTGAATGACTGAAGTAAAAATATGCTTCTTTTTTTAGTTACATAAATTTCACTACCCGTACAATCATGTCAACAAGCGAGGAGATATTTTCTTTTGGAATAAACTAAAAAGAATTGATTAGCAAGAATGTATGAGCTGTGTTAGTCTCACACACACACAGAGTATGGCAATATAGCCCTATCTGGGTCCCCATGACATCGTTATTTTTCTGTTTGTTTTATGATACTGTTGTCTTTCATATGTGTTTTCATGTCCAAGTTGAGCTTGGAGAACAGATATTTCTGTGAGACATGACGAACGCAAAAGTATGCATGATTTCAACTGTTTTTGCACGTGTATATGCGACCAAATAAAGTCCAAAACGTTGATGCAAAGGATGAAAAGAATATACTAGCTTCTAACACTAAAAATATGAATTAAAAGTTTATGATGGAGAACCAAAGAAGGCCCTAACCGTTATCACTGAGTAGCCGATTGGGCTGTGCATATGATATTCTCGTAAATACGATTTTTTAAAAAATATGATATTTGAAATACAATACCAAATATACCAAATAGAACTTCGGTGTGGTATCGGTATATATATATACTATATTTCAGCTCGGTTCTGGTAAATGCCATATTTACCGAACTAACTTGAATTATTATTTTTTTACTTGTCGTCAATGTGGTTTATAATACACACTTTTGATCATTACTTTATCTAGTTATATGCTAGTAAAAATTATTATACACATTTGACCATTACTTTGGCAAATCGAGTGATATTATTTCCATATGAGACCATGCTTATACACATTTGACTATTACTTTATCTAATTATACATGTATATTTTTATTTCAAAATTCAATTTACTCACGGTTTTTACCGAAAACCCGTATTCCAAAAATTAAAATTTTGCTATACTATACCAAATATCATAAACCGGTCAAACCGAGTTGATTCGGTTTTTTAGGTTTTTTTCGGTTCAGTAAAACATCACACAACCCTAGTAGCCGAAGCAACGTGGTTTCTCTATTTTCTAAATGCTCAATTCGCAATAACCACCCGTGGGTGGGTTATTTTGTGAATTTAAGAATTGATCTTATAGTCTCTAAGATGTGTGTCATAAGGTGGCTATTATTTATGCCCATGCTCGACAAAAAAAAGAAGGTAAAATGTGTTGGAATGCGTCCATTATTGTAAATATTGTTGATTAAACATTTCGCACCGAATTGACGTCTCGGATCATGAGTTGTTTCTCTCCTATCTCGGGGAGAGTTTCAATAGGTACATTCCATTCAAACACTAGCTAGATGCATTGTTGACCTATGATTAACATCTGCCATAGAAATCTCTAGCCTGTCTTTACCAATAACCAATAACGATGTTGTATTCCTCCATGGAGGCATGGAGTGCACACTTGAAAATTGCTCAAGCAAGATGGCCAAGTGGACGCAGATGGCCGGGTGCATAGGCAGCGGAGGTGAGGAGCTTTTCCTCCTAATACAAGTTACATAAATCTTAAAGTAAGCCAATGGGTAAGTAATCACAATCTATTTTTTATTCATGCTTTAATATTTGTGCAATTGTAAAAAGAAAAGAAAAATATGAAAGCATCTCTCTCACTTTTTTAGCTCCTTTACTTCATTCTTTATAAATTTAGCTCACCTCTAAACGGAATTGCATGCTCCATTCCCAACCGTGGAAGTGCCAGAAGGTGACACCTTATGTGGTCCCCTACTGCGGAAGGCCCTCCTGTGATCGCTATCCGTGGCAGCACGCTAACAACGCTCCCCGAGCGCAGGAGCACCTATTCTCGTGCTTGCTCGCCCGCCGCCGTGCTTGCTGGCTCTCGCGCTCTCCGGCGCACGTTGGCTTCTGCACTCCCACCTGTTACCTCTTTTGTGATAGGAGAGTGGGCTAAATCTACAAATATATTTATGAAGAGGCTAAATTTATAAAAAAAATAAGGTCAGAGATTACAAAAGTAACGACTTCTAACCGGGCTGAATGGACAGGGGCTAGGTTCACCCCCCCTTGCAAAAGCTTGGGGCCATCTCTGTCTTGCTTCATCGTCATTTATTACTTGTGTTGGTGGTTACTTTACTAGTACTAGCTACATTTTGATGTTGATTCTTTTCTCTTTTTTTTGAGGGTAAGGGTGGGTTAGCACAGAACTACATGGCACACGTGCAATTGGGATACAAGTACAACTAGTTTTCATAAAAAAAAAACAGCCCCTGAAATTGAGGGCTAGGGGAGTATCATAATTTAGTTGATGTGCCAGATCTCTAAACAATGTGACATTTGCTATAGGATCGAAGTTTATATCTGATTCATAGTGAAACAATCACCCCAACCTGTGTCCCAAGTGACTTTTTCTATCCCGACTTAACATGACTTTAACTTGTGGACCGATGTCAATCCATGATTTAAGTTTCGGACGACGATGGATGCGGTAGTAAGTTGTAGAGGCAAAATTAAGAGTCTGGTTGGATCCATTAACACTAATAGTTAGCTGCTAAAATTAGCAGCTATGAATCTAAACAGGTCTGCTAATAAACCTGCTAATTATTAACAGTTCAGTCTGCTAACAATTAGTTCATTAGGAGGTTGTATCATACTAAAAGCTATTAATAAATAGCCAATTGACACTTTTGCCTTCCCTCTAATTCGGTCAGCCTTATGCAAAAAGACATTATGGTTATTTCTCTTTAATTAGCTGATTTTGTGAACTTTATTAGCAGGTGTATCCAAACAGCCCCTGCTAATAATTAGCCAGCTAATAGTTAGATAACTATTAGTCAACTAACTATTAGCACTAATGAATCCAAGCAGAACCTAAGTCCCTACTTGTGGGGTACATACATATCTGAATAATTAATTGCGTATTTTCCATTGCGAGCTAGCCTATCTGAGATTTGCCAATTAGCGATCGGTTGTTGCTAATTTTATGCCAATGCAAAATAGCTAAAGTTGCCTACCACACTGTAATTTTTACCTAGCATGACATGTGGGCCAGTCCAGCGATGGAGCCTTTTCGCAAGCATATTACGTGTGCACTCTGCATTGCACAGTGGTACAGAATATTCAGCCAATCGAATAATCAATCAGTCTAATCTTGAAGCCAGCCCTTTTCTAACCCCTAGTAAATTTTTTTCAAATATGCTCTCTTTTTTAACGGCATTTCAAAAACAGCTCACTCCCCGACTACGAAAGCGCCGATAGATAAAATATGTCACCTGTCATGCTCTCATACTGTGGCAGGAGGTACGTACAGCAAGAGTTTGTAATGAGCAACTTGCAGAGTAGTGCCAAGCAATGGTACCTTGGAAGGTACCTTGCTGCTACTCAACAGTGCGCGACAGGTGACACATGTCTTTTATGGTTAAGAATGAGCTATCTTTACAAATTTATTTGAAAGGAGATCATACTTATAAAAAAGGTATTTACTTGGGTGTAAAAACGTGATGGCTTCTCCGGTCTGCACCATCGAAAGAATCCAAAAGCATTCGGTGACGCTGGTGATGTAACGCCAATTGCAGCACAGAATACTGGGCCCCTTCTTATTGGTTATTGCTCAGCAATTTGCTGCTAATAGTACTGTGTCTGTGTGCTTTATTTGGCAATGTAGTACATCTAGCATCTCATTCTCATACCAGAATAGGACATGCATGTGTGGCAATTGTTTCTGTACAATTACTTTCCTTTTTCTTTTCTTATTTTTCTTTCCATGGCAGGTGCAGTGCAATTTTATGAATCAGTATGACACACTTAAGTTACTGACCTACATAAAAACTATTTAAATTTGCATCCATCTGCAACAATCAGGCGGTATTCATATATAGCTTACGCTAGATATTTTCCGTGTAAAATTAAAAAATATGATGTATACCTAGGAGGAATTAGGAATCAATTTAATTAAGAAGAAATATGCACATAAATTGATCCGAGCTAAAGAAGACTCGAACCTAGACCCACACTTCCAACCAACCGAGTTAAGCTCATTTCCTTTTCCGTGTAAAATTAAAACCACATCTACAAATTGATACTTTGAAATTATATGAGTTGTAAATACGGTGTAATATGATTATTTCTCTCCACATGACGTAAGAAAGGGAGGATTCAAACCGGGTCTGGCTAGCACACCAACCATGCTACTAGCCAGTAGAACCGGGAGACTGATGAGAGTTGTTACCGACTGATATATCATTATTTAATTGTATTTCTTCGGATTTTTGGCATCCCTGCCTGTGGGAATTGGGGAGAGAAGCCTAGCAGGTGCTTGAATAGACTATAGAGATCTACAGACAATGAGACAAGAGTGTTCAGGAAAGGGTTTAATTAAACAAAAGCATGCACAGGAAAGTGGAAGAAGCGATGCAAGATGATTAATTGGAGAGTCGTACAAGACTAACTTTATGGCCTGCAGTGCTGCATTGCAGAGGGGAGTTGGGACAAATTAACGTCTGAATCATCATAACGAAGGATACAGAGCTCAATAGATGAAAATGCACATCTACATGTCTAGCTCTCTGAACGTACGAGCGGCACTATGCCCACGCACTAAATTGGAAGCATGGGGTTGGATGCCACACGTACAGTAGCGACTACTTCTGGGCTCTGGCTACTTGATCATATAAAACCACCCTCACAACGGCCACTTGATCCTTTGGCACATTACCTGATATGCAAAGCTAGCATCTACTACTACATAACAGCACATCCTTACCGGCATATCACTACCGGTTAGGATAGAGTCGGCAGTGAGGATATATCACTGCCGGTTCGAAAGTTAAGCCGGGGGGAGAACTTATCACTGCCGGTTCGTGGAACCAATCGGCAGTGATAACTACATATCACTGCCGGTTTATATATAAAACCGGTAGTGATATATCACTGCCGGATCTTATGTCAACCGGCCGTGGCATTTTCACTGCCGGTTTTAAACCAGAACCGACAGTGATATTTATTTTTCCGCGCAATCCGGCCCTATCACTGCTGGTTCTGCGCAGAACCGGCAGTGATAAATCCTTTATATATCTGGCGTCCCTTCCCCTGACCAATCGAGCGTAACAGAGAGGCGTCTCTGCTCCATTATTGTGTCGAATTGCTGCCAAAAATTGTACTAAAATTCATATCTATTTGTCTTCAAGGTTAGTAATTTGAATAACATTATATTTGTAGTTGGATTTTACTTTATAGATTGCTTTAGATTTTGATAATTACAATTCTTATTCATTTCAGTGATTTAGTGGATTTTTAAATGGTGAAAATGGCTAGGTGAATTTTGCAATAATGAAAATTGCAAGATTGTAACATCCCGAAAAATAAAATAAAATAAAATAAAAATGAATAATCCGGATTTGAATATATTTATATCTGAGTTTTCTGAGAATTATTGGTTTTATTTGGATTTTCTTTAGATTTATGCTTTATATGAAAAGTCCAGTAAATAGAATTATTAAATGGGAAATGGTAAGAATGTAAAGAGGTAAAAGTAAAAATGGGAAAAATTACCATGAAACCTTGTTCATGCTGTTAAACCAGTAAAACTATCTAGTAAAAATCCTAGGTGCTGAAATGTAATTTAATAAAATAATTGGTTGTCTCTTTTTGACTAAAAACAGTGAAGTCATAATTAATTAAAAAATAATCGAAACTTATCAGGAGCCAACAAAATTACCATAGCACCCTCATAGTAGTGCATACATCTGGTAAAAATATCAGGAATTGATCATGTCGGCAAAGCCTTCTAAAAATTCAAAAAACAGAAACAATTAAAAACTAGAAATCCTCATGTCAGAATTTTTATAAAATATTCACTTGCTATTTAGACTTGAAATTTTTATGTATATATCCATAAAACAAAATAAACGCTTATAAAAAGTTTGGGAAATAATTAATATGGTTTACACCCTTAAATAAATAGAACACCGAAATACAAATCCTATGCAGTGCACAGTGTCAGAATTTTAATTAATAAATTATACGACATTTTGGTATGAAACTTTTATTGAGGGATAAACACTACCAGGAGAGGTCAGTAAAAAAGTTTTGAAATATTTAAACCCGATTTGATAGCCATTTTAATGCTCACATTGAGCTGTCCGGGCTGAAGTTTATCTCCTGGCTCGCCTTCCCTCACCGACATGTGGGCCCTCTACTGTTCTGGCCCTGTTTGCTGGCAGGGCAACGGGAAACGCTCTCGGTCACTGCGAGTGGGCCTGGACCCGGCTGTCAGTTGGCCAAACCGTTTTCCCTTTCTTCTTCGCAGGCGAGCCCCTCTCACACCCGAGTTTTCGCGCCTCTGCGTCTCCGCGCCGACCTCGACGCCCGAGCGAGCAACTGCGGCCACGTCTGTCCTGGCCTTTCCCCGTGCCATACCCGGTCATGTCCTTGTTTCCCCTTGCCGGTGTGAGGTCTCGCGCCACTTCACCGAGCGTGCGCAGAGCTAGCCGCATTTCTCTCCCGTGTTCAAACACTGTGAAACATCTCGAGCCACCTATAAATACCTGTGTGCCGTCGCCATTGAGACTCCCTCCACTCCTTATCATCCATTAAACCCAGCATTTTGGCCATAGCCCTTTCTTCATCGTTTTCGCCAGGAAAACCAGAAAAAGGGGAAGTGAGCCATTCGAGCAATCCAGTGAGCATTTTTCAAATCGATTGCGTTTAAAGCATTCTAGTACACTCATGAACCCTTGCGCATCCTCATTTCCAGAAATCATCACTCGAGGCGCACCACCACCGTGCGCGCCTTCTTCCCCACAGCCGGCCATCGGTGACACGCCTCCGCAGCCCCTCTCGACTTCCCACATCAGGTAAAATGGAGCTCCATCAGCCCCCTGAAGCTCACAATGGAACCGATCAACCCTAAGAGCCTTCCAAAACTCAGACGCGGCTCGCTGCCATTAGCGCCGTCGCCCCTCTCGGTGGCGAGATACTTCCCGCCTTCACCGCCGGCAATAAAACCCGTTGGCGTGTGCGCAATGGCCCCCTGATGCTTCTCGAGCCTTCGGCCTGCCGGCTCCGCCGCGCCTTCGCCGCCGGCGTGGTGCCCTAGCGCCTCCTCTGTTCTCTGTCGCTGACATAGGGCCCCGCTTGTCAACCAGAGCGCAAAGGCCGCTGCTCAGCCGCTGAAGATGCTTTCTAGTTGGAGGAAGCGTATTTCCGAAATTTTGGTTGATTTCCAGAAAAACCGAGTCACTTTAAATGTCCATAACTTTTGAATTATAGCTATGAAATTAGTGAAATAAAATTGTATATTCATGTAAAATCAAACTCTTTCAGAATATGTAAAAACATTTTAAAAACCGTCTCTGGGTAATTTTTAAACTCGAATTAGAATAAAGAGGTAAAAGACATGCTTTATACAAAATTTCTGCAAATAAGCTTAGAAGTTAATGAAACTAATTTTTATGGGATCTTTACATCTCCAGGAACCCAAATGTATAAAAATATTTAACTTTCATGCATGTTTGAATTGCTTTCCATTTAAGTCTTGTTTTTAATACACTAAGAATTCAAATATGTATAATAGTATTAAGGGAATATAAAAGAAACAAAAATTTTATTCATGAATAATAGGATGGCAGTAGTATGGTTAAATTTGATTAAGTAGTAATTTTGGTTTGAGTTAGCTTTAAGATATGCAGTAACCCTTGTGCCAAATGCACTCACACATATATATGCATATATATGTGCATTGGAAGTTAAATAATTAGGATATAGATTAAATGGTTATAAACCATGAGCAAACCTAGTATCATAGCTTAATAAGATTGAGTGCAATCAACCCCTTTATCTTATGTTTTAGATTTTATTAGTTTAGATAATTTGAGCATCTATAATTCGAAGTTATAAATATTAGAATTCACAACTTTAGCCTCTTGAATTCGTAATTTAAGAATAAGTAATCTATAAGAAAAACCCATGTTGTTCATCATAGAAAGTATTAACGCTTTGAATGCATAATTATTTACTTTGTGAAATCTTAAAAGTTTATAATCCAACCCTCAAAAGATACCCCTGTTTCTGCAGTTATTCTTTATTTGACTTACTGTCTGTCTTCTTTTCGCCCTTTCTGAATTTGGATTTTTACTATATTTCCGCTTGATTGTCGTGTAGAGGAAGACGACGCCGTCGTTGATCCAGATCCGGAGTTAGACAGCGAGTTGCAAGGCAAGCAACCCCTTGATCATGTCGAGCCTGATACTTTACCTACATTATGTTGTTTTTGTCTATGTACTATGCATCCGGATAATTCTCCCTAGAAATGCTAATTTGGGTTGGAACTGTAGTTAATCCTGTAAATTATGGTTTACCTCAATCTGTATGAATATGTGAACTTTGTAAACCTTAGTTTGATCTAGACATGCTAAATGTCATTTTGGGTATAAACCGCTAGCATAATATACCTGCTTAAGCTGCTTGATGTTGCTTTCAGTCTTTTCAACAAAGGTATGGTCCTCATTTGGAAAATGTTGCTGGTATTTGGTTAAAAACCCAAAATAAAACTATGGTTTGACGCGGGCGATTATTGGCACTAGCCGGAGGTGCAGAGGGATTTGCACGTAGTGTAGGGTGGAGTATCGCCCGTGTCGGATTAAGGACCGAGCAATGGGACGCTATAGATCCAAGAATTTCGTACAACCACGAGGGCTTGTATGGGCGGGTCTTAGCCTATTAAGTTGTTTAGATGTGGCTTTGCATCTAAGGAAGGCGGGAGATTTGCACAGGCATTCCGGTTTGGGTTGCTTGTAGGGGTTTCTACATACCAATGCAACGGTGTACGCCTTGCCATGAACAGAAATGTGGTGTTGGGTGTGATGAAAATGGATCCACGACTTGGGTGAGTGTTTCTGTTTTCATGGTGAGGGTCAAACGTCTCGGGCTGGTTCAAAGCCACGTCTAGATAATGTAACGGCTCTGTATGATCTCCTTGCCGACACACCAAAGGAAGTGTGTAAACTGGCCTGGCAAAAGAGGTTGATCATTCCTTGTGGGTAAAGTTGTACACCTCTGCAGAGTGTAAATCTAATCGATTAGCCGCGTCCACGGTTAAGGACACTTGGTGAAGTCATTCCAATGTTAGAATGTTTTGGTATTTTTCTGGAAAATGGGTTTGAAAAGGAAACCGTTTTGCAACTAGCTTTTGAGTCAAAGGACAGACACCGGGGATTTCTTTTGCAGTCGGGTAGACTGGGTTGAAAGACTTGAATACTTACTTATCAAATTATGCTTTGACTTGTCTATTTAAAGATGCGACATTTCAATCTACTGTATTGGTATTTTAAATGTTCATGCAACTGCAAAATAACTTGTAACCTGCCCTTGTTTAACCTGCATGATTAATTATTTGAATTTGTTAAACACTATAAGTCTTGCTGAGTACCAATGTACTCGATCTTGCATCTGCTGTCTCAGAGGACGAAGCTGCGAAGTGCCAGACGATTCATGCTTTAACGCAGGGCACGGGGTGTTTGACGATGATTTTCCCTAGGTTTGCCAAGTCAGTTGCCTGAGGGTTAGCGGGCAAACCACGAGGCTTTTGGAGTTCTTTAAACTCTCTATTTTTCCATTGTTTGATCTTTGTAAATTTTAAACTCTGTATAATTATTCTGCTTGTAATATATGCTTATCAGTTTTATATCTTGTGGTTGTGATATAAATGTTGTAAATATGTGAGTGCTAGCCACTGATCATGGGACTAGTACAGTAATCACATGGAGGTTCCTGTTTGCAAGAACGGGGTCTCACAGCGTTGGTATCAGAGCCACACTGACTGTAGGAAACCCTTAGTTAGTGGTATGAAAAGTCAATTTGAAAAAAATAATTAAAACTTTACTCTCTACTAATAATGAAATTTAGCATATTTGCTAATTTCTTATTTGTGGTTTCTTGACTATTCATAATAACTATTATTAATCTTCTCTCCTCTTTTTATTTTGTAGATGACACATTACGTACCTTGCCATGAGTCAATCATTCCAGAACTGGGTGGAATGATGGGAGTATTACATCATGTAACATCCCGAAAAATGCAATAATATAAAATTTCATATTTTGAATTTTGATATATTTATTTCTGATTTTCCTGACATGATTGGAATTTATTTGGATTTCTTTGGATTTTTGTATTGAATGAAAAATCAAACAACTAGAATTAAAGAATGGATAATGGTAAAAAGATAAAAAGTTAAAAGATAAATTTTGGAAAAATTACCATGGAACCTTAACCACTCTAGTAAGTCAGTAAAATCAACAAGTAAAATTTTATGCACAGAAAAATGGGTAAATAAAATTTATGACACCCCTTTTTGACTAAAAATAGTGCAAGCCAGAATTAATGAAAAATATTCGAAGTTTATCTGGACCTGGAAAAATTACCATAACACCCTCATGGTAAAACCTATCTCTAGTAAAAATCTCAGTAACTTATATTGTAATTAAGACCTTATAAAAATTCAAAAACAGAGGCTTTAAAACATAGAATTTGCCATGTCAGAATTTTTATAAAATATTCACTTGAGATTTTGACTTGAAATTTTTATGAAGATATCAATAAGTCAAAATTAATTCTTATAAAAAGTTTTGAAAATAATAAATGCAAATTGAACCTTTAAATAAATAAAAACCCGAAATGTGAAAACTGGCTGATGCACAGTGTCAGAATTTTTATAATTCAACCATGTGGTATTTTAGTCTCAAAATTTTACTGAAGGTTAGAAACTACCAGGAGAGGTCGGTCAAAAAGTTTCACAAAATTAAACGATGATCTGATGGCCATTTTAATGCTCACATGGATCTGTCCGGCTGGAAGTTATCCTCTGACTCACCTTCACCCTCTGACGTGTGGGCCGTCCACTAAACCGTAACGGTTAGCTGGCGGAAACGGAAAAATACCCCCTCTCACTGTCGGTGGACCCAGGTCCTGCTTGTCAGCCACTGCCTCCTTCCTCCCTCTCTTCTTCTCACGCATGCTCTGATTTTCTCCCGATTCTTCCCCGGTCAAGCCCCTTGGCGCGCACGGTCGTGTCTGTCTCGGTGTGCTTCACCGCCCGCCCGATTCAGCGCATGAGCCATGCTTATCCTTGCCAATCTGCACAGGCAGCCTTGCACCACGCCTCGGGTCAAATCTCGCGACATCTCGTCAACTACAAACAAAACCGCCGCAACTCCCCCTCCCTTTCAAACCCTGTTTTACTAACCTGTGCCGGCTATAAATACCTCAGCAGCATCACATTGAAGCCTCCTTTCTCTTAGCTATTCCCAGAACCAAATGCCAGGGCTTGAAACTCTCCTCTTCGCCATTTTTGCCAGAGACCCGAAAAGGAGGGGAGAAAGCCATCCAAGCCATTCGGTGAGAATCATTCAAAATTGATTACGTCTAAATCTTTCTAGTGCTTCTGTAAGTCCTTGCGCACCGTTAATTCCAGGAAACCTCACTCAATTCGCCGCTACCACCGTTGCCCTTCTTCTCCAACTCCGGCGTCCGGTGGCGCGCTTCCTCGGCCAAGCTCCGAACAAACCAACCGCAAAAATGGGATCCCGTAGTCACACTGATGCTTAATCTATCACCCATTCGAGCTCAACCTTACCCGTCGCCTTCCCGCGAGCCCCTTCCTCTCCGCCGCATGCCGCGGTGGCAGTGTCGTTCCGCCATTCCGCCGCGAGCAACCCCACCCAGATGCGCCAAGACCTCCGGTGCCTCCGTCGTCCATTCGTAGGGAATCCGCCGTAGCTCGACACCGCGAGCCCTAGCCATCCTCTGTTCTTGATCGCTGCCGCGTGGGACCGCCTTGTCACCACCAAAGCAATCCCAGTGCATTCGGTAAAAGGCGCTTTCCAACTCGAAAACGTATTTTCTATTTTCTGGAATTTACATAACCGAGCTGCTTTAAATGCTTATAACTTTTGTTTTGTAACTCCAAATTGAGTGAAATAAAATTCTTAATTCATCTAAAATCTATTTCCTTCAGAATATAAAATAATATTTTGAAAATGTTCACTGGGTAAATTTGAAATTCAAATTTAAAGAAGAGACATAAATAAGTACTACATATTAAAAAGTTGTAAACAAACTTTAGGTGGAATGAAACTAATTTTAGTAAAATATTCATACTTCCAGAAGTTCAAATATATAAAAATATTTAAGTTTCATTATTGTTTGAATTACCTTCTAGTAAAGATTATAATCAATGTATTAGAAAATTCAAATAAACATAATTTGAATAAAAGGAATATGGAATAAGTAAAATTAGTTTCTAAATATTAGCATGTCAGTAGGATACTTGAGTTTCCAAAATATTTAAGAAATGAATTTGAATTGAATTATTATGAAAAGTATGAAGTAACTAAAATGTAAAAAGTGTATATTCATATGGCATAGAAGATCAAATAATCGTGACATGGATCAAATGAATTCAAATAGTAACCAAACCAGTTTTATTATACCTCTGTCATTGCAAGGATCTCAGATATAAAATAATATATAAATATTATTATATAAAACAATAAATGATCAATAGTTAAAGTATTAATAATCTCATAATTGGAATAGTTGTAACCATCGCAAATAAACTCTAAATTTGATGAAACCAAATTGCATAACCTCGAAAAATAGTTCCTCATTGTTTAGACAAAAATATCATATTTTTGTGCTAGGTTGAAAAAAAAAATATTAAACCCTAATGATCGTCTATATGGAAATCATCGCGGATAAAAGCTATTTGTCGCGAAACCAACTTTAAATCACTTCCAGTGTCATGCCCTGTTAATGCCTAAAAAATGAGTAGATTATCCTAGGCAGTGTAGTCGCAATCATATATCAAAATCGAACCCTTAGCGGGTAGTCGATTGAGCCCTCAAGCTTTTTCGTCAACTCGTAGAATGTCTCGTCTAAAAGCCAAAATGTTTGAAATCAGCCTAGATATGTTCTTCAAAGTATATGCTATTAGGTTCCAAAGAAATAACCTTATTTCATCATGTTTTACATATAATCTTTAGTAGTCAAATAACCCTTCGTTTTATGTTTAGTGAACCTACCATAATCGGAATAGATGAACCTTGTAATAAGGAATTTGTAATTAATAAATTTGTATCACCGAACCTTCTTAAAAACTATAAATAATTCTAATTAGCTAGCTATCGTTATAACTTATTTAAAACCCTTCTTATGCAAAATCTTAAGGTTAAGTACTAATTGCGTAAACCTTAATTAGTGTTTTATTTCTTTTAATCCAAATAATTTTAGCATCTATAATTCGAAGTTATAAATACTAGAATTCATAATTTTAGCCTCTTGAATTCGTAAATCAAGAAAAGATAATCTATAAAAGAACCCTGTTTTGTTTGTCATAAAGCCATCATGTTTCGGAATAATGTAATTACCTAAATAATTCAAACCCTAAAATCATCCCTGTTTTCTGCAATGAATCTTTATTTGATTTTCATCATCTTCTTTTCGCCCTTATTGAAGTTTATTATTTGCTATATTTTCCGATCGATCGACGTAGAATTCGACGCCCTTCCTCCGTCGTGCCTCCGTCGCCTGCGATCGCGTCTTCGTCGTAAACGATATATAAGCAAGGCAAGCACCCTCCTTTGACCATCTTGATCCCAGAATTTAAATCGCATTGTTTATTAAAATGTTTCATGCATGCGTTTACTTTCTGTAAATTGCTATTTTGTGGTACTGGTAGTTATATCTGTTTTCTCATGAAACTTCCCTGATAAGTATGAACATGTGTACCTTGATAACCATAGATTGAGCTTAGACAGTTACTTAATGTCATTGTGGGTATATGCGATTACTTTTATCCATGCTTAGCCATGCTTTAGAATCATTGAGGATTGATGATCATATCAAAACTTGTTTCTTAAGAAATGGAAAATGTTGAAAATAAAGCTGTTGGTTATGGATATTTTGATTAAAAACCCAAAATAAAACTATGGCTTTGATGCGGGCGATTATTGGCAATAGCCGGAGGTGCAGAGGGATTTGCACGTAGTTAGGGTGGAGTATCGCCCGTGTCGGATTAAGGACCGAGCAATGGGACGCTATAGATCCAAGAATTTCGTACAACCACGAGGGCTGGTATGGGACAGTCTTAGCCTATTAAGTTATTTAGGTGTGGCTTTGCATCTAAGGAAGGCGGGAGTTATGCACAGGCATTCCGGTTCGGTCTGTCTGTAGGGGGTTTACTTACCAATGCAACGGTGTACGCCTTGCCGTGAACAGAAACGTGGTGTTGGGTGTGATGTGAAAGGATCCACGTCTTGGGTGAGTGTTTCTGTTTTCATGGCGAGGGTCAAACGTCCCGGGCTGGTTCAAAGCCACATCTAGATAATGTAACGGCTCTGTATGATCTCCTTGCCGACACACCAAAGGAAGTGTGTTAACTGATCTGGCAAAAGAGGTTGATCATTCCTTGTGGGTAAAGTGTACACCTCTGCAGAGTGTAAATCTAATCGATTAGCCGTGTCCACGGTCAAGGACACTTGGTGAAGTCATTCCAATGTTAGAATGCTTTTGTATTTCCAAAAATTGGGTTTTGGTTTGGAACTTGTTTAGCGACTTTTGTTTTCATGTCAAAGGATCGACATTGATGGATTCCATTTCGGATTATTCGTTATTCACGATGGGTTGTGAATATTACTTATGCTTTACTTATTTCATATCACCAATTATGCTTTTACAAATTCCGTTTGCAAATAACTTGTTTTACAATGTCAATTTCGCTTTATGCAAATGAACTGTAGTAGCCTCCTTTGAAATGGCTCGCATATATATTAGGCTTTGCTCAAGTCTTATGGAGTACGATTGTACTCACCCTTGCTTATATGTGGTTTTTAGGTGGTTAAGTTGTCAAGCTTCGAGGTTTCTTCCATCGCAGTTGCGGATTTTCTTCGTCGAATCTTTCTAGGATTATGCCTTGTCGGTTGCTGCGGGTGTTGGATGGGCACACTACAAGACTTTGCTTCTTATCTTGCTTTATCTCGATTTGTAAGAGTTTTCTTTATGTAATAGCTTCCGCTTAATATTATTTGTTGTATGGTTGTGATTCCAATTGGTGTATGTGCGTATTAGCTACCGATCATGGGACTAGTACGAAATGCACATTAGATTTCCATTTTGCAAGTTTGTAAAAATGGGGTCATCTGATTGGTATCGAGCTATCTTGATCGTAGGATAAACCCTAGTTAGAATGGTCGTTAGCATTTGAATAAACAAATTCAAAATCTTATGTTTCAAAGTTATCATATTTGCAAAATATAGATTTTGCTATTCTTCCCCTATCTTAAGATTCTCCTCTTACCCATACATTCATTTTGATTTGTAAACAAATTCCCCTTTCCTTAAGATAGTCCTTGCAAATGAAGACTACAAGGTTTACGCCGCATTCACAAGGAAGCCGACAATGCTTCACTAACCTCGACAAAGCAGATGTAAAACTCGAAGATTCTACTTCACGAAGAGATAGCATCACCTGTTAGTAAATTTTGGAAGATTAGAATGTATTAGGACCCACCTTAAGATATGAACCTTTGCGTATAGCATATTATTTTGCTCTAGTTATATGAAGCATTTTATCTGGTGTTTATAACTCGCTACTTGAAAATTTGTTTTTATTCTGTTTGTCAGGATTGATTTATATGTGAACTTAACCTCTTGGTTAAAGTTTCACAATAAGTTATCCTTATGTATAAATACGGAAAACTCAACCCATAGGATAAATTGGAAATCATAAGATAAGCTTATCTCTTCTTTCTATAAAATTCTTCCAACCTTATCCTTTCTTTTGTAGAACTTTCCCTCTGAGTAAATCATTATGATCATTAACTTCTCGCAAAATCAAGTCTAGTCAAGATTAATAGTATAATTACCATGACTACCGACTTCTTGAAACCACACCATCCGTATATAAACTAATGCCAATATCTCGCCATATTAGTAACCATAAATTTACCTAAGTCACTTTTGGCTAATTAAAATCTGATTCTACCCATGACAACTCTTGACTATGCCTCAAAACTCAATTGTTTAGATTATATACCAGGAATTTAAGTAAGAATCAGAATAGTATTATGTTTTCAGAATAAAATTTTGAATGGTCATCAAAAGGAAAACTGGGAACATCGAAAGTCCTATTTTCTAAAAAGTATATATATATATAAAAAAACGACGACAAATTCTTTTTGAGAAATAGTTTCGCTAACAAGTCAACAACATCGTAATGCCTACATCAACAAACTTTAAGAAGATGGAAATGATGAAGCATCCAACTCTCCGACTTCATAGAAACTTGGATCATCAACACAACAAGTAGTGCAAAAGTTAAAAGAGACTTATCGTCAAATGGCCTATTTTAAAGATAGTATTATCCAAATTACACATTATTTTTAAAACTACATAATGAACCTCTTATGCAGAAATACATATGGTTAGGGCAGTAGAAGAAAAATATTAGATACCCCTCCCACATACTAAGTTGAATATATATATATATTTTGTGTTATTGCAGTTTTGTTATGAAACTTTTGTATTGATTTCGGGTTACTCTCGCAAAGACTAAACCATTAGGTTGAAATTTACGATGTGCCAACCCTTATTAAATAAGAAAATTTTAAGGAACGAAAAGTTGCCTCATGAACTAATAACTACCTAGTAGCCAACCTTGAAAACAATGTTTCAATGAATGAGACATTGCCTTATAAATTAACCAGCAATTACCAAATCCATATAAAGGCTATTCTCAAAATAATATTTTAATAAACAGAATGATACTTTGTTAAAACGGATAACTTTCATCTAACCATATCCTCTCAATTTCAACATCTTGAAGATACCTGCGACACAACCCACGAATACATCCACTACAAGTAATAAGTAATAAGTTTTTCAGCCTTTATAATCAACCTTCGGCTCTTCCTAAATAACTCTAGTTGAGATATATCATTTCAAGCATTTCAAACGCTTTAACATACCATGTGCCACTCCTTGAGTTAGCTTTTGTTGCTAAAGAATCTTGGTATAAATTGCTAGCACTTCTCATTCACTTTGTGAAAACCAACATGATTCCATCTAAATAACTTTTCTTAACAATCATTGTTACAGGATACCTGTGACAAGATCCCTCAGTAAAATCTTGGAAAGTGAAGCCATGTTAAGCTTTCAGCCATCAACGAATAATCCTACCTTAGTCCAGCCAAATTCCCAACATCTAGCGCAGAACAATTCCAACCTTGGCTCAATTCTTGCCAAAAAAGGAAATGATTTAGAGCAACAACCTACTCCTACATCTTACTCAATACCTAGACGGTGTTCTTTGAAGTGTTGCCAACCCAACAAATCCGAAGATCGTGCTTGTATTCGTTGTGGAGAAATAGGACACACTGCTGTCGAGCATGCAATAAATTGCTTCAGCTGTGAAGGAAATCATTCTCCCGGAAGATGTCCCATGAGCAATATCACTTGTTACCTTTGTGAAGGCCATGACCATTGCCCAGCTCAATGTCCCCTATATCCGATAGTTGCCAATTCAATTCAACATCAGCGAGAAAAATTTCGAACCTTAGTTGCTCAAGATTTGGCAATCAGAAGGGAAAAACTAGCTACACAGAAAATATTGCCTAAGGAGTTAAAGAAACAACACACAGACTTTGATCGCCTTCATCCCGGAAGTAATAAGTGGCCATCGCCATCAGCATGTTTCTTGTGTGGTGAAGAAGGTCATTGGGCAAGGAAATGTCCGCAAGTTGAGATTAAAAAGGAAGATAGTATTGAGAATCCAATCATAACCACCAAGACGCCACAAGAGAAGCGTGAGTGCTTCGACTGTCACAAGAAGGGCCATCTAGCTAAGCGATGCCCGCAAGAAGAACAAATATTTTCTGCAACCATGGTCATACCAGAAGTTACATCAGTTAAGATTATAACTCCAAGAGTAGGAGGGATAAAATCTGAATCAGTTTACTCGACGAATCTATTCAAGAAGAGGCGCTTGAATGAAGACGCTTGCCCCAGGAGGAATTCTGCTCAATTCCATCCTGAATTTCAACCATCACTTGTTCATTCCTCCAACAACGCTTGTGAACAGCCATCTGGTATCCAAAACCAGGCAACTAATGTTACATGCTTTTACTGTCGTGAGCGTGGACATTATGCCAACAAATGCCCAAAGAAGAAGAGAGATCAACTTCGTTCTCAAGACCATCAAGCTCCTATCTCCTCATTTACTCCAACTCAAGATATCAATCATGGCATACCTGACACAATGCCAGGTACGTCTCACATAAACATAGTTTCTGTCAGAACCAAGATTAATTTGAAATCGTTGTGCCTAATCTTAAAAGTAATATTTCGATAAGCGGAATATTACCTTGTGAATTTAACTGAACTCTCATCAAAATATATCTTATCTTAATCCTTCCAAATAGCCGGTAAGATATCAAGTGCTAAACTTCCAGTTTCATCTCTAACCATTGCTCGATCAATCCTCTATCTGTTTTATAACATCAGTGAATAATCTTCTATTGTTTCGAATAAGATGGACAACGCCGTTTGCGTCGATCGAGAAGAACCTCATCACTACACCACAATCTACCCAAGTAGAGCTCTTCATCTCGTCAAGAATGACATCAGAGATTTTCAAGTTATATCAAGACCTAGGAAGCATCAAGTATCCAGAACAACCCCTGCCTTCATGTCAGGCGTTGAATGTAAAGACCTTCCTTATGTAATTACACTTGGCACTTAATGTAATATCAAGTACGTCCTTTATATATGCAATTCCTACAATCAACTTTTTTGACCTTATACATTATAATCTTTCATAAGTACCAAATGCGAAGAAAATCAAAACCCTCTAGATGATCAGGCAAATTAAATCATCACGATAATTTTATAATCCTCCTACCTTAACCTAAATTCTTGAATTATCCTACCTTGTTTTCAATCTAAAGACAGCCTAGAATAACATTTATTCTCACCTAATTTTATCAACTGTTGTTAAATCATGCAAATCAACCATTATATTCAAATATCATTTCTTGATGATAACGTTTAATTCCTCCCAAATGAATCGAGTAACAAACAATAATTCTTTCCCCTCAAAAATTCTAAACGTATCACATGTCACTCTCTAAATTAGATTATCCTTGTTAACAATCCTAGTTATGCAATCAAAAGATATATGTAGAAATATTCCTCATCTGTTTACGTAAAACCTAAACAGAAGTCTTCTCTATTCCTAGATTATCAACTCGGAGCACAAGATGAAGTTCCAGTGAAGCAACTGCATTAAAGATAAGAAGACGAGGAAACAACAAGATCAATTTCGAGAAAAAATTTCCTAACCCATTTAGTCCTTGCAAATCTCGGGGACGAGATTTCTGTAAGGGGAGTAGATTTGTAACATCCCGAAAAATGCAATAATATAAAATTTCATATTTTGAATTTTGATATATTTATTTCTGATTTTCCTGACATGATTGGAATTTATTTGGATTTTTGTATTGAATGAAAAATCAAACAACTAGAATTAAAGAATGGATAATGGTAAAAAGATAAAAAGTTAAAAGATAAATTTTGGAAAAATTACCATGGAACCTTAACCACTCTAGTAAGTCAGTAAAATCAACAAGTAAAATTTTATGCACAGAAAAATGGGTAAATAAAATTTATGACACCCCTTTTTGACTAAAAACAGTGCAAGCCAGAATTAATGAAAAATATTCGAAGTTTATCTGGACCTGAAAAATTACCATAACACCCTCATGGTAAAACCTATCTCTAGTAAAAATCTCAGTAACTTATCTTGTCATTAAGACCTTATAAAAATTAAAAAATAGAGGCTTTAAAAACATAGAATTTGCCATGTCAGAATTTTTATAAAATATTCACTTGAGATTTTGACTTGAAATTTTTATGAAGATATCAATAAGTCAAAATTAATTCTTATAAAAAGTTTTGAAAATAATAAATGCAAATCAGACCTTTAAATAAATAAAAACCCGAAATGTGAAAACTGGCTGATGCACAGTGTCAGAATTTTTATAATTCAACCATGTGGTATTTTAGTCTCAAAATTTTACTGAAGGTTAGAAACTACCAGGAGAAGTCGGTCAAAAAGTTTCACAAAATTAAACGATGATCTGTTGGCCATTTTAATGCTCACATGGATCTGTCCGGCTGGAAGTTATCCTCTGACTCACCTTCACCCTCGACGTGTGGGCGTCCACTAAACCGTAACAGTTAGGTGGCGGAAACGGAAAATACCCCTCTCACTGTCGGTGGACCCAGTCCCGCTTGTCGCCCACTGCCTCCTTCCTCCTCTCTTCTTCTCACGCATGCTCGATTTTCTCCGATTCTTCCCGGTCAAGCCCCTTGGCGCAAGACGGTCGTGTCTGTCTCGGTGTGCTTCACCGCGCCGATTCAGCGCATGAGCCATGCTTATCCTTGCTAATCTGCGACAGCAGCCTTGCACCACGCCTCGGGTCAAATCTCGCGACATCTCGTCAACTACAAACAAAGCGCGAACTCCCCTCCTTTCAAACCTGTTTTACTAACTTTGCGGCTATAAATACCTCAAAGACATCACATTGAAGCCTCCTTTCTCTTAGCTATTCCAGAACCAAATGCGGGCTTGAAACTCTCCTCTTCGCCATTTTTGCCAGAGACCCGAAAAGGAGGGGAGAAAGCCATCCAAGCCATTCGGTGAGAATCATTCAAAATTGATTACGTCTAAATCTTTCTAGTGCTTCTGTAAGTCCTTGCGCACCGTTAATTCCAGGAAACCTCACTCAATTCGCCGCTACCACCGTTGCCCTTCTTCTCCAACTCCGGCGTCCGGTGGCGCGCTTCCTCGGCCAAGCTCCGAACAAACCAACCGCAAAAATGGGATCCCGTAGTCACACTGATGCTTAATCTATCACCCATTCGAGCTCAACCTTACCCGTCGTCTTCCCCGGCGAGCCCCTTCCCTCTCCGCCGCATGCCGCCGGTGGCAGGTCGTTCCGGCCATTCCCGCCGGCGAGCAACCCCAGCCCCAGATGCGCCAAGACCTCCTGGTGCCTCCGTGTTTGTCCATTCGCCGAAATCCGCCCGTAGCTCGACGCCGCGAGCCCTAGCCATCCCTCTGTTCTTCGATCGCTGCCGCGTGGGACCGCCTTGTCAGCCAGCCAAAGCAATCCCAGTGCATTCGGTAAAAGGCGCTTTCCAACTCTGAAAACGTATTTTCTATTTTCTGGAATTTACATAACCGAGCTGCTTTAAATGCTTATAACTTTTGTTTTGTAACTCCAAATTGAGTGAAATAAAATTCTTAATTCATCTAAAATCTAGTTCCTTCAGAATATAAAATAATATTTTGAAAATGTTCACTGGGTAAATTTGAAATTCAAATTTAAAGAAGAGACATAAATAAGTACTACATATTAAAAAGTTGTAAACAAACTTTAGGTGGAATGAAACTAATTTTAGTAAAATATTCATACTTCCAGAAGTTCAAATATATAAAAATATTTAAGTTTCATTATTGTTTGAATTACCTTCTAGTAAAGATTATAATCAATGTATTAGAAAATTCAAATAAACATAATTTGAATAAAAGGAATATGGAATAAGTAAAATTAGTTTCTAAATATTAGCATGTCAGTAGGATACTTGAGTTTCCAAAATATTTAAGAAATGAATTTGAATTGAATTATTATGAAAAGTATGAAGTAACTAAAATGTAAAAGTGTATATTCATATGGCATAGAAGATCAAATAATCGTGACATGGATCAAATGAATTCAAATAGTAACCAAACCAGTTTTATTATACCTCTGTCATTGCAAGGATCTCAGATATAAAATAATATATAAATATTATTATATAAAACAGTAAATGATCAATAGTTAAAGTATTAATAATCTCATAATTGGAATAGTTGTAACCATCGCAAATAAACTCTAAATTTGATGAAACCAAATTGCATAACCTCGAAAAATAGTTCCCTGCTGTTTAGACAAAAATATCATATTTTTGTGCTAGGTTGAAAAAAAAAATATTAAACCCTAATGATCGTCTATATGGAAATCATCGCGGATAAAAGCTATTTGTCGCGAAACCAACTTTAAATCACTTCCAGTGTCATGCCCTGTTAATGCCTAAAAAATGAGTAGATTATCCTAGGCAGTGTAGTCGCAATCATATATCAAAAACTGAACCCTTAGCGGGTAGTCGATTGAGCCCTCAAGCTTTTTCGTCAACTCGTAGAATGTCTCGTCTAAAAGCCAAAATGTTTGAAATCAGCCTAGATATGTTCTTCAAAGTATATGCTATTAGGTTCCAAAGAAATAACCTTATTTCATCATGTTTTACATATAATCTTTAGTAGTCAAATAACCCTTCGTTTTATGTTTAGTGAACCTACCATAATCGGAATAGATGAACCTTGTAATAAGGAATTTGTAATTAATAAATTTGTATCACCAGAACCTTCTTAAAAACTATAAATAATTCTAATTAGCTAG
This sequence comes from Otatea glauca, assembly GCA_036346275.1. Lineage (NCBI taxonomy): Eukaryota > Viridiplantae > Streptophyta > Magnoliopsida > Poales > Poaceae > Otatea > Otatea glauca. The sequence continues at coordinate 62,721,067 of CM070712.1, forward strand.
CTATCAGTTATAACTTATTTAAAACCCTTCTTATGCAAAATCTTAAGGTTAAGTACTAATTGCGTAAACCTTAATTAGTGTTTTATTTCTTTTAATCCAAATAATTTTAGCATCTATAATTCGAAGTTATAAATACTAGAATTCATAATTTTAGCCTCTTGAATTCGTAAATCAAGAAAAGATAATCTATAAAAGAACCCTGTTTTGTTTGTCATAAAGCCATCATGTTTCGGAATAATGTAATTACCTAAATAATTCAAACCCTAAAATCATCCCTGTTTTCTGCAATGAATCTTTATTTGATTTTCTGTCTGTCTTCTTTTCGCCCTTATTGAAGTTTATTATTTGCTATATTTTCCGATCGATCGACGTGTAGAATTCGACGTCCCTTCCTCCGTCGTGCCTCCGTCGCCTGCGATCGCGTCTTCGTCGTAAACGATATATAAGCAAGGCAAGCACCCTCCTTTGACCATCTTGATCCCAGAATTTAAATCGCATTGTTTATTAAAATGTTTCATGCATGCGTTTACTTTCTGTAAATTGCTATTTTGTGGTACTGGTAGTTATATCTGTTTTCTCATGAAACTTCCCTGATAAGTATGAACATGTGTACCTTGATAACCATAGATTGAGCTTAGACAGTTACTTAATGTCATTGTGGGTATATGCGATTACTTTTATCCATGCTTAGCCATGCTTTAGAATCATTGAGGATTGATGATCATATCAAAACTTGTTTCTTAAGAAATGGAAAATGTTGAAAATAAAGTCGTTGGTTATGGATATTTTGATTAAAACCCAAAATAAAACTATGGCTTTGATGCGGCGATTATTGGCAATAGCCGGAGGTGCAGAGGGATTTGCACGTAGTTAGGGTGGAGTATCGCCCGTGTCGGATTAAGGACCGAGCAATGGGACGCTATAGATCCAAGAATTTCGTACAACCACGAGGGCTGGTATGGGACAGTCTTAGCCTATTAAGTTATTTAGGTGTGGCTTTGCATCTAAGGAAGGCGGGAGTTATGCACAGGCATTCCGGTTCGGTCTGTCTGTAGGGGGTTTACTTACCAATGCAACGGTGTACGCCTTGCCATGGACAGAAACGTGGTGTTGGGTGTGATGTGAAAGGATCCACGTCTTGGGTGAGTGTTTCTGTTTTCATGGCGAGGGTCAAACGTCCCGGCTGGTTCAAAGCCACATCTAGATAATGTAACGGCTCAGATGATCTCCTTGCCGACACACCAAAGGAAGTGTGTTAACTGATCTCGCAAAAGAGGTTGATCATTCCTTGTGGGTAAAGTGTACACCTCTGCAGAGTGTAAATCTAATCGATTAGCCGTGTCCACGGTCAAGGACACTTGGTGAAGTCATTCCAATGTTAGAATGCTTTTGTATTTCCAAAATTGGGTTTTGGTTTGGAACTTGTTTAGCGACTTTTGTTTTCATGTCAAAGGATCGACATTGATGGATTCCATTTACGGATTATTCGTTATTCACGATGGGTTGTGAATATTACTTATGCTTTACTTATTTCATATCATCAATTATGCTTTTACAAATTCGTTTGCAAATAACTTGTTTTACAATGTCAATTTCGCTTTATGCAAATGAACCGTAGTAGCCTCCTTTGAAATGGCCTGCATATATATTAGGCTTTGCTCAAGTCTTGCGGAGTACGATTGTACTCACCCTTGCTTATATGTGGTTTTTAGGTGGTTAAGTTGTCGAAGCTTCGAGGTTTCTTCCATCGCAGGTTGCGGGATTTTTCTTCGTCGAATCTTTCTAGGGATTATGCCTTGTCGGTTGCCTGCGGGTGTTGGATGGGCACACTACAAGACTTTGCTTCTTATGCTGCTTTATCTCTGATTTGTAAGAGTTTTCTTTATGTAATAGCTTCCGCTTAATATTATTTGTTGTATGGTTGTGATTCCAATTGGTGTATGTGCGTACTAGCTACTGATCATGGGACTAGTACGGAAATGCACATTAGATTTCCATTTTTGCAAGTTTGTAAAAATGGGGGTCGTTACACATCATCTGCTAAAGAATTGTCATTATGAGAGCTCCCCGAGATACGTAGTATTTCAGGCGTACCTGAGCTCGGTGACAAAAGAGTATGCCACTAGAGTTTTCATACCCCCAAGACCGGTTTTCAATGAGGGGGAGAGGAGTTTTGACGGATATGGATCATCCATAGATGCTTCAATGAATGAGGCTGCTTATCAAGCTGTGATCCATCTTCGCCATGTGATTCCAGAGTTGGACCTTGCCTACTACCATTTTCCTGGAAGACCTTTAGTTGGAGACAATGTATATAGAGAACATACTGAGGTTAGGAGTAATGGTCTTAGAGTTATGGTGAACTTTGTAAATAATCTAGATAAGCACTATGTTCAGTTAGCGCAAGAGTTGCTGGAAACCCGTCGTCGTATGGCATTTTTGGAGACCCACTTGGCAACGTGCGTAGCGAGAGGTGCTATACCACGCACGGTGCTAAGTGATGAGACTTCTCAAATTCCATCCGCGCGGCGTCCTCGACCTGCCTCTTATGTGCCTACGCCTGGTGTGCCAAAAGGGGCTAGGATGTCTTGTATAGGTAGTCGTCCACGTCTTATTAATGATAAGGGTATAGATCCCCGTAGTACTTGTGAGTTTCAGCTCGAAGTTCCTCGGGTATATAGGCGTAAGGCTTACACCACTAGGGCTTTAGATAGGGTGGAATGAGTAGGAGTATGTGGATGAGATGTAACAACTTTTGTAAAAATGGGTAGTATGAAATAAATAAAGTGGTGCTTTTTGTTGTAAATTGGTATGACATTAGTTGTTGTGATTTGTGAATCTCATGATAAAGGAGGATTAAGAAATAACTTAGCTCATGTAGATTATAAGAACTAAATGTAAGTCTATACAATAAGTAGTGCAGTGGTTTTCTTTTATAGCTGCTAGTATTATATTAGTACTGATGTTGTTTGATCTTAAATTTTCAGATGACAAATCCAGCTAGTTGGATAGCTATAGTTAGAGAATTAGCAGAGAGTTTTGGGCAAGAAAAGAATCGCCCCATGCTTACCATTAGGCAAGCTGCCGATGGATTTAAAGTTTATGCGCACGCCGTTACTATAAAGAGAGAGCGTCGCATGCACCATCGTGTTAAGCATCATGGTTTGAATAGAATCCAAGCTATACAAGAAATAAGTCATAAATTGATGAGAAAGATTTGTCAAGTACATCGTGTGGATATGAGTGCGTATGTGCACTCGTATGGAGCACGTGTAGGTGGCCAAGAGGCTGAGTTAGAACCTAGGAGGCGCAGAACCGGGAATAGACAAGAATATTTGCACCAGTTTCGCCCCGCGGGAATCCAAGAGCCGCTTCCTGAGCCCTCTAGTTCGGGGAGTAGTTGCGATGCTGGATCATCATCGAATTATCCGGGAATTATTAGTGAATAGGTTTTCCTAGTAACCTTGTGATGTAGTAATAAATGTGTAAAATAGTTGATATGCGTGTGTATGTTTAATATTTGAGTAAGGTACTTTTGGTATTGTAAGTTTTTGAGTTGCATCTTTCTATATGAATAATAACTATGGATTTTCCCTCGCGAATCGTAACTATGAAGTGAAGATTTTCGATGAGATAATCTTTCTATATGAATAATAACCATTGGTTGAAGATCTTTTAATATTGTGGAACAATGGAGTACGGGTATGGGATGAGTACAAAAGAGAGAACTTTATCCTACGCGCATTGTTGTTCGTAACCATTAATGATTACCCTGCCCTTGGTAACCTGTCGGAACAGACGACCAAAGGGTTCAACGGATGCGTCCAGAGCTTGGATGATACAGCTAGCCGGTGGCTAAAGAACTATTGGAAAATGGCCTACATGCGACATCGTAGGTTCCTTCGCAAGGATCACCCATACCGCAATAATAAGAGAGCCTTTGACGGGACAAAGGAGACTGCCTTAGCTCCAAAAAATCACACTGGGAAACAGATATTTGCGGCCGTAAAGGATCTTCATATTATTCACGGAAAGGGAGCAGGCAGTACATCTATCCCGAGTTCCCGTGACAAGGCTCCTTTGTGGAAAAAGAGATCAGTATTTTGGGTCCTACCTTACTAGCAACACTTGGAAGTTCGACACGCAATCGACGTCATGCACATAGAGAAGAACGCGTGCGACAGCTTGCTTGGTATCTTACTGGATATACCTGGCAAAACAAAAGATACCCTCCACGCACGGATGGACCTTGAAGATATGAAACTCAGGAAGGAGCTGCATCACGAAGAAATGGATACAGGCAAAAAGTACCTTCCTGCAGCCTGCTACACTCTGAACAAGAGAAAAAAAATTAGCGTGTGCGAATGCTTGCACGGAGTGAAAGTTCCGTCTGGTTACTGTGCTAACATAAAGAGACTAGTCTCAATGAAAGACTTAAAATTAATTGGCATGAAGTCTCACAATTGCCACGTGATGATGACACAGATGCTTCCAATTGCAATTAGGGGTGTTCTATCAGAGAAAGTCCGAGACCCAATTATAAAGTTGTGTTCATTCTTCAACGCGATTTCACAGAAGGCCATCGATCCGTTGAAACTAGATAAGCTGCAGTAAGACGTGGTCCACACTCTGTGCAGGCTCGAGATGTGTTTCCCTCCATCTTTTTTTGATGTTATGATCCATCTCATTGTTCACATTGTGAAAGAGATACGGATTTTTGGTCCCGTGTTTCTACATCAGATTACCCTTTTGAGAGGTTCATGGGGGTTATAAAGAAATATGTTCGTAACCGACATCGGCCGGAAGGCTGCATTGCAGATGGTTGGGGAACCGAGGAGGTCATTGAGTTCTGCGTCGATTATATGGATCTCAAACCGATTGGTGTGCCTATATCTCGGCATGAGGGGAGGCTACAGGGAAAAAGGACACTAGGCGAGAAATCACTCCGTACAAACAATCTAGCTTCATTCACACAAGCACATTTCGCAGTTTTGGGACAATCAGTTGTGGTGGCCCCGTATATCAACATGCACAAGAGCATGCTATCCAGAACAAACCCAGCGAAGTCAGAGGGTTGGATCTCGAGAGAGCATAGAGATAACTTCGGCGATTGGTTGCGTAGGCACATGATGCATACGAAGACAGAGTGCGCTCAGTTGAAAGTGTTGGCTCAGGAACCGTCATCTACAATTCGAACATTCCAAGGGTACGACATAAATGTTTTTACATTTTATACAAGAGCACAAGATAAAAAGAGCACGAACCAAAACAGTGGTATCTGTACAGACGCCTATGACAGCAATAAAAATAGGCAAAGCTACTACGGATTCATAGAAGAGATTTGGGAACTTGACTATGGACCTTTGAAGGTCCCTCTCTTTCGGTGCCAATGGGTCAGGCTTTCAGGGGGTGTTAACATCGACAAGTACGGTATCACTACCGTGGACCTCAAACTCGTCGGATACAGGGAATAACCTTTCGTACTTGCTAATTCTGTTACACAAATCTTCTTTGCAACTGACCCGGCTAACAAGGAACACCATGTGGATATTCAAGGAAAAAGAAGGATTGTCGGAGTTCAGAATGTTGTCGACGAGGAAGAATACAACCAGTTCAATGAGCTTCCTCCTTTCGGAGAGGACGTTGAACTAAGTCTCATGGAAGAGAGTGAGGAAGCTACGTACGTACGCCGTGATCATAACGAAGGTCGAATCGTAGCTTAGTTGTTCAAATTAAAGATATGCTTTCTTTCGTACGAACAACATGTTTATTTTCTCTTGTGTAACAATTAACGTATTATATGAGGTAATGGATTTGACTGCATTTGTGTGAATTGTTACAAGTCACACCATTAAAGAACTCTGCGCCACAACGGTCCGTGTCATGCATCCTCTTTCGGTCCATCTACAATTAATTAAATCAAACATGACATAAGCATATAATTGCAAATAACAATATAATTGTAAGTAATTAGGATATATTTTGACTATATCCATCTAATTTTTTTATTATTTCAAAATTTGAGATTTGTAAGCCTTAATTTGAATTTTTAAGCACTATTTGATTTATGAAATATTAAAACAATGAGCAATTTGGTTTTTCTGAATTTAGAACTTAGTCAAAATTAGGAGAAAATATTTATATAACATAATATATGTCCTGTAGTATGCCTCCAAAAATTTTCAGATTATTTGGATCACATTTGAATGTATTTCGTCAGTCTTTGACATGAAATAAACTGAAACTTCCACTGTACATATCACTGTCGGCTCTCTTTAACCCCGGCAGTGATACTTCGTACTACTGCCAGGTCACAAAGAGAATCGGCAGTGATAGTGGCTTTTCACTGCCGGTTCTACTAAACCCCGGCAGTGATACGTAGGATCATTGCCGGGTTTTAGTAGAACCGGCAGTGATATTGTCCTTATGTACTGACCCCCATTTTCACATAAATGCAAAAATGAAAATCTCATGTGCATACAGTACTAGTCCCATGATCAGTGGCTAGCACGCACATTTACAATAGTTGATATCACATCCATACTCTTTATTACAATTGATAAGGGTAATTTATACAATAAAATCTTACAATACAGAGAAATGCAGCGGAAAGGATCAAGATTCTTGTAGTGTGCCCATCCAACCCTCAGGCAACTGACAAGGCATAATCTCTAGAAAGGCTTCATCGTTAACATTCCCGGATCCTATGATAAATATGTTGCATCGGACTAATCTAATTCTTCACCTAAAAACAACAATTAAGCAAGGGTGAGTACTTTCGTACTCCGCAAGACTTTTGCGAATCCTATGATATATGCAAGCCATTTTAAAGGAAAGGCTTAAGGTTCTTTTGCGTAAAGCTAATTTGAAATGTAAATACAGATTAGTAGATTGCAAAACGAAATTTAAGTAAAAGCCATTTAATACTGAAAGTAACAGAATTAAGCATAAATAAATTTCATGTACCTGGGATCATGACCATATCCACGAACCATTTCCACTGACACACAGTAGAAATTACCGACACACGGTAGAAATCAGATTTTATGAAAATAAAAACATCTAACTAGTGCTGGCGCACCGAGACTCCCATAACAGTGAGAATAGCTTTTCGAAAAGTTTCACACTCTACAGAGGTGTACATCTTTACCCACAAGTCATGACCTTTTCCTTTTGCCGCATATTTCACGCGCCTTTGGCGTAGTGGCCAGAATGTTCATAACGAAAACCTTTACATTATCTAGGCTAACTTTGCACCAGCACAATGACGATAAACCCGTATTATGGTGTAAATGTTTGTACAGTCACTGCACAGTAATGAATAAGCATATCCATAGTATGGCGTACACCGTTGTATCAGCAAACGTGACTCCCAACACCTCGGTGTGGGTGCCCCTCCAAGCAACCAGTCACTGAAGAAGCTCGTACTACTCCGGCCTACTAATGTGCAAAGTTAAACCAGATAACTTAATTGGTTTAAGGCTGTCCCATACCAGCACTTGTGGTTGTAAGATAATTCTTGGGTTTAACGAACACGTAGTTCAGTCCTTAATCCGACACGGGCAATAGTCTCCCCCTACACTACGTACAAGTCCCTTGTACACCCGGCTATTGCCAATAATTGCCCGCATCAAAACCATAGTTTTATTTTCATTTTTGATCAAAATACCCACCATAAAGGTCATACCCATTAAATGTACTATCCAACATTTTTAATAATGTCAAAGTTTTATGTTGCTTTAAGCATGGCTAAGCATGACTCTAGGTGTGATTAACCCAGATTGACATCAATTACTATCTAAGTTATTCTAGGGTTACCAAGGATCACAAATCCATACTTATCAAGGAAGTTCTATAATACTACAGGTACAACTACCACTACCCACAAAATAGCAGATCTTAATAAAAATAAAGTATGCAGTAAAACATTTAATGAAAATATTTATAAAACTGGGATCAATATGATCAAAGGGGTGCTTGCCTTGCTTATTTATTGCTTACGACAAAGACGAAGCCACGGCTGACGGAGGTAGCAACGTCGGATTCTACACGTCGTTTAATCAGAAATATAGCAAATATCCAACTTTAATAAAGGTAAAAAGAAAATAGACAGAAAACCAAATAAAGATTCACTGCAGAAAATAGGAATATTTTAGGGTTAGAATTGTGATTTCAAGGCCTCACGATTTAGTTATTTATACATTCATATTGTTATTGACTTTTTATGATGAACAAACATGGTTTCTTTTATAGATTATCTTTTCTAGAATTACAAATTCAAGAGGCTAAAATTATGAATTTTTGTTTTTATAACTTCGAATTATAGATGCTAAAATTATTTGGATTAATAGAATTAACATATTAGACAATTGAGCTGAAAGCTATAAATGAATAGCACTTAATCCTTTTTAATTGATTTTGCATAATAAGTGGTTTCGAATATGATGGATCTGTTAAGCTAGGTTACTGGTTATATATTTGCAGTTTTTAAGAAGATTCTGGTGATACAAATATCTTAACTACAGATTTTTTCATTGTTTCCGAGTTTGTTTATTCACAATATGAAGTTCAGAAATCATATTGCTTAAGGTTATTTTGGCTAATAGGATTTATATGCAAACATAATGAAACAAGATTATTTCTTTAGAATAGTGTAGTCTATACTTTGAAGAACATTCTTAAGCTGATTTCATACATTTTAGTGCTTGGACGAGACATTATACTCATTGCCGAAATAACTTATATGATATTAAGGGTTATGACAACCATATCACTTAAGGGTATTCAACTAGCACGATTTAGATGATAAACTAGTTGTAAGTAAAATATTTTTCCTGATTATGGTAGTCCATATCCTAAATATCATTTCTAAACTGATCTTCATAATATTTGTATTTAGACGATATATTCTACGGGCTGTTGAAAAGGCTTAAGTAGTTTTATAATTTACACGATAAAGGTTCAGTTTTAGTTCTTAGTTTGCGACTGCACTTTAAAAGATTATTCATCCATTTTTCTGGCATTAGCTTGGGTCATCACTAAGATTGTTTTTAAAGTTGGTTTCACAGTATTTTGCTTTTATCCGAGATGTGTTTCATATAAAAGATTAGCAAGGCTTGATATGGATTTATTCTAACATTGCATTAATATGAAATATTTTTGTATATTTGGGATCCTTATAACATCAGGAGTGATACAAAACTAATTTTACCAGAATTTGAGTTCATTTTATCCATATTCTAACTATTTAAAATTTCATATTCAAAACACTAAAATTAATTAGATTAATATTGAACTATTTATTTACTACATGTAATGACTCAAAAATTTCCTATGCTGAACCCTAATTATTTTTGCATAATTAGGTTACTAAGAGTCTAAGGATTCTAGCAAAATTTGTTTCATTCTTTTTGGAGCTTATTTGCAAAAATTCTATATATGGTATATTTTTTATCCCTTTCTTTAAAATTTAAAAAGAGTTCATTTCCAAAATATTTTTGTATATTCAGAATCTACATGATTTATCATGAATTTAGAAATTTACTTCATTTCATTTGGAGCTGAAATATAGAAGTTATAAGCATTTGAATGATGCAGGGTTTTTGTAAACACTAAAATCAGAAAAATTACCAAAAATAGAAAGTGCGCTTTCGCCATGGAAATGCGCTTTCCTTTTTGGGACTCGGCTGGGCTGAAGCACCGACAGGATGGGCCCGCTTGGCAGTGACTGGCTACACATGAGTGACTGACGTGCTGAGCCCACATGGAGGTGACCGAAAACAGGGCACGAGCATTCGGGGCTTGCCGACGGCGAGGCTTCGCCGGAGGGAATGAATGGGTAGCATGGCTAGCTCGAGCTCAGGGTTGCGCACACGAGGGTGCTGCTGCTTCGATCAAAGATGGCCGAAGTTGGCGCACCACCGTGAGGGAGGCGGCGGCGGCCATGGTCGGCGAGCGCGGCTCGGTTTTGCGGTGACTTTGTGAAAATCAAGGCTTGGATGAGTATCAGTGAACTCAGTAATATCCATTTTACCCATCGTTTGCGGCGAGGATCGGCTGTGGTGATCGGTCACCGATGAGCCGGAGCTGGAGAAGAACGGGAGTGGGCGGCAGCGCTTTATTCGGTTCAAGCTTCAACTGGAGTATGGTTTGCACTTGTTGATGGACAAGGTTACCACTGGTGTAAGGAATCGGAAATTGAAGCTTTGTGAGTGATGATCAGTGGTGACACGATTTGGCGGCGAGGTGGTCTCGGTGGTTTAGCCGGGGATGAGGAAGACAAGAGGCGAAAACTGGGGCTACGGCAATGGGTGAAGCTCTGGGTTTTGGAGGACCTGAGCTTGTCTTAAATAGAAAGCTAAGGCGGTGGATTACAGTGTTTGAACAAGAATGAAGGAAATGGCGGCTTGGCTGGATGGTGAGCGAGATATTTGTTAGGGTAGTCAAAATCGGGAAAAAATGATTGTCGTGGCAGCTTTGGCACAGTCGGCAGGTCGACTGGGTTTGCAAGCTGCTGCCGAATCATGCCGAGGCAGAGAATTCGCAAGCAAAGTCTTGCTGCGAGGAGATTTGGGCAGAGACGGCAGAGAGGGAAAAAAATGGTGAAGGCAATTTGGGGTAAGGGAGGCCAACTTGCAGCGATGTGTCAGGACAGCGTGTAGGTAACCTCGATTTATGCGATTGCGGCGGGATGACGACATCGCAAGGGAGGCGGCGCAGCTCTGGACTGGCGATGGTTGCCTGCACATGCGAGAGCAGAGAGGAAAACGAGAGAAGGATGGGGAAGCATCTGGCAAATGGGGTCAAGTGGCAGCCAGAGAGGGCAGTCGGCACTGGGGTGAGACTGCCGGCTGGGTCCAGCTGAGTTAGGGCCCACGTGCAAGTTGCACAGATGCATATATTGCCCTACAACCTTCTGGACAACACGTGATCACCCACTGAATTAGGCTTGGAAACCGACTCAAGGTTTTATGAAAATTTTTATTTAGGTCGGCAAGGAATATATTAGGGTCTGGTAAAATTTTTAGGTAAAAACTATGGTTAGAAATATTTCTAAAAATCTGACAATGCACAGTTATTAATTTATGCTGTTTCTGATTTTTATTTAATTGAAGATCAAAATAAAATTATTATTTTATGAAATTTTTTTAAAAGATCTGTAATGACATTATATACATTATATAAAATGTTCATATTTTTATATTTTATATTTTAATTTTAATAATTCTGACATTACTATTTTAAGTTTTTCAATCTCTCTATTTCTGAATTTTTAAAATTATTAAATGATGGAATAAACTCTTTATATTTTTACCAGACATAGATAAGACAAGCATGTCATCATGGTAAAAATCTTAACTCAGGTTAAGGTCGAGTGACTTCTGAAGAATTCTTACAAGGTCGGTTCAAAGTATCTAGACAGGGTTACTTTTGTCTTTTTAATTTATTTTATTGATCCAGATCAGTGAAAGTTGCATAATCAGGATCCTGGATGGATCTGGGATTTATCTAGGATTTTTACAAATTTTATTAATTTTGGATTTTTACCCTTTTACTTTTACCATTTACTAAATCTCTTAATTCAATATATATGACTTTTCTTTTAGAGTAAAACTCAAGAAGAACCAATAATTTAGAAAACCCAGGAATTTAAAATTAAAATTAAGTATCACATCTCAAATTCATTTTTATGTTTTATTTGTTTTGGAAGAAATAGTTTTAATATTGCTATTCCTCTTTTCTTAAGATTAAAATGTAGGAAAAGAAGAAAAGATATTGTTTAATATCACAATCTTGATTCCAATTGAACTTTTTATTTAATTCCATTTTAAATTTTTATTTTTCTTATTTTTTTGCATTTTATGGAATGTTACACCTTATCACTGCCGGTTCTACTAAAACCCGGCAGTGATAATCCACTATCACTGTCGGCTCTCTTTGTGACCCGACTGCCGGTTCTTTCGGAACCCAGCAGTGATAGTCCACTCCTATAAATATCACTGCCGCGCCCAACCCAATCTCTCTCCTGTCACTTGCATCTCCGCAACCTTTCACCTCCCGAGTCCCTACCTCCACGCCTTTGGCCGCCTCGAGCCTCCCCGTCGCCGCCTCGGGCCTCCCCGTCGTCACCTGCACGTCCGCGCCGCCTGGAGCCTCCCCGCCGCCACCTTCACCTGCGCAACCTCGCCCGCATCGCGCCTCCCCGTCGGCAGCTCGTCCTCCCCGCACTTGCTGTTGTCGCATCCCCTCGCCTTCGTCGCCGCCGTCGCATCCCCACTGAGGTGAAGAACTTCTCAACCCTAATTAACTTCGGTGCTTGTGCAACCCGGCTTGAGGTGTGCGGTTGTGCTTGACTTCGGTGCGGTAGGCTCTAGGGTTTGAGGTTGCCCGAGCTTGTCTTGCGCTAGCTGTTGGATTGTGCTTGAATCGCAGGTTTGTTGCCCAAGCTTGTCTTGCTAGGCTCTAGGCTCTAGGGTTTGAGGTTGCCCGAGCTTGTCTTGCCCGAGCTTGTCTTGCGCTGGCTGTTGGATTGTGCTTGAAATCTGAGCTTTAGAGCCTGGATTGTGCTTGAATCGGATAGTTTGTCAGTTGGGGATTCATCTTGTGAGGTTGACACTTGCTTGGAAACTCGATTGGCTCCAAAACAACAGGAGCTTTTCTTAATTTTCTCCACTGGTCCATGAAAGAGGTGATAATTTGGGAATTATGTATGGGAGCCGGCCATTTGCAAACTCCACCTTGCTGCCTTTTCGTTGCTCGATGATGATAACGGGTGAAAAATGATCATAACAGTTAATTTTGCGAGTTTGGCCTCGAACCGGTAGACTTGCATGCTAATAAGTCTTTCTGTTGCTCAATTATGATAACCTATCACCCTAATACCCTATACATGCCCTTATATTTTATTGTTTAGCACCTATCAGCATTGCTTTGTTGCTTTTGAATGATAACCTGTTAGTCTGCTATTGAATGCTGTTGTCGGTTCGGTTGTACTGACTTTACTATGTTAATCTGAATATGAGGTTAATCTATTCACTAAGATTCTATTATAACAGTGCATTCAATTATCAATTCTTTGTTTTGCATGATAAGGTGGTAAGGGTTCGAGGCCTAATTCGCTGAATTAATTGTTTAGCCCGTTTGTGATTGAGGTTGAAGATTTAAATCTTCAATCAAACCCTAAATCTGAGAGCACCATAAACAAATTCACGTCAATTATGTTATTTTTATCATATTGTTATTTCGGATTAGAAATAGATTCTTGTTCATTCTTCATCACATTTCATTCAACAATCCAGAAGGTTGTATGTTGTTTCAAACCATTACTGCTTATTCTTGTGGCAATGTACAAATCTAGGTAGTTTTTTTACTGTATATGTGTCCTCGAAAGGTGTATATGTGTAGGTATCCTCGAAAGATGTATGTGTACATATCCTCGAAAGATGTATGTGTACGTATCCTCGAAAGAAGTATGTGTATGTATCCTCGAAAGGTAAGTATGTGTATGTATCCTCGAAAGGTGTATATGTGTATGTATCCTCGAAAGATGTATGTGTATGTATCCTCAAAAGATGTATTTTGTGCTCTACACTTGTTATGTATTTGTCGTTAAATTGACATCACGAAATTCCCTTACGTAATGGTGATCTACATGAAAACAATCTCGTATAAGATGTATATGTTTATATATCCTGTATGTGTATATATCATGTGTATGTGTATGTGTACATTTGTGTTCATGGTAAAATTATTATGGAGCATGCAGATTCGAAAAAAAGATGTACATGTGTATGTGCCTTCAAAGATGTATGTGTATGAAGATCAAATAGTATATGTATGTGTCAAGTTCTTTAAAGATGTACGTGTATGTGTTCTTCAAAGATGTATGTGTACGAAGATCAAAAAGTATATATATGTGTACAAGTTCTTTAAAGATGTACGTGTATTTATTTCATTTAGTAGAATTGATAAGTTCGGGGATTGATATGTACATTATTATTGAGTACTCCCCCTTTGAATAAATATTAGCCGTATTTTAATTTTACAATTTGTGGTGAAATTGAAATTGAGAAATACAGGAGAGAAAATGACTTAGGTCGATCTGCTACTGCCTCTAAGTTTAAGCCTTAATGAGAATCCATATTAAGGCTTAATGATACTCTATATGAAAACAATCGCGAATAAGTGCAAAATATCATAGGACTAACTTTAAAACACTCGAAGGGATATATATACTAGCATAGTCTACAAAAGGATCGTAATTAGAACTTGTTTTGCATCTAAATACGTACACTCATATGATTTTACATCTATGTTCATTCGTTATGTCAATCTTCATTTGTATGTATATTTCAAAAATGACCTTGCTAATTTGAAATTTCCGACAAACTCGCTAGGAATGGCCTCTGACAACGGACAAGTACCGGCGGGAGTTGGACCCTCAAATATGGATGAAGGAGGAACGGGTAGCCCGAACCATAGTCCAACGTCCTACCTGAACTTGCGGGATCCTGTCATGGACCAACCTGACGTCAGCAATGAATGCGAGGTAAAGTTTAAGTGTACTGTGGTTCTCAAAACATTGTTCGCCCAGATGACTCATGAGAAGATCAAATTGCAAGCGTAGACGTCTGATCAACGAAGGCAGCGCGCAAGTCGTGGTCCAAACAAGATGCCTAAGGGACTTTTTAACATAGTGGAACTCTCGGCAGTCGGGGAACCTGCTCTACGAGTCATCGTTGGGGCGTCACAGACTGACATGCGGTGTTCTTGCTAGGGATGAGCGTGCCCATCACTCTGGATCGTGGATTGGCCGCCATGGTGACCCATGGGTGGTTCCCAATGACCTGAAGAACTCGTTGTGGGACAAGCTAAAACAAGTGTTCCAGTTCCCCCAAGGGACCGAGCAGGTTGCAAAGAAACGTGCAATATCCATCATGTGCACAGCGTGGAAGAATTGGAAGACGGTACTAAATAAGAACTATGTGAAGAAGAATGAAACGCCGAATTTTGACACGTACCCAAAGTTAAGAGAGTTCTGGGAGGACTTTGTGGCGTACAAGAGGTCTGAAGAAGCGCAGATAGTAAGTCAAAGGAACAAGGCAAACGCGGATAAGAATATTCACCCTCACACACTAGGAACAGGAGGGTACGTGAAGAAAATACCAGTATAGGATCGGACCGAAGAAGAACTAACCCGCAAGGGTGTCATTCCTGCGATGGCCGTCTTGGGCGAACGATCGAAGCACTGGTTGCTTGGGAGGGGTGCTTCTATCTCCGATGATGGCAGCTTAAGCTTCAGAAGCGATAGAGAGCAGGAAGTGTCGCGCAGAATCACGGATGCTCACATGCAGTCTTCCCAAGGATCTTTCAGGCTAAGAAGGGAGAATGACGAGTTAACCGTAGCCCTAGGTAACAAGGAGCATCTAGGTCGCACCCGAGGAGTTGGTTTGGTGCCGTAGAAAGAAGTCTTTCCAGTAGACGCATGGTTGTACAAGCGCCCAAAGAGACTAAGAGAAGATCAACTGGACCGTCAAATAAAAGATGTTGTGGCGAGAGCGTTAGAGGAATAGAGAGCGGAACTAGATAAGGTTGTGGAGCAAGCAGTACAGAAAGCTCTCAGCTCACGACCGCCACCTGGAGAAATCCCTGAGCTCATCAGTCCTGGTGCTCGTAAGAGCATTCTGGCGTCCTGATGGTTCCCGAAGAGCACGGACTCCATTTTCCTGTGGATGACATCAAAGAACCGACACCGTGCAAGCTACATTTGTCCGCACATGGCATTACCATCAAGGTGGTGAGGCGGGGCTTGGCCATGCCAGAATTGCGAGTTTTACTCGCCGCCCGACATCTGCGAGGATTCGCCAGGGTCGAAGTGGACAGTGTAGTCCGCCAATACCGTAAAATGGAGGTAGAGATCCCTGGCGATGACGGAAACAAAATACTAGGAGAAAACGTGCATAGCTTCCTCGCGTGGCGCAAGAGCTTGATTAAGTTTGGCTCAGACGATGAGGACAACGCAGATGATGATCAGCCGCACTCTGCACACAGAGACCTCCCGCCTTGGTCGCCACCACAGAGACAAAGTCCAACTCCTCCGCCGGCACCAACCAGAAAAAGTCCGACTCCTCCGCCAGAATCTGAGAAGAATCGAACACCAGCATCATCTCGCAAGTCAGCACCGTCCTCGAAGAAATCTCAATCATTTGTGAAGCAAGGACAATCTCAGAAGAAATTACCAGCTGGCATGACTGAAGAAGAACGGAAAAAACATGTAAGCGCCAGCGTAACATCTCACTTTAAAAAGGTGCCACCACCTGAGAAGACTAAAGTTGATGAAAACGCGCAAAAGTTTTTCTCGAGTACGGCAAAAGTGCAAAAGACGAGGCAGGCTTCTGAACCTTGCAAAATATCGGACTACGAGCGCATATCCAGAAAGCAATACTTGAAGGCGGCTAGTGCCGATGCGTTGAGGTTGGATGCTCAGCGATCTTTGCTCAACGAAGCTCAGGAGCAAGGTCTAAGGTGGAAGTTCTTTATGGGGAAACCGCTGGTTGAACCAGCTCATTTCGACCACCTGACAACACAGCTGCGACGCGTCCATTAGTGGTACATGCAGCAGTCCAACGAAGATATGGAGTTGTTCGCAGTCCGATACACGGAGCAAGATTCTCACAATGGGGATAACATCTTTCGGGTGAATTTCGAGGAGGTGTACATGTTGTACCAGCAAGATGCCGGGACGTGAATATACTTCGAATGTGGACTTTGTAAGTCTCTACGTATATTATTGTGCATTCTTGTACTGTTTAATTGCATGTCTGACTTCTTTCTTATGTAGAATAGAGATACAGACATGTAGAAGAAATGGCAATGATAATCTAGGATTCCTAGATCCGGGGCTTATCAACAAGAAGCTTGTGAGGGACAATCCACAGTACAATAAAGACTATTTATTTAATACTTTTTTGAAGCTGCAATACAAAACCTCCATACTTTTACCCTATAACTTTAAGTATGTATTTCCCTACTTCTAATATCATTTTACTGTTTTTGCGTAACACGTACGATGTTGGAGTAATTGACTACGTTGACATGTATGTGTAGGTTTCACTGGGTCCTCCTTGTCATCCAGTTAGATGCTAGCAGGATTTTTGTCTTGGACTCTAGGAGAAAACCAACTAAGCTATATCAAGACTTTTGGGACATGCTGAACAAGTAAACTCAATCGTTGTGTTATTGCTCTAGCAATATTCCATTCTACTTCATTTAAGTTTACTTAATATTCAAAATCATTCACAGGGCATTCGCACGATACTGCAAGAAAAATGTTCGCCATCGTCCCTACAGGAAACATTTTGAAATAGTAACCGACTTTCCATGTATGAGGCAAGACCCGGGAAACAATTTATGTGCATACTATGTATGTACAAATTTACATTCAATTGTCACAGAGACTGTGGGCTATAACGAAACCATGGTACATAATTACACATTGATGCCTACTTTTTTCATTTAACATATATCTTCATTAAATAACTTTCTCTTTTCTTCAATAACAGCGCTCCAAACTGAGAACCAATAAGTTATTACTGACAGAAATTATAGCAATTCAAGAACAGCTCGCTGGATTCATTCATGACCATGTCATCAATCCAAACAGCGAGTTCCACGCGTAGCCTCATCGCCCTCATTCCTTCCATCTACACCCATGATATGCCTACTTCGACTCCTCCTACTGTGGCCGGTGCAAAATCAAAGTGAATGAGATGAGATGAGATGTAGTCGAACTACATTTGTAAATAAATCATTGTAAAAACAAAGTATTGTGATGCTTAATTTAATATATTTGAATTATGATTTTAACAATGCTTTGTATATACATGGATATATTTGAATTATGATTTGAACGATGCTTTATATACTATATATGGACACTGTATAAACAATTGTATAAAAATATATATATTGAACAAAAAATATACAATAAAAATATTTGGTTCACGGCTTGTCACTGCCGGTTTTTGAAGAAAACCGGCAGTGATATGTATATATCACTGTCGGATTGAGGTATAACCCGGCAGTGATAGTTCTATATCACTGCCGGTTTTATGCATAACCAGTAGTGATAATTATTATCACTGCCGGGTTTTAGTTTAACCCAGCAGTGATAGTCCAATATCACTGCCGGTTCTGTACAGAACCGACAGTGATAATCCTTATCACTGCCGGTTCCTGAGCCGGCAGTGATAATCCCCGAGTATCACTGCCGACCAATCACTGCCGACACCAATGACCGGCAGTGATGGCGTTTTGGAACCGACAGTGATGTGTTGTTCTGTAGTAGTGATACGTCGATGTTATTAGCTGACGTAAATAAACTCCCAATTAAGCGGTAGTTACCACCGCACAGCTGTGTCTGTAATTTGGTGTTGTGCAAAAGAAAATCACAAATTTGATCTTTCATAGATATTCATATTAAGGATTTTCTAATGACAGCTCTATGAAGAATAAATTCTCTCTATATGCACTAAGCATGTGCATGAACCACATCCACTATGGGAAAAACCACTATTGCAAGCGGTACCACAGAGTGCGAGTGTGTTATCCTGTGGTGATCCTTATGCTTGAGTACTAGCTACCGTGTGGACGATTGGCGTTTTCATTTTTCACGGCCTCTGAATTAATGTCTCAATCCCAGATGATTCAGCACTGCCTACATTATACGGGTTCTAGCACAACATAATTAAATGTCGTTTAGGCATGCATGAACGCGCCAGGCAGTGCTACTGGACAGTTATCCATCTGTTGATATGACAACCAATTATCAGATCCATTGAGCATATTGCCGGAATAAGTTCAGTACGTAGATCCCGTACCAAGTTGCTCGGTTTAGTCTTTCGAAACGGATAGATAGATTCCACGAAGTAGCTGTTGGTTGTGATATTGGCTTAGTCCTACTGAAAAACCGAAATTTAAGGGGCTAAGCCCACCTCTAATGCACGACGCGCTCTAATCGGGAGTTCTCCAACAAAGTTTGGTTAGATCCCAGTAGCTAGCGCCAAATTTAAAGGGGAGAGGCCGGCACTCATAGATATGAGTTTTTCTTGAGTTTTGCTATCTCTCCCGACATCCCCATCCGATCTTGGTTTTGACGCTAAGCCTACTGAAGATTCTCTCCATCACAGTAAAGATCACGGTGCTCCCATTTTCTTCAACGCACTTCAATGCTCCTCCTACCTCCGCATCTTCAACACCGACGCTCAAGCACGACCGACACTACTAATGGCTTCTACTTTTTCACCGAGTCAGTGATCTAACGATTCATTTCCGCATAATTTATTTTGGTGATCATGATTTAGACTAGATAATGATTATGTTTAAGCCTCAGTTTAGCCCTTAGATTCTATCATTTGGTATCAGAGCAACCTAGTCTAATTTTGATCCCTTTTTAGCCCGGTTTAGATCTTGTGTTTGTCGGTTTAGTGTTCTTTTTGGCTCGGGTTAGCATTTAGAAGAAGGGGATAAGAGTAGATCTGAAACCCTAATCCCACTTTTGTCCCCAAATCCAAGCAAATCCTAATGTCTAAAGGGGATTTCGGGGTTTACCTCTTCCCGTCGTTGTGCGCCGCCGCTTTACCGTCGCATCTTACTCGCCGTCGTCTCCTCCACGGGTCTTAGCTTCACGTGCGGCCGAGTCTTCGCGCGAATGCGTTGGCCTTAGTCGCGGCCGCCTCACCGAAGCCCCTCCTCGCCAGAGTTGCACGCAGCATCAGTCCACTGCACGCGTGCGCCTCCTTGGCCACCGCTCTGCTCGCGCTCTCCCGCTCGTGTATGTCGATGTTGTCGTGTTTTTCCCAGGGCGGAGAAGATGAGATGGCATTAGGGTTCGGCTGCGCGTTTTGTTCCGATTGTGCGCGATCCAGGCCATTCGTCGCGATCAGCGGCTGTATTCGCGTGTGCGTGGGTGTCGCCGGCCATGGGCCGTGCGTCGCTCGTGTGTTCACTGGGCCACAGCAATGCTGCTGGGCCGTGTGTTTTTGGGCTGAGTCCTTTCAGATATTTAGCCCCTTTGATTATTGTATTTACATTCAGTCTTTTATTTTTCAGCAATAAGTATTGTTTAAATTTATTTTTTTGGCATTCATATTATGATTAATTTTATGATTATTTTTCTGGGCATATTATTTAATGTGGCAATTAATTTTCATGTGATGATTATTCCTGAGCTTTATCTCTAATTGAAATGGAACCAACGGGAAGTTTTGATTAGAGATTAATTGTTTAATGTTTAAACGGGGATTATGTCATGACCATGATCATATTCTAACCAACGTTGTTTATGAACATGTGTCACCCATAAGAAAATTTTAATTCTTTTTCGATTATGCCCAACGGTGATTTGAATTAGAATTAGCATGTTATTAATCAGACCAACGTAGGGTTAATTTCATGCATAAAATGATATGTTTTCTAATATGAATTGTGTTATTTTTTCTCAGCCGCCAATGCCTCTAACATCGCCAATTAGATCTGCGGCATTGAGCATTTGACGGGGAACTAATTTTCCTGTCTGGAAGGAAAAGCTTGAGATCGTCCTTGGTGTTCTTGAGCTTGATTATGCCTTATGTCACCCTGCTCCTATCGCTCCTTCCTCAAATGAGGAAAATTATGCTAAATTAAAGAAGACTTATGATATTAACTGTGAGCGATGGGAGCGGTCCAATCGCATATCACTTATGATTATGAAGAGCACCATCTCGGTGGGGATTAGGGGAGTAATCCTCGAATCCGATAAAGCTAGAGGTTACTTGGCTGCCATTGAGGAGCAATTCAAGGGCTCCTCAAAGGCTACAAGTACTCTTATTATGAAGATCCTCACCACTAAATTTGATGGCTGTTGCAGCATAAGGGAGCACGTCATGATAATGAATGACAAGGCAGCTAAGCTTAAAGGACTTGCTATGGCAATTTCTGACGGTTTCTTGGTTCACTTCATAATGACATCCTTGCTTTCTGTGTACACTCCCTTTAAGATTAATTACAACACGCAGAAGGAGAAGTGGTCCATGAGCGAGCTCATTGCTCAACTTGTCCAGGAGGAGGAAAGGATTAAGACTGATGAAAGGGATCAGGCTTTTATAGACAATAATGAAAATGGTAAAAGGAAGTACTCTCATGGGGACCAAAAGGCCAAGAAGAAGCTGTATTTCTCACCCAACCCTAAAGCGGAATCAAGCAAATCCGCGCCTAAAGGGGTGAAATCTCCTACTGCCATCACCTGTCGCTTCTGTAAAAATGAAGAATATGTGCAGAAGGAGTGCGTCGGCTTCCGTCAGTGGCTCACCAAGAAGGGTAACGATACAATTTATTTTGTTGATGAATCACTTTATGCAGATTCTCCACATTATTCTTGGTAGATTGATTCTAGAGCCACTGTACATGTTACTAATTCGACGTAGGGATTCAGTTCGTTAAGGATCATAAAAGGGGACCGAAGGCTTAGAGTTGCCAATGGACAGGAGGCTGAAGTTGAGGCTGTTGGGATGCTTCCATTAGTTTTGGAGAGCGGCTTCACCCTCCTCCTAAAAGATGTCCTTTATATCCCCTCCATGAGGTGGAATTTAATTTTTGTTTCTCTGTTAGATAATGATGGCTATTATTGTGTGATTGGAGACAATAAATGTTTGATTCAATCTGAATGTAATAATGTTGGTCTTGCTTCCAAGCACGACATGATATATACAACAGTCTCCTTTATTGCTAAATGTGTGCGATGCTCCTATTAAACACAAGCGTAATATGGATAATGAGACCTCGTCGAAACTATGGCACCGTCGCTTGGGCCATATTTCAAAGGGGAGAATAGAGCGTCTCATTAAGGAAGAGATACTCCACCCATTGAATTTTTCTGACTCTGACGCTTGTATTGATTGTATTAAAGGAAAATATGCTAAACAAATTAAGAAAGGAGCAACACGCAGCTCATGTCCCCTAGAAATAATTCATACTGACATTTGTGGTCCCTTCCCTATTATGTCAATAGATGGTTATGATTCCTTTATAACCTTTACTGATGATTTTTCACGGTATGGTTATATTTACCCTATTAAGGAATGGTCTGAATTACTAAATAAATTTAAGATATTTAAGGCTGAGGTTGAAAATCAACATAACTCAAAAATTAAAGTAGTGAGGTCAGACAAGGGAGGAGAATATTATGGAAAACATGCACCTTATGGACAAATTACTGGCCCTTTCGCTAAGTTCCTTGAAGAAAATAGAATAGTAGTTCAATATTCCATGCCTGGTGAACCTCAACAGAATGGAGTGGTTGAAAGGCGTAACCGTACACTTATGGATAGGGTACGGAGTATATTGTCTCACTCTAGTTTACCACTTAAATTGTGTATGGAGGCCTTAAAGACAGCCGCACTCATATTAAACCGGGTTCCCAGTAAATCGGTGTCATCGACGCCTAATGAATTATGGACTGGGAGAAAACCAAGTTTAAATTATTTACGCGTGTGGGGCTGTACAGCTGAAGCCTGTAAGGCCCCCATTTTTCATTTTCCAACCAAAATACCAACCACAAAAATGGTTATACCCATTTAAATGTCGTATCCAAAGTATTTAATCATGTCACAGTTTTATGTACATTTAAGCTTGGCTAAGCATGTCACTAAATGTGAGTAACCCAGATTAACATTAAATAATGTCTAAGCTATTCTAGGGTTTTCAAGGTTCACAATTTTCTACTTATCAAGGAAGTTCCATAAGTCTACTGGTACAACTACCATTACCCGAAATATAGCAGACTTTAACAAAATAAAGTATGCAGTAAAACATTTAATGAAAATATTTATAAAACTGGGTTCAATATGATCAAAGAGGATTGATTGCCTTGTTGATTATCCTCGACTTCGAACTCCTGATCATCGAATGTACCGGATTCGTCGGGTTCTACACGTCGTATGGCAACATATAACAAATACCAAATTTCAATAGGGCCAAAAAGAAATTAGATTGAAATATTCAAATAAAATAACTTCACAAATCCAGAAATGGCTGCAAGCATTATTTGTTCTCATTTGCAATTTAAAGATTTAATCTATTTGAACCATTATTGCATTATTTACCACCCATTTAACAACTTAAGTTTTTCTTATAACAAATCCTAAGTATTTTTACATATTCTGGTTCCTGAGGTTACAAGGAATCTAACAAAATTTATTGTACTAAATTTGGAGGTCATTTGCAAAATTTTCATGTATAGCATATTTCTAACCTTTTCTTTGAATTTGAATTCAAAATTCAAATAAAATTCAATTCTCAAATATTTTTGCATATTCTGAATCTACCTGATTTTAGATGAATTTAGGAATTTATTGCATCAAATTTGGATAGTTAGTTCAAAAGATATTCAAGTTTGAATACTCTAGGTTTTGAAAAATACTAAACATTGGAAAACTTGCCGAAAATAGAAAGTACGCTTTCACGGGGGAAAACGCGCTTTCCCTTTTCGGCTGCGCTGGCCCAGCGACGGCGATCGGGCGACGTAACGCGTGGTCGACGCTGTGGGCCAGCGGACGACGCAACATGAGCGATCGACAAGCGGGTGCATGTCGATGTACGACTTCAGCGATCGACCAACCGGGCCCGCTTGGCGGTGACCCAGAGCAGAGCGCGGCACGGTTGGGCTCGCCGGCGGCGAACTGGCGCCGGAGTGGTGGAATGGACTCCACCACGAGTACCAGTGCGTCTTTGCGAACTTAAGGACGGTCGCGCGGCGATCTGAGGTGGCCGGAAAAGGGGTTTCCACCGGCGAGGTGCGGCGGCGGCTACTGGCGAAGCTCGTCGACGGCGGAGGAGGCCCTCCGAGGTGGAATGGGTTCCACCCTGAGGTTCAGGGCGACCGTGCGCACACGATGGTGGCGCGGTAGACCGAGGGCTCTGCGATGGCGTGTCACCGCGGCGAGGCGGCGGCGGCGACGCGAAATTAGGGCCAGCCGAGCCTCATTTTCACCAAATTGAGCATCTGCATGGCTTAAGGACTCGATTTCATCAATTACTTTGAAGAACGAATGAAGGAGTAGAGCTCTCACCGTGTGAGGGCGACGGCGGAGGGAGAAGCTCGCCGGGAAGGTTGGTCGGAGAAGAAGGGCTCCAAGCGAAGGCAGGGAATGACTCCTGGATACACGAGGAAGCTTCGGCTTGGAGGATTCGAGTTGGATTGGGTTGTGGCGAAAGAATTTGGGATTCCCCTTTTTCTCGGTTTTCGCCGGAGTTGGAGAAGATGACGAAAGAAGCAGCGGAATGGGTTGCACAGGGCGGTGTCTGGGTCGGCTGTGACACGGGCGACGTCTTTTATATGGCGAGGGGAGATCGGTTTGGTCGCAGGCGCGAGAAGGACCGAGGCGGCGCTGCGTCAGCGCGAGAGAGAGCAGGGAGAGGGGAGAAGAACGTGAACGAGTTGCTGACACACGGGGGCCAGATGGCAGCGGGTGTCGGCAGGAGTGGCTGACTGACAAGCCGGCCCACAAGTCACCGAGAGAGAGAAAAGAATTCTGACGAAGACTCGGGATAGAACGGGAGGATTACGGGATTTTCGTCAGACAAACCGATTTGAAAATTTATAAAAATTTTACCCTAGGTCTTAAAGGTAATTAACATACTCCTGTAAAATTTTAAATATTTTATGATGCATTTAAAATTTTAAATAATTCTGACAATGCAGTTATTGTTGTTCTGTTGATTCTGTTTTTCATTTAATATATGATATAAATGAATTTAATATTTTTCAAAACTTTTTATCAGAGTCTTAAATGGTATTATACACCTTCTGTAAAAATTAAGATTTTAATTATTAATATTTAATTTTTAATAATTCTAACATTACTATTTTTCAATTTATTTCTTCACTGTTTTTGAATTTTTAAAATTATAAAATAAATTATTAAATTCTTGATATTTTTACTGGAGGTTTAAACTGTGTTTATGTCGTCAAGGTAAAATTCTTGGGTCAGGATCGCTTCCAGAGATTTTTACCAAATTCATTTACCATTTTACCCTGATTTCTTTGCACATGATTTACTTTGATTAAATATTATTTTAATTAATCCAGCTCCTCCACAGACTTAACCAAGCTGTGGAGAGTACTCAAATTTTTGTTATGACTTTGGTAAATTTTTGTTGACTTGGCATTTTTACTTTTTACCTTTTTCCATTTACTATATTCTTTAATTCACTTCCTTGTATTAAGGAAAAGCCAAAAGAATCTCCAATAAATCCAGAAATTTCAGAAATAATACACAAAAGATTTTTAATTCATTTTTTTTTATTTTATAATTTTGAGGCTATTACAAAGCCAAACTGTTTAACCCACATATTGGAAAACTAGATACTAAGACAGTAAGTTGCCACTTTATTGGGTACCCAGAAAGGTCAAAGGGGTATTGCTTTTACTGTCCTGATCGGACTACTAAATTTGTAGAAACCAGGCACGCTGTGTTTCTTGAGAATGATGAAATCGGTGGGAGTTCTAAGAGGAGGAAAATAGATCTTGAGGAAAATCGGGTTTAAGTACCTCTACCAATAATCCGAGAGGCTGTTATTCTTGCACCTCAAATTAATTTATCTCCAGTTGAAAGTCCTGAAGAAGAAACTAACGCTGAGGACTCAGGAAATAATATAGCGGCTGATAATTGGCCTATAAGCTCCAGATCTGAGGTGGAGCTAGAATCTGGAGCTCTGCCAAATATGACCTAAATTGGCTCATCTGTATCTATCTATCTATCTATCTATCTATCTATCGGTGATACTCTATATGCGTGCATGTTGTCTTTCAGTTAGGGCACAGCTGCTAGCTTGCTAGACACCATGGAAGGTGATGGGGTTTCAGTATGTGCGTCCAGATCTAGTTAGCTAGTTGATGTACTGAGTGGTAGCTGTGAGGATTAAGGTAATAGTCATGCGCGGTGCAGTGCAGCTAAACGAGCGAAGTGATCATCAGCGCAGATACAAGTTGCGCTGCGGCTGTGGGAGATCGATCTATCAGATGAGATGATTAAACTGGAACTGGTGAGATTGAGAGGACCACAAAAAAATTGGGTTGAGTTAGCTGCATGCAGGCATGCATGTCTCATCGATGACTGTCTGATCACGGATGGGCCAAGACACACGGAGTGAAAAGTACGTACGTGTGGCATCGCGCGCGTCGACATTTTTTTGGTTAAAGTGAAAACCGGAGCTAGGGACTAGGGAGGACTTGGTGACATGCATGCACACGTACGGCAGCACAGATGGATCAATCATGCTTACCATCGGCAATGCCGCGGCTGATGAGATGCACGCATAATTGTAATACCCCGCGTGTCGATCGGTTCGTTGTGGCGGCCGGCCGGTTCCCCTGCCTCTGCCTGAATTGATTGACAGCCGCGCGCTCGCGGCCCCCGCTGTGCCGGCGGCCGGGCCGGCCATGCCAGCAGGATGACACGAGGCTGCAGAAGCCACCCATGTCCTTCCGCAAGGCACGAGCTCAATTATCGCGGCCTCTGTTTGGTTCAGCTGTGCACAGCCGCGCGCGGCAGCCACCGATCGAGTCGTCGGATTTAGCCACGGGCGCGGCACGCGGTTCTCTCAGTCTTGGTAGATTCCACAACGGTGACCGCCGCCGCGGCGGAATACTAGCTATGTCGATCGCGCCTTGTGCTGACCGGTGCAGTCAGCGTCTGGCGACTCTTGACTAGTTGCGCTTCTGCTAACGGACTGACCGTTCATACATGGAACGGCCACGCGGCCGGTGTTGATACTAACTGGAGCGCGCACTACCGGCCGGTCAGCTTCAGCCTTCGTTGTTGGGTTGACCAACTGCTTATTCCCAGCGTGCCAACTAGGGTTAACACACGCGTGCGTGGGGACCGTGTGAGTTGAGTGAGCGTTTGTCTGCGTTTTACCCTAAAAAATGCTAGTAGGATCTAAAGTGAAAAGAATACGCAGACACTGAGACACATGGCATAAGCTAAAAAAAAATTGCATGTTGGGGTAGCCAAGGCTCCCATTTATCCCCTTCTCGGATCTCAGGGACCGTGAAAAAATAAAAAAAAAACATAAGTAACAAAGAACAGAGGAAATATATATGGTTGTTAGGCAGTGATCAAACCGCTAACCGTAGCGTAGCCTAGCAGTGTGGCACCTTATATCTCTAGTTGATAACCAGAGTTCTATTCCCACCGATCAGAGATTACGTGAGTTTTGAGTGAATCTTCCACTTTATTTGTTCAAACTTTAAGATAACTACGGTAACCAATTATCATTGATTGAAAGACATACAAAACCATATAACATTTCTAGGAATTCCGCCACGAGCCCGTGTCACACATCCAACTTAACCACGGAAAGCGAAGCATAGCTGCAATGCTGCATGCGTCGGAAAGGAACCGCCTCAATTGGCAACTCTCTCTCTCCCGGACTTACCTCAACTTGACAACCTGGCATCGCTATTGAGTATTGAGTTTACCATGGAAAAGTCAAGAGAGCCTCAAGTCTGAAATATAACCGGGTCACAACTGGGCTGGGCTAAACGAAAAGAATAGAGGTTTGCTCGTGCTCAAACCGGTCCGGTCCGGTCCGTACAGCAACTGTCTTGCCGTGCTGAGAATTCGATAACTTACAAATCCTGGGCGTGTACAAGGTGCTTCTTACCTGCAGATTGGAGTTTCATGTAGCGCAACGTGTTGATTGAAGAGGCGTCCAGGAAACCGCCGTTTGCAGATTACTGCGATTTGAAAGCAAATGTTAAAGGAGCACATTGCGAAGGCAAATTCAAACCGGACTAGTCTGAACCATAGTTACTAGAAATACAGTGCATGTGACGAATCACAGTACAGGATTTGGGTTCGTCAACTTTTTTCTGCCAATTTCCAATGTGAACACGAATCCTTTATCCTAAACCGGTTTGAGTCGACGAATCCGGTTCACGATCCAAAGAATTTACGGTGAATCCGGTACCGTCTGAACTCTTTGAGGCCAAGCAAAACACGCATGGTCCATGTATTTAACAGTTCTCTCTCATGCGTGCTAATGTTTCCATTGTTGATTGTCCTCAAGTCAGTCGGTGGCACCATGTCAAGTTTTATACAGAAAATGAAAATCATACACGGCCTCGACACCCCCAGCAAACAACGCCTGAATCTGTCCCACTCCTGACTGTTTTTACATGCTTCATTGAACGCACATGCCTAAGCTAAAGCTAACACGAGACTCGTCTAGCAAAGCCTCCACAAAAAATTAAGGCCCCTACTATTACTATCACCACCACCACCTCATTATAGTACATATATGTTACATTTCGATCGAATAGCGCTCAAACTGTGTGTAGCTACAAAAGAATGCCATGAAAGCTGACTAAAGTTACAAGGACCAACAGGCAAAATTAACTCACAACTGTGCCTACTTCAGGCCTGCAACCGTCATGAGTGCTTCCTCAGTAAATACAACAACCGGTGAGCAAGTCCACTTCCAGCCCGCGCCAGTCAATGAGTGCTCCCATTTGTGTAGAAACCATCTGGGCTGTGCGCCTCCATCTCAGCAAGCATCACGGACTTCGCCCGCTGATACCTATTCCTTTTTGCTGAGATTGCTGATATCGCTGCAATGGAAAATTCACAAATTTTAGACAGTGCCTTCATATAAGTGCCGATACCTTAGCGAAGACAGACAATTCAGTTGTGACTTGTGATGACTAGTTAAAGAATAAGCAAGATATACTACCCTATATCTGATGCAGTGCTAGTTAAGTTAACAGGAACCCCTATGGCAATAAAAATTCGCAAAATGGCATGATAACTGATATGAATGGCCTGTGGTACAGTTTGTCGATAACAGCATTGACTTGAAACGTCAAAATGATGGTCAAATAAGCAACTTCAATCATGTATCAAGTTTAACGAATATGAAGGTGAAAGAGTTAAAATGAGATATACTTACAAGTCAAATCTTGAGGGAACTCAAAATCGTAGTCGTATGGTCCCCTTCTTATGCACAGTATGTAGACCACTATAAGTATGACAAGCAGAAGAAACCCAAGGGAGGCTCCAAGTGCAATTTTGCCGGTCTTGTTCAAGCCTCCTTTCTCCCAGAATAATGCACAGGCCGGTAGAGTAGGCACTCCGCACAGGCCCTTATTACCTGAAAGACTGCAAAAAAATCCTGTTTGTGAAAGACAGAAAACGAAATGGAAGTTACATACCACAGAAAAGCACCTCGCAATCTATCTAGTATCTTCTCAAATGGTTCATAATCTATCTGCTCAACCTTTGCACGCCTAAAAAAAATCTCCAATTTAGCTAATCAATGCGGCAATGCCTAGTACATCTTTCCGAAACAACAGCTGTTTAAATCATCCAATTGGTTCGTTCTTTACATCAACCAGGATCAGAGAGATCACAGGCCTATATTTCTGAGTACATTGTTTTGCAAAGTTGGTTTTATTCTCTCTATACATCACTCGAACGACATAACCGGACCTAAACCCGTAAGTCTTTGATCTCAGTTGGGAGCCTGGTACAAAATAGAGCCTGCCAATCATGGTTCTCAGCCTGAGTACAGTAACTCTTCCATAGATAACAACTGTACACCCTATTCAAACTTTTACAGGAAGGAAGTGAAAGTTTTGTTTATGTGGAAATAGTGAAGATATCTTACTCTATCACACCACCATGTACGCCAATTGAGTACAGTCTTTCAGGAACTTGCCCATCGAGTTGATTGTTGTTCAGTAAACTGCACAAGAGGTAGTTACTAGTAAGTTTGTATCGCTACATACATATACAAAATTGCTAAAAGGCTCCAAGAATATTTCATGAACTAATTGAAATAATAATGTCAAACAGTGTACTTACGCAATCTGTAATTTGGACGAACCTATGGTGCCAGGAATGCTCCCAGTAAACTGGTTTGATGACAGATCCCTATGAAATCAACAAAACAATTACTGATAATGTTTAGAATTTTATAAGAGAAGGTCTTTTAGAAGCACAAGTACTACAACATCAGGAATACAGTTGGCTGTTCTACCCAGTATGCAGTAGCAATCATTCAGTCATTGGCATTCATTGAAGATGTACAAGCTACTATTTCTGTACACAGCAACAGCTAAGATACTATTAACTTGATAGCTCTATAACCACTTTCTTGATAGCATCATAATTCCATGAAATACATTCGCAAATGTGCTACTTGTGTGACATACGTCATTTTTTACTAATTAGTATAATAGTAGGTTTAATGTTCAAGAGCCATCATGGGGTTTTATCAATACCATGTATCTACCATGAGCATGTTGCCAGCAGAATGTGGAATGTGATTACAATTTACAACACACCATATTTTCTAGTATGCAATATTACTATTTTACAGGTTCTGAAAAAGAAGAATAGTTGTACTCACAGTGTCGCAAGTGAAACTTGGCCTAAACCCGGTGGTAAGGTTCCAGTCAAAGAATTATAGCTCAAGTTCCTGGCCAAGCAGAACATATCAGAAATAAGCTCAAAGGCATTCTCAGCCCTCAGTTGAAATGTGTTTCTTCAACTTCTTTTTCTCTGTATAAGCGTTCATGAAAATTTGTAGAATTTTGTTGCTCAATAAATGAGATTTGTACTTCTGTGCTTTTACTCCTAATACAAGTTGCACAAATCTTGACGCAAACAAAGGGATAAATAATCACTATCTATCATTCATTCATATTTTAATATTTGGACAACTTTAAAAAAGAAAAGTATAGAAGCACCTCTCGTGAGGATTTTATTAGAAGACTGAAGAAGGTCTTACAGAAAGGAAAGCAACACACTAGGATTACCAGCTTACAGTTATAGTCAAAAGAGAAAAGAGTACTGCCTATCTGAAAAACAAGTTCTAGATGAGACGTGATTGAATGGAGTGCGAGAACCACATATTCTAGTCCAATGAAAACTTTTAGAGATGAAGAGACATGATTAACCTGTTCCTACAGGTGACAAAGTAACTAGAACTGGGAAATTGGAGGCTTCTAGAACATCTGTTTTGTGCCAAAACCTCCTGCCTGACATTCATGTTCCCCATGAAATAGCTTGCCCCTTTCGTTGATGCAACCCTTCTCATTGTAGGCGTGGGTGGCAGGTGGGGTTGGGATAGCCATTCTGTTCATTCCAGAAGCTTGTTATCACTTATCAAGTCTGTCCATGTCAAGACGCTATTCATAGTGCTCTACAACTTGTTGGTATCCTTTCATTACGTACCCATGTGCAGTTGGTCCTATTTTGACTTTGAGATCTCTCCAATAAACTTTTTTAAAGCTTTCAGATTTAACCATGTGCAGCTGGTCCTATTTTGACTTTGAGATATCTCCAATCCTTTTAAAGCTTTCAGATTTAATTTATTTCCAGGTGACACTATGTACTGCTATTTCTTGGTCGGTGCTTTGATGACAAGCATTTTCCTTTACTTCTAACCGGTAGAAAGATAGTACTTCACTAAAGAATATATGCTATTTATTTTCAGAGGAAAAAAACTCCTTGTTGAAAGATATGCATTTTATTTACTTCTCTCGTAACACAAATCAAATAGTATATAAAGCTACAGAGAATTGAAATTTGAATGCTACAGTTTCATGTGCTACCATAAAGCTAAAATATAAACAGG
Organism: Otatea glauca; assembly: GCA_036346275.1. Taxonomy (NCBI): domain Eukaryota; kingdom Viridiplantae; phylum Streptophyta; class Magnoliopsida; order Poales; family Poaceae; genus Otatea; species Otatea glauca. Next base: position 62,752,744 of record CM070712.1, read on the forward strand.
AAAGTCAAGAACTATTGATATGCAAAAACTCCAAATACCAAAGATGGCCTGGATCAAATTGAAATCAACTTAAGTGTGTGCAATGATACTTACAAGCTTACCAAGTCTGTCAGATGACTTATTTCATCAGTGATGTAACCTTTTAGTCCTTGACTTGCAAGATCCCTGTAGAAGCCAATAGAACAGCATGCAATTCATAACAGCAAAAAATTGAGCCTTTCACCCAGAAAGAATAAGCATTCGAACAACAATGCTTTTAAAAAAAAGGTAGTCCTTTGATATTATTATCCAAAAGATCCATTTAAGTTAACATGATGCTACTGATGTACACCATTTACTACGTAGTAGGACATGACAGGACACTTCCCAACTACTAGCACTAAAATTAGACAACTGATAAGATGGGAAACTAAAAGCAACCAAGCACAGTTAAAAAAATAAACATAATTCAGTAGTACATCAATATTGAGTTGGGAAACTAAATTGGGTAGGTCTATTGCTAGTTCTGCATGTCTGTTAAGACATCTTTCTTTTCCAGTCATCTGCAAACACTATCAGTTTGTTTTTGATAAAAATACTATCATCTTTGGGGAGAAAACAGGCATACACTTGGTGAATGGTGATCAAATAAAGGTCAATGACTGATTCACAGCAAAGCAGAAATGCCCAAATCAAACAGAGAGTACATAAAATAGCATTGGAACATTGAAAGGTACACGCAGTTGAGTGATCACAAACCCTTTGTTAAAAAATGACTGGTAACTCAAAGCAACCAAACCACAACTAAAAATAAACTTTTGAACAAAGTTAAAATTTCGTAGCTAAGCTTATATATGCAACTCAGATTAGTTGAGTAATATAAGGAATATTCAGCTGAGAAACTAAGGTAGATAGGTTTGCTGCTAGCTCTGTGTACCTGTTACAATATCTTTCCTTTTCAGTGATATGCAAACACACTCGTTGTTTTTGTAGAAAAATCATATCAGATTTTGGGAGAAAAACATGAGTACACTTGTTGATCATATAAAAGGCTACTAACTACTTCACAGCAAAATAGAAGAGCTCTTTTACAGTGGATTAAAATCAATATAAGCCGTCCATTCCTTTGAATCTAATGGTTGAGATCAATTTAGATCTAGTTATACTACTACCTGTAGTATTGGTAGTAAAATTGAAAGAGGGGTAAAAGAGTAAAAAATTCCGTCATACTATCTGTCCTCTACGGTAAAACACGTCATGTGATCCTGATGAATGACGGATGAATGGATAAGAAGTCTTTGAAGATCAATAGGTATTCGGTGAATCCAAAACTGTAAATGAATTAGGAAAAATCTAAAATACCCCTGATAAATGGATAGAAAAAAGTCTAAAATGCCCTTGAGAATGGATGGTTAGATTTAATTCCTACTACCACTACTTACTACCTATATAGTCCACTGTAAAATTTCTCAAATAGAAATAACCCCCATGGAACAGAGAGTAGACTAAAATGGCATTGGGACAACGGATGGTACTTACAGTTGGGTGATCACAAGCCCTTTGTCTCCGCGATGGCAAGTGACTCCCTCCCATGCATCCCATGTCCTCGGTGCGCACGGGTCACCATTCCACCCCATCCTTGCTGGAATTTTTAGCGACTCCTTTAACGCCTTCATTGCAGCCACTGCCAAAACCAATGCAACAAGCTTAGAGAATACGCAGGGGAAAATTTTGCTGGTCTCCAATTAGCTCAACCCTGACCACAATCTTGAAACAATCACCTTGGTTTGGCACTGTCCCCGTCTCAAGTGGCACCATTGCATAATTCTCAAGCCCGCACAGAATTGGTCGTCCCACTACTGGCACAAGCTTCACGCTCATAGTTGAGATCGTCAGATTCTCCACGATGTAAGTCCATTTGAATGCCGTGAACCCTCCAACCTGCTTGAAAATGTCAATCCTAGTCACATTCTTCCCGGCCAGCATAACATCGAACACCCTCTGCCCAGGTGACCCGATCCCGGCATCAATCTCCGCGAAATGCAGCCAGACCATGTAGGACAGTCTAGTGTCGACCGGCATCAAGTACTCGATCTCATTAGCAGCATCCCCGCCCGACGTCACCGCCGATTCGTACAGCTTGGTCGGGAAGTAGTTGGGCGGCTGGTTGCTGCCGAAAATCTTCCTCCCACCGGCAGTAATCGCGTCGTAGTTGAGGTCATTGTTCCGGAAATCGACGTCCGACTGCCACACCCGGGAGAAGGCGTCGGAGTCGTTGGTGAAGCCCGGTCCGAAGAGGCTGTTCCCGCAGGTGAGGCGGCCGTAGTTGACGAGTATGAGGTCTGCGCCGGAGGTGGCGCCGTCGTAGGCGAGTGGGTGGACGGGTGCGACCTCAATGGAAGCGACGACGGGGGCGTCGGTGGAGAGCGAGTAGAAGCAGACGTCGGAGGTCGGGGAGGTGGCGGAGGGGAAGATGAGGTCGGAGTAGGCGCCGTACCGGGCGGCGGCCTCGGGCCAGGGCGAGCGGAAGGAGAGGACGAGCGTGGCGGCGGCGGAGACGTCGAAGGATGGGGTGCGGAGCTTGGAGTCGTAGTTGTCGTAGACGGAGAAGAGGCGGAGATAGTAGCGGCCGGGGGGCAGGGGGAGGGAGTAGCAGGAGGACTTGCCGGCGGAGGAGGGCGGGAAGAAGCGGAGCGTGCGCTCCTGTGGCTGCGGGAAGCGGTGCGGCTCGGCGACCATGCCCGCGGCGCCGCCGGCGGAGAAGAAGCTGTCGGCGAGCCAGCGACGGCCGAAGGCGGAGGTGAAGCCCGCCGCGCCGCCGCAGTCGATGTTGTAGCTGTGATTCGCCGACGCTGCGAGGAGAGAGATAGAGACGAAGCTGCAGCGTTAGTGATTCAGAGCTCAATTTGAGTAGGCAGTAGGTCGCTTGAGCTTACCGCCGGAGAGGAAGGGGTCGTCGGTGGCGCGCGCGAGGTCGACGGCTGCGGCGAGGAGGAGGAGGAGGAGAAGGGGAAGCTGCATTGGAGATTTGAGAAGTGGTGCTCTACTTGTATTGAGGAATTTTATGGGAGATTTTGGTTTTGGTTTTGTTTGAGCTTTGGAGCGCCGGCGGTGGAACAGTGAGCGCCGGCGGTGGTGCGGAGGGGAAGGGGTTTGCGGGATCGGACGGTGGTGAAGCGCGCGAGGAGAGCTGCGACACCGTCCGCCGATGTCGCGCCGGAAGAAGTCGACAGCGAGTCGATGGCGGCGAGGACGAGAATCTGAGGCAGCTTTCTGACGCGCTAACCTTGAGCTGGCCGGATCATCTCTACCCTTTCAAGCTCGAGCTAAGGTAGGGTTTAATCTTAGATCCGGACTTGAGCTCAGCTCCGTCCAAATTTAACTAAAATCGGTAACAATTAACAATTCAACATATATTAATTTTCAAAAACAGAAAAAGCTTAAGCTCAAACAAGCTCGATAAAAGTTAACATACAATAATAATTAACAAGTAATCCATAAATTTATCGAAACGCAAGCTATTCGAGCTCAACTCATTGAAGCTCGAGATCAAGCTCAAGCCCAGTTCATTTTAAGCTCAAGTCAAATCCAGAGCAAATCGAGCTTAAATAGCATACGAGCCTTTGGCTTTTTCTACAGCCTTAGGATCATGCATGGCATGGCATGGCATGGATAGCTCTTGCCTAAAAAAATGCCAATTGCCGCCATCAGAACAGTTTATGGTGTGGAATCAGACTAGCAAGCAACACTTTAGACTACATTGTTTGTTGCTTTCAAAAGTTGCACTAGAGAATCGTGCTATTAAGTTGCGACTAGACCTGGGCAATGAGCCATGACTTTTTGGCCCCGCTCTCGGCACGACTGATCCAGGACAACCAAACCACGGTACGTTACGGATGTCTTCAGATTAGGCTAGTATGAATGATATATCGTGCCAAGCTTGAAAACTCAGTACGATAGGCAACCTCGCATGATCTATTAGGCCGTGCCTAGGCCATCACGGCACAAATATGGCCCTTTTCGTAAAAAGACATCCTATCTACAACCCAACCCATCATCAACTACCTTGCCCAGTGGTCTAGTCCATTATCAAATACTACAACCTTCTTTCGCCTCCTCTCATGACCCATTTGGCATAATTGTCGTCTCCCCGCACCTACGTCATCTCCTCTCGTCCTCCTTCACCCCTTCTTCCTCCCCACATTGCCACTCCCCCCTCCACCTGCCTCGGTGCCAGATCCAACGTCCTTTGTTCACACCGCCGTCAGATACGGCCTTGAGGCATCGTAACATCAACTTCGCCAATCGTCCCAAGGAAGAAGACAACGGCAACTTAAGATGAAGAAAACAGCGATAGCGCTAGATCTCGAGGATCCTCACCGCCTCGGCGTCGGATCCAACGATGTTCGCCCATGTCGCCGCCAAATCCGGCCTTCTCCCATCGCGCTGCCACCATGTATGCATCTTCCCCGATGCTATTGTCTTCCTCGCCTCCGGCCGAGTTGCACTCCGTCCTCGCGGCCACACTGGTAGATGCCCCGCTCGTCCCCAACTCCTTTCCTTTCCTCTACAACAATCAAAATAGGTCTGGCCTGAACTGACACAGCACAATGTGCCAATGGGTCGTACCTAGGCTCGTCGAATGCGAGTCATGCTAGCACGGCACAGCAAGGTTTAGGTCCATGGCCCATCAAGCCCTGGCACGGTCCAATGTCCAGGTCTAAGCTGCGACGCTAGCGTAGTTCATTGACTTTATTGCTCTTGTTAATATTGCAACAAACAAATAGATAGGGAGGAGTGCTTCTATGCTTTCCCTCTCAATACAAATTGCATAAATATTAAAGCAAACGAAAGGGTAAGTAATAACTATCTACCTTTAATCAATACTTTAAAATCTGTATAACTTTAAGAAAAAAAGTATAGAAACATCTCTAATAGGGAAATTAGCAATCGAGCATATGCAACCATCGGGATAGGAGGATCGGCTAGCATTCAGTTGAGCAGCCAGCAATAAAAGTTGCGGTGGGATCAGGAGGCACGAACCTTAGCCAGCCAGATACATAATTGGAGCAAAGCGAAGCGCTGGTCCTTAGATCTCTCCATCACAAATGCCCCACTCAAGTTTGGCAGTGCCACCGTAACCACCACCATAGCATCTAATCATCCATTAATAGAGTTTCCAATATATGTAAAAGGTACCATGAGGTACTTATCTTTATCATTTAAAATTATATTTTAGTACTAATTCAATGTATATATCTCAGTAGATCTGACAATGGTAAAAAGTCTAGTATATATCTCGGTAGATCTGAAAATGATAAAAAGTCTCGGAATTTTTATTTTAAATAATATAATTTTTCATTCAAATTACAAAAATATACGTCTATCTCAAAAAATTACAAAAATATACTTTTGTCATCCGTATATGGGACGATCGCCCGTATATGGGGCGGCGATCGGTGCCGCTATGCACGCGCGATATTTCCTGTCTGCGGTCAGTTCCTAAAAAAAATCATAACTTTTTAATATGATGTCGGATGGAGATGAACTTTATATGAAAATTGTAGCTCTCGATGGGATCTACAACTTTTATATATAAAATTCTTCAATTTGAATACATTTAGATAGTAAAAAATGGGATAGAATGTTCAGATCTAAAAACAGATCTGTTTTTAGATCTGAAACTTTTATCCTGTTTTTTACTATCTAAATAGATTCAAATTAAAAAAATTGTATACAAAAGTTATAGATCCCGTCGAGAGTTACAACTTTCATATAAAGTTAATCTCCATCCGACATCATATGAAAAAGTTATGATTTTCTTTAGGAACTGACCGCAGATAGAGGAAATATTGCGCGTTGCGATCGCCCGTGTATGATCGTCCCATGTACGGGTGATCGTCCCAGGTGACAAAATTATATTTTTGTAATTTTTGAGATCGAAGTATATTTTTGCAATTTGAATAAAAATTGTATTATTTAAAATAAAAATTCAAAAGTCTTGTCTACTGATTGCTCCATGATTGCCACCCAAAACGACGCACAGCTAGCATGTAGCATCCGACTCTGAGCGACGCCGCCGCGGGACCAGCCTCTCAGCTCGTGTACACGGTATGCAGTTGGGTTGGCGAGCAACGGCGCGACGTGCGCCGTAATGCGCCGCATGTCGCCTGCTCGTGCTGCCGCCACACGCGCGCGAGTCTCCGGCCTGCGATCGCCCACTGGGCTTTTCTCGCCGTGTTTCTCTCTACGAGCACATGGGAACCAGTTTGCAGCTACTACGTTCGTACGTACTTGGCACAGCCACCGAGTCACAAGTATTACTACGTACTTTGCTTCAGAAATGTACTGTCATCCAAGCTGCTAATGAAGTAGTAGTAGTACTACTGGTAGTATTTCCTAAGGCCGAGTGGTACTACTACCGATAACAACTAATCAGATACTGGCATAATCGGATGGCCAATGACTGACGGTGCTATCGTTGATCACGCAGCGCAGGACCCATTTTACAGCAACCTGAGGTTCAAGGAGCCATGGATAAGGGCTGCTGAAGAATGTAAGGCGACAGTGCCAGCGCGACGCAGACATGCACAACTGCAGCCGCATTCTCTCTATTCATACCGATATCATCTCAGAACTCAAAACAGGACACTCCTGTCTTTTTTCAACGGACTAAAATAAAGGAGCTATATATGCAGGAGCAGGAAGCTAGCTTTGGAATCCGCATATGTAACCAGGCAGCTAAGGTTCACGAGAGTAAAGGAGCTAAGCCGTCGCACGGAAGACGCCAAAACGATCGATCGTGCCACTGCCATGATCTGCAGGGTATATGACTTCACTATTGAATTGGAACAAGGAAGGGTATTAATGATGATTAGTTAGTTGTGCACTTGTGCTGTTTTTTTTTCTGAGCATTGCACTGGGGAGGTAATCCGTGTGGCACAACGGCACAAGCAAGCATGCACGCGTCCTCTGACTGCGCTTGAGAGGTTCTTTTCAGCAGGAGAATGATGCGATATGCGGCATGCAGTGCAGTCCATACTCCATACTATGCCGAGTAGTGGTGGCCTTTGGTGCTCGATCCCTATGTCTTCTTTTCTTCGTGTCGATCTCTGATATATGTTGCCACGAGCCATGACGACACTCTGATGCTGCCTGCACGTGTGCATCAACAATGCTGTGGTTGATGCGGATGCAACGGGTCATGCCATATCGCTCAACAGTATGTGCTACAATAATCGATATGTTTTTTCTAAATAACATTTTCGAAATATCTGGATCGTCGTTTTTCTTTTATTCAACGTTTCACATGCTACTACTTAAATAGTCGTCCTAATAGGACAGGGCAGGATCTATGTTCGATTGCAACAAGGAAAGATTGGAATTGTTCAGGTATAGGGGATATTTGGATCCCCCACCCCCACCAAATTTCTGCGAGGAGTCAGAACAAATTCTCGTGTTGTAAACAGGCTCTAGGTAATATGAAAACAAGATAGAAATTTAGCTAGGTAAGAAGCAAAAAAAACAGGACCGTCCCTAACGGATACCAAAGTAGTGAGGTTTTCCCGAATTCTGTCCATGGCATGGTCAGCTAAACAGAGGATGGTATCAGAGAAGCGCATCTTAGATGGAGAGCGATCTGATCACATTGGAGAACTAGAAAACAAGCTCTACTCCAACAATAATCACATACTCACCCTGTGAAAAATGGAGGAGGAGGAGGAGGAATGAAAAAGGTTATTTAGATACACACCACTCTAAAGTTGCTGGTTTTGAAATAAAGTTTTTTCTTCGAAATATGCCATGATGAGCAAAAATTCTTCCTTCGCCTCTTCTTCTCCGACTCCTTTCACCCACTCCCTGCCGCCACCCCACCTGCTCGACGCCTCCCTCACGCTCCTTCGCATCCTAGCCTCCTACTTGCATGAGCGCTATGCAGGAGGGGAAGGGTAACACGGAGTGCCCGGACTTCATCCTCGACTCGACTCCTCAAATAGTCACGGGCACGTGAGGGCTGCCGCCACACGGAGACCTGACAACGCCAAGACCGTGCAAAGACTTGATAGCGTAGAGTCAACACCGAAGAGGTCGCTACTGCGAGGAGGCCGCTACCGAGCGCCGGGGCTACGGAGGTCTCCATCATGTGGGGACTCGTTGCATTGCACGAGGGCGCCAATGAAGAGGCCGCTGTAGTGTGCCAAAGCCGCGGTGGTCACCACCACGTGGGGACTCACGGCGCGAGGGCACCACTGCAATGAGGCCTCCAACGTGCGCCGGAGCCGCAGAGATCGCCGCCGCGTGGAGACTCGTTGCTCGGGGGCGCCATGCGGATATCCAGCGCGCTGGGAGAGAATCCACCATGCAGGAGCTAGGGCCACCCACCATCGCTATGGAAGAAGGCGCGAGTGGCCGCCACCTTCATGAGAGAGATGGCACGGGAGACCATCGTCGCACGTGGGAAAAGATGGCCCAAGCAAGAGGTGGGCATCTGGTGCTACCAATGGGCGATGGGAATTTGAAATTGGCAAGCGGAAACGGAGGCCATAGGAATAGGAGTGGGTGGAGAAGTTGGAGAAGAGGAGGTAGAGGAAGAAGAAAAGGGGCAATTAGGTCCGATTTGGCTTGTAGCATATATCAAAACATAGTGAGCAGTGCTTCAATGCTTTTCTTTCTAATACAAGTTGCACAAATCTTGAAGCGAGCGAAGGGGTAAGTAATCACCATCTACCCTTCATTCATGCTTTAATATTTGTGCAACTGTCAAAAAGAAAAGCATGGAAGCACCTCTCAAACATAGTAACTCTGTGACGGCATATTTTGAATAAAAAACTTCATAGTGGTATGTTTCAAAATTAACAACTTTAGAGCAGCATATATCTAAATAACCCAAAGAAAAAAGAGAAGCAGAATATTAGTCGGCCATGGTCTAAACATAGCTGAAGCGAAAGGCCCAGAAAACAACAGCCACGGAAAAGGAATAGATGTCGCAAGCTACTTGGACCCTGGAAATAAAATAAAGCCCAGTCCTGCTTCGGCCTTTTCTGCACCAAACTCGTACTGTGGCTATGGAGATTAGACTAGCCTATGGACAGCGTATGGAGTAGTACGAATCTCAACTCAGCTACGTCCTTCAGTGTGAGCGAGAGCTGTGCTTGTGGACTGTGGCCGTCGTCTCTTTTCGTCTACGCTCCATCCGTGGTCTCTAGTCCACACCCGATGAGGAAAGTCCTAGTCGAGTAGTACTAAGGAGGATGTTTGTTTTGTTTGACTCACTCGGAAACATGCATTGAGTCATGGCGATCACAGTATCGCATACATATTCGCATCCACGTACGCCACGCGGATAAGAAGAATATATCAAGGCTAGTCTAGATTACATGCGGTCGGCGTATATATTCGAATCGCCTCTTTGCAGAGTCAAACCGAGCTAGCGCTAGCTTGTAGTAATACTGCTGCCACTACTAATGTCTAAAGAAAGAGAGATTACTGGGGCCCTAACAAAAACTCCCAACGGGCGAACCAACCAAGCTGGAATCAAGCCCCCTTTTAATTATTTTTCTCCGCGCATCCGGCCGGACTTATAGCCGCGGATACAATAACGAAAAAGATGACCAAAGAATCAAAAAGCAAGTTGAGGAGACATGGAAGACGTACGTACAGGAAGGAGCTAGCAATGGCGAAAGAGAGGGAGGGAGGAGAAGGAGGTGCCTCGTATTTCTCTCCAAGCTCAGTAACCGGCTGCAGTGTCATGCGCACTAACCAGTGATATCAACATGTCTCGTCTCTGCTAATTAAGGCCTGTTTGAACTGGGGATTACCAAAGGAGAGGTGGTGAGTTACGTTTCTCCTGAGAAACTGCATGCCGAATGTAGTAGGATCGTGCACCTTCACTTGACGTTCTTGTTGCAGGTTAATTTACTAGTTGAGCAAATGAAAATTGCAAACTCGAAGATGTACATCGTAGGTAGAGGTAGGCGGCGGCGGCGGCGGCAGCGGCAGTAGGAGCACAACAGTGTTCTGCATTCGCTGTAACTGCATGTACAGTAATAACTCGAGTAGGAAAATTTGCGTGTCCTATCTATCAAGAGCGTGAGTGATAGTAAATTGATTTCTCGAGTAAGAAATTTTGCGTGTCCTATCTGTCAAGAGCGTGAGTAATAGTAAATTGATTTCTGCGACCTGTTTCGTCAGAATAATTGCATGTTCCAACTAGGATTTTTTTAATACATTTTTAAAAGGAATTACGACATTAATATGTGAAATAGAAAAATTATAAAAATAATACTCCATCGCCAAACGGTATGGCGAAATATAAGTAGTCGTCAGCGGGTCAGACGCAGATCCTATTGTCGCCGTACCTTATAGCGACAACTCCTTAATCCCATATGGTATAGCGACAAACGCAGGATTAAGGAGTTGTCACCATACGGTATGGCGAGTTGTCACCATACGGTATGGCGAGTTGTCACCATACGGTATGGCGACAATAAGGACTTCGTCCATCCCGCTGACGACTACTCCTATTTCGTCGTACCATTTGACAACAGAGAATTATTTTTGTAATTTTTCTGTTTTGCGTACTAATGTCATAATTTTTTTTATAAAATGTATTATTAAAAAAAAAATCTTCCAACTAGTGATCCCGACCTACTCTACATCCAAACCGAAGTTTTTTTTAAGAAAGGGTGAACACATTTCGCTTGTGAACAAGGAACTCATCGCTTATCTATTCTTGTGTATCTCGTTTTTTTTTTAAATCTAGTCTTCCGTACATGCATTTTCAAATTTGGCAGCCCTCCCTCACCGCGGAAGGTGCCAGCAAGCTTTCGCGCTCCCTAGACGTGGTAGAAGACACGTATCGCCTATTGTGCCTTCAACGATGAGGAAGGGGTCAAATTTGCAAATGCATGAGGGGGCTTGCAAAAAAAGAGGTACACAGAGCTAGATAAGCGATGATTTCATGAATAGGAGCTTATAACGTGCTGCTGTCTAGAGGCTATGAGTACTATTTTATTAAAAAGTATTTAAATTTTCAACTATCAGATTCAGATCCAATGAACGACAACTATTCCTCAAGCTATGTAAACTAACCTCCTTCCTCCATCCCCAAACACTACCTAGCCGACACCCACCTGCCGCTACCGGCACACCACAACCCGCCGTCCCTACCATCTGTGTCGCTCACCCGCGAGCCACCGTCGTTGTTGCTCCCACCTCCCTTCCTTCGTCCTAGACACCCACCCGCACTGCCCTATTTATCACCTTCGGCGAGTGTCACCGTGCCGCGTCTCTTCGTCATCCCCGGGCCCCACTCTCACCGACGTGTCGCCTCCGTTCCTGGTGCCATCGCAGTCCACCAACGAGCCTTACTAGCCACGGCTTCTGCCTCCTGATGTAGCTGTCGACGCCGCCCGTCGTGCACCCCCGCCCAACCTAAGTCCTCGTTCGAGCTCCGTTCTGCTTGCCATCCACAGCCCTCCTCCATGCCCGCAGCCGGTGGCGCCACCACGGCTGATCTATCACCCCTGCCCTTCCTTTAAATCCAGAGTTCTGGCGAACCTAAACTCTAAATCCGATGAACCGCAAACCCTAGCTCATCGGGGTGAAGGGATAGAAATTCAAGTACTCCCAGAACTAGGAAACACCTGAGTACTCTTAATTCCCTTCTCACTTTACTACGGTACTAGCTAGCTAGAAGATGAGCAGGAAGAAAACAGACAACCAATTGATCAATGAAGAACGCGCAGATTCAAGGGACGCTGCTCCCGTGCAGTGTGTGGGGATTACAACTTAAGCGGTCCTCACAAGACCGTCTGATCGAAAAGCGACAGTTAGATCTTTGAGGGAACTATAGCAAAATCACTTCGCCGTTTTTTTGCCCGTAGCAGTACTGTAGCAAGTTACTATAACATGTTTTTTTTTAACCGATTCAGATTATTGGTAGTCTCCATCGAACTATCTGTATTTATAGAAAATGCTTAAGTTACTACATGGAACGGCGCGGAAACGCGTCCAGATACGAGATGCGCGAAGAAATGGACGTACCAACCACTCGCTTCCAGAATCTTGTACCCGGTGTCTTCTGTTTTGGACCTGAATGCATGCATGCTCCTCCGTTTGTTGGTTTCTGCATGCATGTTCTGCTGTCATTTTGATCTTTCTAAAAACTGTTACTACTAGTACGCACACCACACGTTAGCGTGCGTGACCAATTGTTATTCACCGACGTCGTGGTTGCGTACCTCTCACTCACCTACCTAGGCATGAACGCGACAAGGGTCCCATGTTTGGTTTGCATGGGGAAACGGATGCTGTGACGTTTGCAGACGCATGCAGAGGGATCGAGCGGCGCACAGAAGATGCGGTTGAGAAGAGTTACGAAAAAGTGGGCAAAGTTGCGCATGCACAAATCTAATGGCTGTGTGTGATCCCATGGTAGCTGGTCTTGATGTTGAAGTTGAAGGCATGGACGGTGGGGACAGGCAAGCAAGCAAGCTGGGGACGGATCTGGGTTGGAGGGATCAGATCACATGCAGCAGCACGTACGGTGCAAGCACACACCTCTTAATTTTAATTGAAACAGAGGACCTCAGCTCCCAGCCTCCCAGTGATGAGGGCTCATGAGTCAGAGGCCCCAGTACGATTGGGACCCACCCCCATCCACCGTCATGATAAATGGTCCCCACAAGCTCTTGACTAGGACCGCTCTCTCTCTCTCTCTCTGACTCTGTCTGGTTCGCTACAGGATGAAAAGCAATTGTGTACTAGTACTGTAGTGTGTTTCGTTGCTGGAACAGTGCGACGATCGATGTACACAACACAAAGAACCGTACTATATAATATATCTATGGCCAACCCGAACAGATGAGAACGTACACTCCCGGGCTCTCCATGCTCCTCGGCCGAGCATCGCATGCGTGGCTGCCGTTGGTGAATTTACGAGAGAAATTCCCTAGCAAATAAACCCTAGTGATACTCCCTATCCTACGTGACATCTTCCTGGATCCTTCTTCCGACAAGCATTGGGTAGGTGGAGAAAGCAGATAAAGCGGATCGCATGCAATCACACGTCATGAAAAGCGGATCGAGTAACCAACCATTCGCGATGATCAGCACCATACATGAACTGATGAAGGTTATGCACTCGACCCATCCAAGACGGAGGAGACGGCCACTGGACCCTTCAAGCACAGGCACTACTCCACTTGAGTAATTGCCGCCACTAATCAGCTCGCTAAGCTAAGGTTAGCACTTGTTTGAGCTGAAGCCGACTGTGCCCTTGGCCGTGTCGAAGCTGACGCGCGTGCCCTGCTGCTGCACGTTCCCGATGATGGACACCGCCGCGTTCGTCGCCGCGAACGCCAGGCAGTACGTCCCAGCCCCGTCCACCGGTATCAGGTAGTTCTTCGCCGGCAGCCGCACCTCCCCGCCGCCCTCAAACCGCAGCGCCACCGCCGGCACCTCCACGCTCGTCCGGCCCGACAGGTCGTAGCAAGTGTCGAACAGCGACAAGCCGGAGGTCCTAGGCAGCGAGGCTGTGCCCCTGATGAAGGCGTCGCGGAGGACCGAGTAGGCGGACGACTGCAGCCGGGTGACTGCCGTGCCGGAGTCCACGATGACGCCGCCCGCGCCGGAGTTGTCCATGGCGAACGCCGAGGCGGGGATGTAGAGGGCCTCCCCGCCGACGGAGATGCCGGACAGGCCGACGTAGTAGAACGTGTTGGTGCGCGGGCTGCGGAGCAGAGGCGCCGTCACGACGTCGGAGCCGCCGCCCGAGTGGCCGAACTGCAGGGTGGACGCCGACGGGGAGTCGCGGTCGACGAGGCAGTAGGAGAACGAGGTGGCGGAGATCTGGGACGGGAAAGAGAGCGGGCCGCCGCCCAGGGCCAGCAGCCCAGCGGCGCCGACGAAGAGCCCCTCGTTGTCGTGGCCGCAGCCGATGGCGACGTTGGAGACCGGGGCGGAGTCGCCGAGCGTGAGCGTCTCAGTGGCGAAGTCGCCGACGGTGTAGGAGCCGTCGCCGTAGGCGACCTCGTAGAGACAGGCGCCAGTGGAGTTGCGGCAGGCGGCGGCGTCGAGGGCGCGGCAGCGCTGGGAGTCGCAGGAGACGGCGGCGTAGGAGGTGGAGATGGAGGGGTCGAAGACGGGGTCGGACTGCTGGTAGCAGTCGGCGCAGGGCTGGCATTGCACCCAGGTAACGTCGCTGCCGGTGTCAAGCACCATGTAGAGCTGCCGCGCGGGGCTCCCCACGCCGACGCGCGAGAAGTACTCGCCGCTGCCCTGCCCAACACCGGATACCACGGGGCCCTGTATCTCCGCCGCCGACGCCTCGAACACCGGCGTCGTGTTCGCCGGCAGCAGGTCGGCCCCGGTGATCCCGTCCGCAGCCAGCGCGGCGCGGGCAGACACGGCCGCCGCGCGCGCCGAGTCACGGCGGAGGCGGGCCAGCACGAGGGACTTATAGCTCTGGTGGCGCCCCTGCTCCTGCGGCAGGAAGTCCCGGGAGTGGAGCCGCAGGGTGAGGCTCCCACTCTTCCCCCCGGACGAGCCGTAGTGCTTCCCAACGTCGGCAGCGGACTGGTGGAGGGAGACGGCGTCGGTGGAGACGGCGGCGCGGGCACGGGAGAGGGAGGCCGCGACGTCGAGCGTCTCAGTGTCGGCCGGCGGCGAGAGGTGACGGGAGAGAGCCGTTCTTGGCGAGGCAAAGAGGAGGAAGAGGAGGAGCGGGAGGATCGGTGGCTGCATTGTAGTTTGGAGGGGAGTGAGGACTGAGGAGTGTGGGGAGATGAACGAATGTATGCGGTGAGGGAGGAAGGTGGTGGGATTTTAAGCCATTCTGGTGCTTCCTCTGCTTTGCTTCTCTTTGCAATGGCTGGTTTTCACGGAGTACTGCACAGTAGCACGATGGAGGAGAGGTCCCATGGAATATGGAGGGAAAAAGGGTGTGAAACTGTGAAGCTCTAATTTTTTTTATACAAACTTAATCATCCGGTATTGATATGCATTAACTAGCTGTCAAGAATGTGTAGCTTAGTAGTGCTAGCAGTGCTAGCATCATCTTTTCGTGAGTCTTTAACAGAGAGAATGGAACAGCTACCGCTACCAGCTGTGACTTACGAGTAGGGGTGCAATCGGCTTGGATTCGATTTGATATCATTTTTTTCGTATTGTAAATCATATTTTTTTGGATTCGGAGTCGGATACGGATAGTGTCGGATACGAATACGGTGTGGATAATATCGATCACAGATTCAAAACGAATACAGAGCGGAATCCATACGGTACCGGATATTTTTTGTCGGATATTAATCGTTGTAATACATTATCTTAGTGTGTTGTTCTATGGAGTGTGGACTTATGATGTTAGCCTTACGATCAAATGGGAGAATGTTAGTAGTGATCTTGGCTAACTGCCAGATCCGTTTTTTTGGGGCTAGGCCCACCTCATTAGCGCTCTGATTGAGAGTTTATCAACAAAAATATTGGTTTGGTCCCGGTAGCCGGTGCCACATTAAAAGCGATTAGCTAGCACTCAAAAGACATTAGGAAACCGTCTGAGGTTGCCAATAATCCCGATACACTCATCTGATCTAGGGTTTGGCGCGAGGCTATCGAAGGCTGCTCCCATCACGAGATTATCTCGGTGCTCCTTCTTCATCGCGCATCTACGTCGGCGTCCTCTCCACCGGCATTGAAGTAGAATGCTAATAGCTTCTACTTCAGTACCGGGTCAGTTCATCTAACGAGTTTAATTTCCGCATCATTGTTTTTGGTGACATGATTTAGACTAGCTAATGTTCATGTAAAGTAAACCCTAAGTTTTAACGACAAGAACTAGCTCAAAATCTATTGAAGCACCGGGTGGCTCTGAGCAAACAACGGCCCATGTAAGCCTGCACATTAACAGATTTAGAACACAAATCACTATTTTCTTCATTGCAAAGAGATGGAGAATACATAATTTCCTTGACTGTGGCAAGCAAGAAAATGCAGGCACCCGCGTAGCCTCTTCGTGACAGATCAAAATCAATAAACCAACATAGAGAATGCACGAGAAGCCCGAAGCAAGAACCAAGCATCCATAGTCCGACGAGTAGACTCAATTAATTTGGTCGACAGAGCAGAGAAATGGCCAAGACACGCAATAATTAATTGAGGGAAGAATCAGAAGCTAGCAAGCAGATCAAGAAGAGATATACTCACAGAGGAAGCACAGGAGGGCGGTGGCTACGAGGAGGCGGCAGCAATGAGGAAGAAGAAGCAGAGAAGAGGAGTCCTGGAGTGAGAAGGTAAGTGGAGGAAACGGACAATGCCGGATCATCCGCTCGGTGACAGCTCCGACATAACAGGCCAGATGATTTGGATATTCGAGTAATTTTTTTCGGATATATCCGAAAATCATCTCGGAATATATCGATCTGACAGATAGTAATATTCTGAATAAAAAAAAATATCCGAAACCGAATCCAAATCTAACAATTATCAAATGACTATCTAAATCCGACACAAACGTATCCGGTCGGTCGGACAGAAACTATCCGAACCGATTGTACCCCTACTTGTGAGAGACAAAGCAGTTGCGGATTAAGGTTGGGCCGTGCCTGCTTTACTCCCTGTCTACGTAACTACGCGATTAGGATTAGGAATCCTGCAATAATTGAAAATTGTTGGCGCCAGATGTGCTACAAGTACGTACCTTGCATCATGTAGAAGAACGTACCAAATCATGGTCCATGCAATTGCGATGGCAGATGA
Organism: Otatea glauca; assembly: GCA_036346275.1. Lineage (NCBI taxonomy): Eukaryota > Viridiplantae > Streptophyta > Magnoliopsida > Poales > Poaceae > Otatea > Otatea glauca. The sequence goes on from CM070712.1 coordinate 62,769,478, forward strand.
CGATTTCACGTGCTTGTTCCATCGACCTAACGTAGGTACTAAAAGTCCCAAGACTAAAACTCGTCGTAAACTCCAACTTTCTTCTAACCTTGGTCCATGCCTCCTCATCTTTTGCATTTTGCACTGCGTCCCTAGTTACCTTTTAGAAAAGGACGACGTGGCAAAAAAGAGAGTACTCTGCTGGGTCCAGCAGTCCAGCAGATAAAATGCCATATCTATGATCCAACTGATCTACACTAGAAAAAGTGTGCGAGTCCACTGTGAAGAATTAGACATGGTGGTGCAGTCAAGATGCTGCCTGGCTCACCTGGTCTCCTAATATCTGGATTCTGCGTACTACTATATTCCAAGATCTATCTGATGTAGGAGCAGCAGTAAGCACGTACATCTTTGGTAGTTTTCGTTTATAAACAAGGGAGCGAATGGTGTGAGCAAGGGCAGCAGTAGATAGACAAGCAGGCCCCCTTGTGTCAAACGGTAAAAACTCTCTGACTCTATCCGCTTAACTCATCACGCATCGTCGAACTGCAGCATATCAAATACTACGCGAGTAGTCAAGCTCAGGTACAGGGCAAATTAAGCAGTCCCGTAGATCATGATTGTCCGATCGAGCGAACGAACTGTTTGGATATTCTAACAGTATGTTACTATAGTGGTTTGCTACAGTAAAAAAAGTTAGGCAGAGCGATCTTCCTACAGTATTCCAGAATATCTAGTCGGTTGTTTTTTTGATCAAATGGTTCACGCACAACCCTAAGAGACTGCACTGGATCTCCTTCCCAAGCCTCAGACACTGATTTGAACAGTATAAAACCCGCATAAATTAGTCAAGCGCAGAAGTAAATCTCGCACAGTAGGTGCATATGAAAGATTTGTAATACCACGGACGATGGAAAGCAAACGCGAGAGGCCGGTTGGTTACAGAAAAAAAAAACGAATGTGTTATGTACAGTACAAATATTAAGCAACGGAGTGCAGTAGTAATAACTGAGTAAGTAATGGATCTGGGAACGGTAATGAAAACCGGCAGTATATACTCGGTAGCTCAGAGAGGGTACATGTACATGGATGAGTGATGAGAGGCAGCCAGGATGCATGATTCATGGATGGATGGAGCCCGTGTCACGTAAAGCTGTTACAGCCAAAGTTAACTAGGTAGATCCGTGCGCGATGCCGTGCCGCGTGAAAAATTTTAACCTAAGTTTTTTTTTTTGCGAAAATAGCTGGACCTAAACGTAATTTCAAATCTTTCGGGTCGAAAGAACCGACGCTCGTGTCGAATTTGCGGAACTGCGGGTCTTTTTTGCAAAATAATCGGTAGAAGGACCTGTTCGCGATTGAACCGTTGGATGGAAAAGCAGCAGCCCAGGGTTTGCGAAGGTACTGTAGCAAAACACTATAGAGGTTTTTTTACTGTAGCATTGTAGCACACGTTTTTAAGACAATTTAGATCATCGATTCACAGATCGGACGGCTCGGATCAATGGGGACTGCCAAACTTGCAGTCTCCATTGAAACTGCAGGCATCCTTGTCCGATGGGAGGAAGTAATAAGTAATACTCCTTCTGTTGATAAATATAAAGCCTATAGTTCGAATGGTCTTGTTGAAAAATATAAGACATATATGTAGATTTAATGAGTCTTTCCATATATACCCTTATTTATTCTCTCTCAACCATATGCATTTATTCATTATCACTTACACAAAGTATTATCTCTCATCTTTCAAGATAATTAAAAAGGATATGTAAGTCATTTTCTCTCATATTTTTCTCAATTTCATCGTAACCTTAATCCGCCTTATATTTATCAACGGAGGGAGTACTCCACTGTTTAGCAGTACACACGACAGAGGGCCATAGGCCACTGCAGTACCGCACAGCTAGGAAATTAAGGAGAGGAGAAGACTTAATGACACACCTGCTGCTGCAAGCCGGAATAAAAGCCACCGATTAAGGAGAGGCAGCTAGCAATATGTGCATGTAGCAAGGAAGAGAAACATGGAGGGGGAGAAGGGGCCCCGGTGTTTCAGGCGACCGATCGATGCTATCGATGTTATAGCTCTGCTCTTATTGCGATACAGATATTACTCTTTCCTAAGCTGGTCGCCACTTGCATATGGAACAGTAGTGTAGTGGACTAGTACTTCCAGCGAATATATACCAAACAGCCATCGATCATGGCAATCTTTGCGCATCTCGCTCCTCTTTCATTTTTTTTATAAAAATAGCCGTCTTCCAATTTTTTATAGAACTAAGCCCTCTTCCACGCTAAAGTATCGCTGAAAAGTGCCCTTCCGTGATACAGCTCCACAGAAGGTACTGTACCTGCTACAGTGAAGGGTTTCGTGCTACAGTCACGGAAAGGTACTATAGCGTGCGAAGCAGCTCCTTCCTGCGCCTGTAGAGGGCGTCAACTGCCCTTCCACGACCCTAGAGCATGACAAGTGCCATTCCGCGGCTCCGGAGCACGAGATCTCCGCTGGTGCCACGCTTCCCGCGGTTCTCTGGCGCGGCTTCTGAGCCTCCCGTGGTCTCTTGGCACGAAAGGTACCAGGTGTCATCTTCTAATCCTTCCGCGGTGTACAGAGAGTTAGTTTTGCAAAAAAATTAGAAAGAAATCATTTTTAGATATAAAAAAAATTAAAAAAGGAGCCAGATGAGTAAACAGTTCTGGACCATATATGCTTGGCCTTTGTGGAACCCAAGACATGATGATCCTCTCCTTTCTGGAAGACCAATTATGGTCGAAGATACGCAGCTAGCTGGGCTGCTGTAGCTCAAGCATGCTAATGCTCGTATATCTCTCGCCCCTCTCTTAAAAAAATAAAATCTCTCGCTCCTGCTTTAACCTTAGGATTTCTATACAGCATCTGTTTAATACAAATTGTATAAATTTTAAAACAAATGAATGTACAAGGGCACTCCCAATACTTCTATTTCAGCAGTTTCTTCAACATACCATATAAGATTAATGATTACGTGGAGAGAAGATTAAAGAAGACAGAGAGAAATTATTTCTTGCATAAGAAACAACTTGGTCATACAAACCAAAGGAATATACAATAAAAACATGTATTGGGAAGAGGAGGGCTGTATTCAACTTCATTTAATATTTTACATGATATTTATTTAATGTTCTCTATGTATTTGTGCTAATATACAAATCATTGGAGGGGTAGTATCTAGTACTATTTATTGATTTAGATGTCTTTAGATATGACTGTAAAAACCATATATTAGGAGTGCCCTAAGTAATCCCCGTTTACTATTTATTTATGTTTTAATATTTACATAAGTTTTAAATAGTTACGCGATCCTACGTGTGAGCTGAGGTAGCATATGGCAAGATTTACTGGCTGCCTACCACACAACCGTTGGCTTGCCTGAATGGTGCGACGGATGAATCAGGCATATCAGTGCTCTACGATGATTTGGTCCTATAATCTCTCGGTTGTTTTGAGTCTTAACACATCGATACAGGACAGGAGCTAGTGTGCCATTTCCAATTGCAACACTGCATTTCTCACGGTTGGAGGCTTGTAGCACCAGTGCTGTATCTGTTGCACTTGTGCGGGAGCACCTACGACACTAACAGCCAACCTATGCGATTTTTTTCTTGGGATGGAACATTGCTTCGGTTCTGTATTTTGGCTTATATACTGGGGCATCAATGTCGACACCTATACCAGTTTCGTGGGCATAGATCTGTATAAAAACTTCTGCAGCGGCACTATCATATACTACCGGATTGTGCTACTGATTCTCCATAGCAAATCGATGGTTCCTGAATTTTGTTGGATATCATTATACTCTGAACCGATCAATTCTACAACGGAAAGTCTTTCAATATTTTGTCATCTTTGGCGTGCTTTAGGTGGTATACGTATCCACAAAGCGAGCATTATTCTGGTATCTTAAAAGAACCTAGTAGGATGGCTCTTGTATTTGTGAGCCTAGATTTGTTTCAAAGTTTGTATCATCAAATTATATAACTGAGATGTTTGAGAATATATTTACATATCTTATAGGCTATTTATATTTTTAAGACATCATAAATGTTAGAAACGACAACAGAAACTTGATGGAAAATACAACCTGAGGAGCATAAGTCAAGCTTTAATGGAAGAAAATCATTGAGTATAATAAATTATTGGGCTTCTTAGGAACATAATCGCTCCATCATGCATGGATTATGTAGCTGCATACGGTTACTCTTCTTTCATTAGTTAATCTTTTTTAAAATATATGCATGCACATGTACCTCTATTGAATCTCAACCACTACGTTGATTATGTATGTGATAAAATATCTTATTAATTTACATGGTATTACAGTACGTACCTTGCTCACGCATACATCGATGAACCATGGGCAACATACCTTGACCTATCTTCCCTCACACCAGTTGCCCCACTGAACCGTGTGTCTTCTATTTCTTCTCGGCGCCACAACTTTTTTGCTTCGACCTTCAATGTAACATCCCGAAAAAAATGGAATAATATAAAAATTCATATTTTGAATTTGAATATCTTTATTTCTGATTTTCTTGACATGAATGGAATTTATTTGGATTTTCTTTGAATTTTGTATTGAATGAAAAATCAATCAACTAGAATTAAAGGAATGGATAATGGTAAAGAGCTAAAATGGTAAAAATAAAAATTTGGAAAAATTTCCATGGAACCATACCATGCTGGTAAGTCAGTAAAATCAACATGTAAAATTTTATGCACAGAAAAATGGGTAAATAAAATTTATGACACCTCTTTTGACTAAAAACAGTACAAGCCAGAATTAATGAAAAATATTAGAAGTTTATCTGGAGCTGGAAAAATTACCACAACACCCTAATGTCATATTTTATCTCTGGTAAAAATATCAGGATTTTATCATGTCTGCAAAGCCCTCTAATAATTCAAAAACAGAAACAATCAAAAACTAGAAAACTTCATGTCAGAATTTTTATAAAATATTAACTTGATATTTTGACTTGATAAATTTACAGAGACATCCTTGAGATAGTTATAACCCCTCATAAAAGTTTTAAAAATAAATAATGAGGTTTGAACCTTTAAATAAATACAAATCCGAAATGGAAATTTTGAGTGGTGTACAGTGTCAGAATTTTAAATAATTCATTACAAGGTATTTTAACCTCAAATTTTTACTGGACATTAGTAACTACCAAGAGAGGTCAGTCAAAAAGTTTCACAAAAATCACACACTGACTTGATAGCGATTTGAATGCTCACATGGAGCTGTCCGGCTGAGGTTATCCTTTCACCTCGCCTTCACTCACAGACATATGGGGCCAACTTTATCCCGTAACGGTTCGCTGGAAGCAACGGAGAAAGCCCGCTCTCACTGCCAGTGGCCCCGGGCCCAGCCGTCAGCCCCTCTTTTCCTTCTCCCCTCTCTTCCCCGTTCTTCCCTCTTTGCCGACGAAGAACTCTCCCGAGTTTCTCACACTGCCGTTGATTTCGCGCCTGCTCCCGCCGACTCGGTGCACGTCGCTTCTGCTCGATCCTTGCCACGCCTTCCTTGGTCCTCGTGCGCCATACCCCGGTCAGCTTCACGTCAAATTCTTGCCGGCGTGAGACTCGCGCCACTGCGCCCGAGCAGCACAGAGCCAGCCGCAGTTTCTCCCCTCCTTTCAAACCCTGTGGATCCATATTCACCGGCTATAAATACAGCTTTGGCGTCGCACTGAGGCCTTCCCCCATCTCTGCATCTCCTCATTCACTCCCTAACCAAACGCTAGAGCCTGAACTCATCTCCTCTCGCCATTTTCGCAAGCAAAACCGAAAAAGGGGAAGAACTTCAATTCGGGTGGAATTGGTATCAATCCTTGAAATTGAATTCCCCTTTAGCTTCACCTGGAGCTGTAGTTTACTCATCACACCGGAATTCCATCTCTTTTAGCCTGCAGAGCCTCCTCACCGGCGCCCTTTTCTCCAACTCCGGCGCACGGTGGCGAGCTCCCTCGGCCAATCTCCGGCCCAGCCGACCACAAAATGGCATACTGTCATCACTGATGCCTAGAATGCTATCGATTCGGCCAGATTTCGCTTCTATTTCTTCTCCGACGAGCTTCTCCTCCATCCGCGCATGATCACGGTGGCAGCTCGCTCCGCCATCCTCAGCGGCGAGCGACCCACCCGTGTGCGCCGTGACTCGGTGCTCGCCAGTGCTACCCATCCGATCGAATCCACGAGCTTCGTCGCCGTCGACCCTAATCGCCGCCTCGCTTTGGTCATCGACCGTGGGACCTCCTATCACCACCATAGCGATTCCGGTGCATTCGGTAAAGACGCTTCTCTCACGAGAAAACGATTTCAATCTTTTCGATTATTTTCAATACCCGAATTGATTCAAACATTGATAACTTTTGAATCCTTGGTCCAAATGAAGTGAAATAAAATTATAAATTCATCTAAAATCAATTAGTTTCAGATTATACAATAACATTTTGAAAATGTTCACTGGGTAAATTTGAGATTTAAATTTGAAAGAAAGGGTTAAAAACACACTTCACATTAAAAAGTTGTAAACAAACTTAAAAATGAATGGAACCAATTTTAGTGAAATAGTCATGTTTCCAGGAGTTCAAATATATAAAAATATTTGAATTTCATTATTGTTTGAATTACTTTCTATTAAAGATAGTATTCAATGCATTGGAAATTCAAAAATACATAATTTGAGTAAAAAGAAATATGTTCAAAAATACATAATTTGAGTAAAAAGAAATATGGAATAAGTAAAATCGAATTCTAAATAATATTATGGCAGTAGGATACCTGAGTTTGCCAAAATGTTTAATAAATGAACTTGATTTGAGTTAACTTGAAAAGAATGAAATAGCTTAAATATAAAATGTATATATATATATATATATATATATATATATATATATATATATATATATATATATATATATATATATATATATATATGTATAGAAAGTTGAATGGTTGTAAAATAAGTCAAATGAATTCAAATAAGCACCAAACCAATTTTATTATACCTCTGTCATCGCAAGGATCTTAGATGTAAAATAATATTTAAAATTTACTTCATAAAACAGTAAATGATTAATAGTCAAAATATAAGTACTTGCATAATTGGAATAGTTGTAACTTTCGTAAATAAACTCTGAATTTGATAAAACCAAATCCTATAGCCCTGAAAAGTAGTACCCCTGCTGTGAAGACAGAAATACCTTATGTTTGTGCAAGGATGAAATAAAATAACGATAGACCCTAATGATCGTTTATAAGATAAACATCGCGGATAAAAGCCAATTGTCGCGAAACCAACTTTAAATCACTTCTAGTATCATGCCCTGTTAATACCTGAAAAACGAGTAGATTACCCTAGGCGGTGTAATCGCAATCGCATATCAAAAACTGAATCCTTAGCGAGTAGTAAATTGAACACTCAAGCTTTTTCATCGACCCGTAGAACCTCTCGTCTAAATGCAAATATTATGAAGACCAGTTTAGAAATGATATTTGGGATGTGTACTATAATATTCTGGAAAAATATTTTATTTACAACTTTCTTTTCAATTAAATCTTGTCAGTCGAATACCCCTAAAAAGTATGTTTGTCATAACCTTAATGTCATAAGCATTTTCAACTAAGAAAATAATGTCTCGTCTAAAAGCTAAAATGTATGAAATCAGCCTAGATATATTCTTCAAAGTATATGCTATCCAATTCCGAAGAAATAATCTTATTTCGTCATGTTTGGCATATAAACTTTAATAGTCAAATAACCCTTAGTTTTATGCTTTATGAACTTCATAATAAGAATAAGCGAACCTTGTAATAAGGAAATTATAGTGAATATATTTGTATCACCAGAACCTTCTTAAAAACTATAAATAAATCTATTTAGCTAACTACCAGTTATAACTTATTTAAAACCTTTTTATGCAAATCACTTAAGGAATTAAGTACGTTTAGCGTAACCTTTAGCTAGCGTTTTAATTCTTCTAACCCAAATAATTTTAGCATCTATAATTCGAAGTTTTAAATACTAAAATTCATAATTTTAGCCTCTTGAATTCGTAATTCAAGAATAGTTAATCTGTTAAAGAAAACCCTGCTTTGTTATCTCAAAACCATTAAGTATGTGCATGTGTAAGTATCTAAATCATAACATCTCGAAATCATATAATCCAAACCCTAAATCATTCCTGTTTTCTGCAATGAATCTTTATTTGATTTTCTGTCTGTCTTCTTTTCGCCCTTATTGAAGTTTATTATTTGCTTTATTTTTCCGATCGATCGACGTGTAGAATTCGACGTCCCTTCCTCCATCGTTGCCTCCGTCAGCTGCGATCGCATCTTCGTCGTAAACGATATATAAGCAAGGCAAACACCCCCTTTGACCATCTTGATCCCAGAATTTAATTTGCATTGTTTATTAAAATATTTCATGCATACGTTTACTTTCTGTAAATTGCTATTTTGTGGTACGGGTAATTATGCCTGTTGTCTCATGAAACTTCCTTGATAAGTATGAATATGTGAACCTTGATAACCATAGATTAAGTTTAGACAATTACTAAATGTCGCCATGGGTATATGCGATTACAATTTATCCATGCTTAGCCATGCTTTTAGAATAAATGATGATGATGATGATGATGATCGGATCAAAATGTGTTCCTTGAGAAATGGAAAATGTTGTCATTATAGCTGTTGGATATGGGTATTTTGATTAAAAACCCAAAATAAAACTATGGTTTCGATGCGGGCGATTAATGGCAATAGCCGGAGGTGCAGAGGGATTTGCACGTAGTGTAGGGTGGAGTATCGCCCGTATCAACTTAAGGACCGAACTCAGTGTTGTATGACCCAAGATAATTCGTACAACCACAAGTGGTGGTATGGGACATCCTTAAACCAATTAAGTTATCTAGTTTAACTTTGCACATTGGTAGGTCAAGCAAGACGGGCCTTCCTTTCGGGTTTGCTCGACGGGTGCCACACCGAGGTGTTGGGAACAACACTTACCAATATAACGGTGTGCGCCACGTCTATGGGGAGTTCCAACATTCCTATGCTCGAGTTCTCCCAGCTATAGCGTGGGTTTTATCGTCCGTCTTTGGTGCAAAGTTAGATTAGATAATGTAAAGGTTTTCGTCATGAACATTCGCCACACGCTTAAAGTGCGTGAAACTTGCGGCAAAAAGAAAAGGTCATGACTTGTGGGTAAAGTTGTACACTCTGCAGTGTAAATCTAATCGATTAGCCGTCCCTCGGTCATGGGAAACTTGGTGAACTTGCACTAGTTAAATGTTTAATTTTCTAAAATGGGTTGTGGTTTGGAACTTGTTTAGCGACTTTTGTTTTCATGTCAAAGGATCGACATTGATGGATTCCATTTCGGATTATTCGATATTCACGATGGGTTGTGAATATATTACTTATGCTTTACTTTTTCATATCAGTCAATTATGCTTTTATAAATTCCGTTTGCAAATAACTTGTTTTACAATGTCAATTCCGCTTTATGCAAATTAACTGTAGTAGCCTCCTTTGAAATGGCTCGCATATATTATAGGCTTTGCTCAGTCTTGCATGGAGTACGAATGTACTCACCCTTGCTTATATGTGGTTTTTAGGTGGTTAAGTTGTCGAAGCTTGAGGTTTCTTTAAATCGCAGTTGTGGGTTTTTCTTCGTCGAATCTTTCTAGGGATTATGCCTTGTCGGTTGCCTGCGGGTTTTGGATGGGCACACTACAAGACCTTGCTTCTTTTGCTGCTATATCTCTGATTTGTAAGAGTTTTCTTTATGTAATAGCTTCCGCTTAATAATATTTGTTGTATGGTTGTGATTCCAATTGGTGTATGTGCGTACTAGCTACTGATCATGGGACTAGTACGGAATGCACATTAAATTTCCATTTTTGCAAGTTTGTAAAAATGGGGGTCGTTACATCCAACAGCAAGCTCAATTCTTGATCGATTACTCTTAGCTGCTACCCTTTCCAATGCAATACTCTATCGCATAATTATCTTCTACTTCTCTTCAATTATTGCTTAATTCTTCTACTTCTCTCCAATTATTGCTTAATGCTGACTGTTGTGACATCAATACGCATGCACGTGCAACCATCCCCGGGCCTTACCAGGGACACCCGTCATGCTCTCTCTGGTGGCCCCGAGCTTATTATCTACGGATGCATCGTCTCTAGTCTGGGCTCTTTGCTCATCAGTTTCTGTACGTCTGTGCTTCTATTCGTACGGATGCATGCATGTACATACACATGCATGATATTATACATGCTCGATTTTCTCTTCTCCTATGTCGATCGCTCCTCTTCTTTGACGTTGGTCATTTCAACATTGTGTCTTCCTCACCAACCACAATGACCTCTCATCTTCACCGATGCCCACATGTCTCTTTTAATTAGTCAATGTCTAACGATACAGAGAATCTTTTTGCCATAATTGGTTACGATGTGTCCCACCAATGATGACATATTTCTGTGTCCCACCAGTGATGGCACATTTCTAACTATCAATAGCCCTATATAGTCTATAGCTCATATACAATACAAAGCTTCATCTACTCTTTGCCAGAGCTTCCCCAGCATCAAACTTCTTTGGCTACTAATCGTCGATGTTCACCATTTCAATTCGTATACAAATCCAATTAGAAGATTTTTATTTCATTTTTATTCTGAATTTGGAATTATTATCGAAATCAAGTTCACCATTCTATTTCTTTTAATCTCGACTATTATAACCTGGACCAACACAATTGACGGTGTAGATTTTTCTCTTTTTTCTCCGATTAATGTGGAAATTTCTAGCCCTTAAGGGTGAACGTGGTGGTTTTTTTTTTCTTCTGCTTTATTAGTAAGATAATAATATACCATTTTCGAGAATAGCTGCCCATGTATAATAAACTCTACAAATAAGAACTCCATGAAGTTTAGTGATATCTAATTGAAAAACATTTCTTCTTCCTTTTGAGAATATTACTACCTTTTCTCATTTTTGCTTAATGATCATCTCTGCGTGGAGATTCATCCAATGCAGCTCGCACTGAATATACAAAAGAATTCTCTATCCTAATAATTCTAATGGTTCAACCTTTTCATGAGATCTTGTTTAAAAAGAACAAAATGGTAACGCTCATGCAGCACATGGTATTGAACCCTTTTTTTTTTTGCGAAGATTAAACCGGTTATCTTATGATTGTATTAGTACCTTGCAGTTGCACTGATGCCAATAACAGCCGTTCCTATGTGGCAAATTCTTCTCTCTTTTTTCTGTTAGATTATAAAATAACGAACGTGCGTGGACACTTACGCCAGTATCATTCGTGGGCATAGATTTTTACAATCTTTTGCAGCACCAGCTATCATATCTTAGAGCAAAACATAGATCAGATACTCCATCGGTCGTATAGTGATCCTCCAAATCTTAGTGGTGGTTCTGGTTTCATAATTTTGATGGAGGTGCACGATCTACTCTTTATACGTACAGATCACTGGTATAGCGTGAAGTCTTTCAATATTCGTCCATCTTTGCCATGCTTTAGTTAGGTAATATATGTAAGGCGGCATATCTAGTATAAACCTACCTTATAGTGTTATACATGTAACCCTCAACGTGGACCATCCGATTAGGACTTAACGTACGAGATGGAGAGATGGAGGTGGGAGGGACTCCCCATTAAAACATTTTTTTCATAAAACCCCTCTAGAATCTCCAACCATGTCACAAAAACCATTTTCTTTTCCTTCCTTTGCCTCCTCGTATTCCTCTCGAGCCGTCGCTCGTCACCCGTGCCATCACCCGACCCGTCGCCCTCGCCGTCACCAGGCCCTTCGCCCGCGTCACCGCCCCATCGCCCGCGTCACCGCCCCATCGCCCGCGCCGTCAAGCCGTCGGGGAGGAGGGGTCGACGACCGTGTGCAGGATCTCGCATTGCCTCTCGGGATGTCCTTCACGGCGGTTCTTGCCCAGGTGGGCGTTTCCTTGGGTTCTTGACTTTTCTCTAGTTTCTTGATTGGTTGGCGACCAAAAGATTCAATTTTTACGCTCATGCGGTTTTGCTAATCTTGCATTTACTGAATGCTCCTTGGATTAGTATGATGAAGTTAGAAGGATTCTCTTGAAGTTAATTTTGTTTGTGTTTAGGATTGGAACGATTCTTGCGATCAATAAGACAATAGGATGGCGGTGACTAACTTGGCGATATTTTATTGTTCGATTTACTATAATATTTGCAGCTTTGATGCAATTTTTCCGTGTTTTGCCTTGTGGCCATCTGTGTCCCGTCAGCGTTGCCGCCCCGTTGTCTGCAGGAACAATAGATCAATCCATCACAGAACATCATCCAAAGAATTTGACATTGTACTGTATGGATGTAGCTCAAGTTTTTGTAATGGGGCGACAGCGCGGGCAATGGGGCGGCAGCGCGGGCGACGGGCGGTGGCTCGGGAGGAATAAGAGGAGGCAGAGGAAGGAAAAGAAAGTGGTTTTTGTGACATGGTAGGAGATTCCAGGGTGTTTTATTAAAAAAATGTTTTAAGTGGCTAGGGAGTCCCTCTTACCTCCATCTCGTACGTTGAGTCCTGATTGGATGATCCACGCTAAGGGTTGTATGGGTAACACTATAAGGTAGGTAACATAAACAATGCGATTTGTGTCGGCATAAAAATTTTCTTTTGGAGAATAGCTGCGGGAGTATGTATAATTGATTAATTCAAAAGAACTCAAAAAGTACAAACTATGTAAAGAAACCAGCTTATCCTTATTTTGAGAATATTACAACTTTTTCGTGTTTGGCTCATATGATATCTACGCGAAGTTCCATCGATCCAATGCGTCTTGCACTGAATATACAAAGGAATTCTCCATCAGACAACTCCAACTGTTCCATCTCCCCGCGAGAATTGCTTTTTACGAAATTTCTACGAGGTCTTGTATAAGCAAACCGGAAAAAAAAACCCCCAGCGATGATAAGCCCTAAGGAGGGGTATCTCCAATAATTAGTACTTTCGGTGGACAATCACCTTCACAGACCTATATCTATTTTCGGTGCATATCCGTCGTTGTTGGCGACCTACAATTCGTCTCCAATCCAGATGTTCCTCCTTTCTACCGAGAATGCACTCTGCCTTTAATTAGTTTCTTCTTGTTTACTGATCACATAGTGGCTCATCGATCATGTCGCCCAGTGAGCAGATTCCAAGCTTGTGGGAGAATAAAGGCGCAGGCAGCAGCAGCAAGGACCGGTGATTATCCATTTGTTTGTTCTTTGCATATATACTAATACGTTTATATATGCCCTCGTGCCCAATAATGTGCTTTCTTTTCTATTTCCTGCCCACTGGTTCGAATATTTTTGACGTCGATTTTGTTGTTTTTCTTGAGGCTTGATGACGTCATTTTTGCCCCTCGGAGGTTAAAACTGGTGTGAGTTAATTAAAAGTGTTAAACAAAGAACAGGAAGCTAGGTTAGGCCTAGCATTGCCAATCAGATCAGAGAACATAATCTTCAACTCAGATACTAGTCCCAGTCAATGGTCAAATGGCCTTCGAAGTGTAGACGTAGACATTGAAGTTTTCGGTCTCATGACCTGCGAGTCCGTCAACGTGTACACTGCACTAGTAATAGATTTTTAGGAGAAGGGAAATATTCCCCTGAGGAACACAAAGATGAACTGGCAATGAACATCCGATAGACAGACAATCCAGTCTATCCTTGTCTCGTTTTGCTCGGTTATTCAAGATTAGCCTGTTTGGCTGGAAGCCAACGATCGCCAAATTTTGGCTTCGGCCGCGTTGACATGATTTGGGTTGTGCTTGGTTTGTTGTCAAATTTTCGGCGAGAACTCTTTTCCTTTCTTTGATAGCATATACGCAGAAAAAACTATATTCTTCGAGCACTTTTACGATACACGATATTGAATATTTGCCGTCCATTCTATTTGATCTAACAAATCATATTAGTTAGGATTTAGTTATACTTTCGCGGGTAGTATTGGTAGTAGAAATCATATGGTGATATTATTGTAATTAGCCAATTTTTAAATTTTGAACGTATGTGTATTTTTTTGATGCTTTTGTGTAAAATTCAAAACTGCTTCGTGGGCTACGTAGAACATAGCGCTCGATATGTTAGTGCGAGGCCACAGCGTCATCACGAATCAGGCGGGAGGGCGCCAACCGCGGCGTGGTCACAATCCAGGAGGGCATCGACAGGAAGGCAGAGGCTGCGGCGTTGACAGGACCTGATCGGTGATGGCGGCGGCAAAAAAGGAGGACATCGATAACAATTAACGCAACAAAGGGCGGCATCGGCGAAAAATGAAGATCAGCGATAACGATTAACGAGTAACGTAGCTAAGGATCAAACGTCCATTATATCTCTAAGAAATATATGACTAGATCTGATTTTTTACTACTAATATTTACTACCTAAGTTATAAACCGTAAAATTGCTCTATTCTTATTGACAACCTAGTTCGTTTACCTTAGCAAAACTTATCAAAGATTATGGATGACCAATTTCATGGCTAAATTTTGCTAGCGTCAAATTTGTGCTCTCGCGAGTTAAGGAGGGATGATAAAAAAATCAGCATAATTTCGAACCAAGTAAAAATGAAGGCGCCCGCAAGGAGCCATGGAGGAAGCATAGCCAATTAACCTTGCCCTTGGAGATGCAACAACACCACATATGGGCATGTGGCCTAATGGTGGGAGGAGGGTGTTCTGTCTCACCTATCTGGGTTCGACCTCCATGATCAATACAATGTATCATATTTGTTTAGAGTACATACACGTGTACATTAAGTGAGAAAGCGTATGTCCGTATTCCGTGATACTATAGAGTCTGTGTAAAATTTTATAGTATATGTAGTAGATACGTACATGTGTATATGGTGTGGATGTAGTGTGCGTCCTTCCTGCCTTCTGAGAAGAAAAAAAAAAAGACACAACAACACCGGCCGGCCTCTTATCCGCACTTAACCGGCCATGGCAACCTTAGGGTCTGTTTGTTTCAGCTTTTGATTATCTAAAATCTGATTCTGGATTGTGGTTTTTGAGAAGCTGATTCTCCAAAAGCTAGAATCCAAAAGCACATATGAAGTGGATTGTGGATTCTAGTGTATATGAGTGGGGTGGATTGTTAGAATCGAATTGTAGAATCAGACTGTTTGTTTCTAATTCTACTTTTGAGATCAGAATCCAGAATCAAAAGCTAAAACAAACATGCCCTTAGTCCCACGGCATCACGCGCGCACGATGCTCCCGCGACACCGCCGCCCGGCACGACGTCCATCGCGCGCGGTGCCTTCGATTCGCCGGCCGAACACGTCGCTACGCTTCGAGAATTCGATTCTGGGAGCACGACTCCAAAGTCCAAACACCGTTATGCATGAACTGAAATATGGACCGGGTAAGCTCGGTAAACACGCGTTTGAAGCCTTGGACGAATGAATGGGACCCACCTATCCTACTCAGCTTCGCACACAAGTTGCGCACAGTACGAGCTCGGTGCGAGTATATATTCACTCAGTGCACCACACTGCACTGCAGTATCAGGCCACCAACACCACCACTCCAATTAGTTCGGAACTTCAGACTAATTAGTTCAGACTCCTCCCTAGTTATAGTAGTTACTAGCAGTAGTCTAGTACATACAAACAAAACCAAAAAAAGCAACCAAGAAAGGCCAACAAGTTGAGTGCTCGTCCGCAAGAATGTGCCTCTGGTTCGACTCGTGCTTCGGCCGCAACGTCCGCCAGGACTACGGCCACGAGCCGTCGATGCCCAAGCACGCTGCCGACGCGAGGGTGCGTACAACGACTTACCAGCCGCCGCCGTGGAACGGCGCCGACCACGGCCAACAGCGCAACGGCAATCAAGGCCAAGGCTATCATGGCAATGGCCACAAGGCGTCCTACCAGATGACCGCCGATGAATCAGGGCGCAAAGCCCACAACGACGCAAGGAAGGATCATGCCGTCGTTGCCGGAGCTGTTGCAACGAGGGATGGTCTTCCTGCGAGGAACAACAAGGTTGGTGATGACACATGCTACAAAGCACGCCTCTACGAGCCTGCTGTTAAGGACACCACGGGTTACCAATACCCAACTACTACTATCGCAACGTATTATTAGAGTCATGCTTACTTGTGCGTGTAGTCTCCCAAAAAAGGAAGAAAAAAAACGGTTGTGCTTATTAGGGTAGCAGTAGTTCAACTTCCATAGTTCGATTAGCTATCTGCTTTTTTACAGAGTTACATACAAGTGAGTGTTTGCTACAAGCATGGCAGTTCAGTTCACCAATCCCTCCCCTTACCTAGGCACTGCCTTTGCTTGTGTGTAGTTGTTTTTATTATATTTTATTTTGGTTTTTGGTCAGTCCTCGCATCTGCTGAAACTGAAAGGGGCACCTGGAAGTGAGACAGAGAGGAGGCGGCTGCAGATTTTGGTCAGATCATCCATGTTGTTTTGTCGATGGATGTGTGGCAGAAGGTCCAGGAGGCCAGTACGCTTTTGCGGGCAGATGTTTTTATCAGTCGGCTTGTGTAGTTGTGTAGTTGCTTTGTACTTGTAGCCGCTTTCTTCTTGTATCAGATAATTAAGAAATCTTGTGAGGAGATGAGTCCGCATTTCTGCTTTTGCTCCATGGATGTGGTGGCTTCTGTGACTTTTTCAGTCAATTTTCCCTTTCCTGACTTGGATTTGAGTGCCAAATGCTGGTGCAGCCTCATTCAGAGCGAAGCTTCAAGAGTGCTATCAGATATCGTTCTGAATTCCCGTTTTTAACTCAGATAAATTCTGATTTCTTTTGGTTGCTCGCACGAACATTGTGAAATCACATTACCTTGGAATTTAGGGCACGAGCAGATGCTCCAGATCGATGATGTTTCTGCAGGCAAAATAGAAATGTGACAGATGTACATAGCAACTCACTGCGTATAACACATAAGAAGGTCCTCAAAGAAGATGGATACCTCCGTTTAAACTTTCCTCTCTTTTTTCTCTAGTTTGCTTTATTCAGTGTTCTTACCGTGTGGTCGAGTGCAGCTGTGCAGGTTTATCCATGAATCATATAATCGATCTCTCTCTGCAGATTTGCCTGTATGCATATACTTGTGCTGGTCCGGTAGCAATTTCTGAAAATTACTCGTCCTTTTTCTTTTCAAGTTACTCCGTCGGTTATGCCTTGTGTTTAACCATTACCGAAGCAGAACCATACAATATAGGAACTTAGGCTCCGGTTGAAATACGAGTAATTTTTTCCACTCTTAGAGGAATTGCACTGTTTCTCGTGAAATTCTTGCGTTTCAAACAGGTCCTATACGAGTTGATTTGTTTCTTGTGAAATTTATGTATTTCAAATAGGTCCTTGTTATCTTACCCATGCTCGTCACATCATCTTGTGCGAGGAAGCTTTTCATCTTTGCATTTGTGTCTGGAAAAGTGAAAGTGGAAGAATTGCTTTGAGTCCATTTGGTTACTGCTGTTAAACTGCTAATCATGCTTCATGAAATGGTAATATTGCTTTCTGGCTAAACACGATGAATGGAAAGTTCGGTTCAGTGCGATTCTACCAGAAGCAAAGACTGCATGCTTAAAATAACACACCGAAGTACATAACATTTCTTGTGTGTAAGAAACGTATTTAAAAATACCAATTAATGCTTTTTGACAAGATTAACATATCATGGAACAGACTGCAGCTGCGCTAACGGTGTAAAGTAGAGAAATCAGAGCTAGTGCTTTTGCATCTTAACAACTAAAGATCTTGATCCATGTTGATCTGTCCTTCTGACCTTGGAATAAGACCCAAGAATGGAGAATCAATCCAGTCATTCGAAAAGGGAGACAATATATATATGCCTATGAAACTGACACTACTCCGTTGGACGGTGCAACCAGGCAGATCATGTTCAAGGGCTATATATATGCCTTACATATATGGCTGTCTATTTCGTCTTTCCTTTCTGTTTCTTTATAACAATGGAATAAGTTCCTAATTAGTACTTCCACTTGCAACCCACACAGGCTAAGATTTAATTTGTGGTCACAACAGGTGATCCTAGAACGACTAGGTTAGAACATCCTGAGCTTGTTATTTCGTACTCAGAATGAATGATCATTAACAGGAAGTGAAAACATCTCATCTCTTGTTCTAAACTTCTAATACCCGTTGAGTGCATGCATATAAAAGATTAGTCATGCTCGCTGTACAAGGTAGGTTATTTGGTTTAATCGCAAGAGTGAGGTTACACGCTTCCAGATTCCAAATCATTTCTTGATGTACTGCTAAGGTTTTGCCCGGTTAGTCCAATGTGATGCCCACCTGCAGACTGTTGGTTTTGTGCATTGTTTGAATTGCTCGCCTCAAGCTCCTCTACCATGTGAAAGTATGCATATGGCCCCCAACCTTTAGGTGAAAAAGAAGACTGTCATATTCAAACATGAAAATTCAAAATATCGAAACAAGATCGATAATACCAAGACAAATTCTTGAGCCACTAACAGTTAAAGGAATCTGCATAGTGATGGAGAATTGGAGATTGAACAACCTTGATGGTGATATGGAGGAGGAAAGAAGTGCAAATAGCACAGCATTGCCATGATATATCCTGAAATGTACCGATTCAGTGTGATTGCTGCAGTACCAAAGCATGCAATACATTTGGAAAAAAGAGGGGGAGAAGTACAAACCAAGTAAGCCACCAACAAATACATCCTCCCAGTGGTGTCGATAATCATCTATTCTAGAAATCCCAACAAGCAAAGCAAGAAGAAGAGGAAGAATCACAATGCAAAGTTTTGCCACGTGACCTTGCCGATCAAATGCCTTAATTTTTCCAGATAAGTAGATAGACAAAAATCCAAGGCCAGCAAAAGACCCTGCAATGTAAATTCTGTAAAAAACTGACTGCTCATGGATAATAACCATAGTTTTACAGGTTACAACTCTATTGTGAGTTTTTGATAAATTAATGCAAGTGATATTCACGTAGTATCAACTTGATATAACTACAGTTCTGCCAGACAAATAACAAAACATAAAGCATGAGGATCCAGATTATCAAGTCAAGGTCCAGGTATACAACAATAAAACAGTGATAAACTGTTAAATATAAGCTATAGATAGGGTCCGCAGCATTTGTTGGCAATCTTTAACCAGTGCTTGCTACCTCAAACAGTTAGCTTTACACTAGGGACTACAAGCTTATCCATCGAAATCACATCTAGTGTGTGGACATGCACTTACGGGTAAAAACTTACACGACGTGTGTCCACTAGGAAAACTCTTACGCCCATCCTTTATGAAACTTTTCTCACCATGACAAATCACACCACCTGTCACTTGATCATACAACTGAGAAAAACATATACCAGGACAGTGCCGTGTTAATTTCAATTAGCAATGGAGCATTCAACTTTTTAAAGTGTGAAACTATCTACACAAACGCACATCAGGAAATTGGTACCTGCTTTCCATCAGGGAAACACCGCCAAAAGAAGTCCGGCCTAGGTCTCCCTACTGCATTCTTTATCGCATCAGTTATAACCGCAGTTATCAGCACAGCAAAAAGAACACCTACGAAATTCATACTCGATGTATATAGCTCCGGAACTTAGTGCACAGAATAACTGAACCATCAGAAGAAAATGGAGACAACGTCAATCACCTAGTGTTGCATGATGAATATCATAAACATCCCTCCTAGCAGTATATAATGATACAAAGATGACCACAGGACACAGTATAGAGATTATCTGGCAAGAGGTCCAATATCCAGTGTCAGTGATGAATGAGTCTGAGGTTGTATGAAACTACGGAACCGCAAAGGTTCAGAAACATACAGGAACACCCCATGCTGGTACAGTACTTTGTATCACTGGGTACCTAATATCGGTCATCATATCCTTCCCAACGAATCGGCTAAACGGAGGAGCATAATGCAAGGCAAGCACAACCGCAGCTAGAAAAACAAGAACAACCCAGTCATGTGTGTGCTTTCTGGCCAATCTAGCTCCATGCGTCTGAATTGTGTGTGAGCGTAGATGAATCTCCCGCATCCTATCCTGTTGGCAAATGACCAATAATACAAATAACATCAATATTCTGTAAGTAGTTCTACCACATAGCCAATATAAATGACTATCAGCGGCTCAATGTAAACAAAATTGCACCATTAGGTAGATTCGTCTGAAGAAGTTAGAGTAGGCTGCATCGTGTCATTAAATATGAATGGAGTATCTGAACATGCGAGGCCTACTCGTCTCGTTCTTATTCTTGA
This sequence comes from Otatea glauca, assembly GCA_036346275.1. Taxonomy (NCBI): domain Eukaryota; kingdom Viridiplantae; phylum Streptophyta; class Magnoliopsida; order Poales; family Poaceae; genus Otatea; species Otatea glauca. The sequence goes on from CM070712.1 coordinate 62,789,787, forward strand.
AGCAAATATCTCATATCATGATGAAGCATGATTTTTTTTTTCTCAGTAGCTACCGTATTACATCAAAATCTACATCATCTAGATTGCAGGCTTGACATAGGTATGATCAAGCAATGTAAGCAAGAGGAAGGCTTGATTACACCAAGGGAAAATGCAACTCTGAACTCAACTACAACCAACATGGGTATGTTCATGCAATGTAAACAACAGTGTCCTTCACCCAATCGAACAACCTTTGAAATGAGCTATTTTAAGATACACTAAATTCAAGATAGATTGTTCATTGTTTTGAATCCAATAGATCATATTAGCTAGTATCTATTTATACTTCCTCCGCTAGTAGAGTGGCAGAAATCTCCTTAATAAATCAAGGGCTAGATCTAATTTCTACTTATCCACCGTATACTACCAATAGGATGCACCGTAAAATTTCTCAGAAATTAAGCATTATGAATACCGCGGGATTGCGTTTGCATCACAATGTTAAGGTAAATTCTAAGGTAAGCGATAGGGAGGGAGAAGAAGGGGACACTGTTGATCGATGGCTTAAACCCACACGGACCCACCGCTTAAGCCCTCCCAGAAGAACAAGAAGAAGAAAATACTCTAGATGCCACGATTAACACTAGACTAGAACTGAGATTGCCTGCCCAAACCCACAAAGAATTAGTCTCTAACAGCATCGAAAGAAGACAATTTTTTTGAGAAGAAGAAAGAATTTCTTTTTTAAAAAGAAAAAAGAAAAAAAGAAGAGTGGTGCACCTAATGGAAGCAACTATGGAAGCGGCCTCGGAAGTGAACCCTGGGAGAGGAGAGGAGTAGCGAGAAGGCCGGCCGAGATCCAGAATATTTTTTTTTCCACTTGTGTTAAACGGGAAGGGGAACGGGAAGATTGGAGAATGGAGAGAAACCTCGAGAACATCGGATTTTGGTTTTTAATGCATGGGCAGCCGCGGGATTGAATTCCGGTTGGCTGCGGACCGCGGTGGCGAGCTGCGCGACGGACACGCGGTGTGCTTTACTTCCAACCAAGCACTGCTTTTCTCTTCGTCCCGGATTTTGAGGTTAGCGAAACGAATCGCTTTTGTTTTGTTTCGGCGGTCTCCAAAGCAAAAGAAGAAGAAGAAGAAGATAATGAGGAGTTGGCTCTCGATCTCGATCTCTCCCAAAGACGAGCGAGCTCACCATCATCATCACCGGCGCGGTACGTCACAGTACGGCCACGACTCGTCGTCCAAGCGAAACATATGCATCTGGGTGCGATGGATTTGCCAAGAAATCACCGTAGATCACGTAGAGCAGGACAGATGACCAAACAGAGCAAAGCCCTGGTTTGGATGGCCGAAAGTTAGCCCAGAACAGATGGATGACAGGCCATCGGCCATCGTTCATTCTGGCCGACCGGGCTTACTACAGCCCGTTTTATTTTTTATTTTTCCTTTCCTGGTGCAGTTAGAGTCGGCAAGAAAGAAGAGAGGTCAAACAACTATTCACAAATCAAACTGCTCAGCCTCTGTTTATGTAGCTTTTTTTTCTTCTTAACTAGCTTAAAAGCAGTCATATTTTATACGTGATATATATAGATAATTTTACAATAACTTCAATCGTATTGATCTACAAACCCTCAATAAGTAAAAAAAAAACCTCTCCAATGATTTTTACCATTTATTTATATAAAGATTTGTTACTTTTGGAAAAGACCGGTCAAAAAGTTACTTGTTTACGTAGCCGTTCAAAACAAATAGTACCTCGTGTTATGAGATAAGATTTCCGTAACCGATTCGGTTAGACTCTATCTCTTATTGTGGGCGAATCCAAACTCATCTCTTAATGCTTTCTCCTATATATATTGGGCTACCCCCATGTAAAGAGATCAATCTAATAAAGCGTGAGAGAGTTCCACCATATATTCTGTGTGCTCCCTTTTGTTCGTGTGATCCTGTTGGTGTGCCGTTGATTGATCGCTGGCGAACGATTACGTTTTATAACACGTTATCAGCACGAAGTTCTACCGAGGCCAGTTGAGATCGTCTGCCTGCGACAATCTACACGGCATCGAGTTCATCCTGCTACACGCGATCATCCTACCACAGGCCCTACGTAAGCTAATCGCGTTTTTCGCAAATTACTCGATCCTGCAGATCGTTCTTATACATGTCAATCTGTTCATACCTAAATTACGAAATATGAGCTACTGTTCATGAAAAAAATTCTTGTGCTTCGAGCGCAAACGCCCAGAGTTGCCCGCGATCGCGCGCCAGAGCTGGTCGCCGCCCGCGCCGTCGTCGGACCACCGCGATCGTCGTCGTCCGCCGTCGCCGGACCGCTGCACCGGTCAACGTCGCCATGATCGACCAGCGCCGCCTTGGCTCCTCGTGATCGTGCGTCGCCGGCTGAGCCCGTTAATGCCGCGCCGCCATAGCCTTGAGTTTCCCACGGCGCGCTCGCCGTTTCATCTCCCTCACACGCCGGTAGCCGCACCCGACGGCGGCGCCTCTGTGCCCGAAGCACTACGCCGAATTTTCCTCGACTTCCGCCCGCGGCGAGGCGCTCGTTCTCGCGTCGTCCGTCGCCTCGAGTTCTCGCGCGCCTCCGGCTCGCGTCGTGCGCCGCCCGAGCCCATTCGGCCTCCTCGCGGACATGCGCCCGATTTCTTACGCCCCTGCGCGCACGTGTTGATGGCGACGGTGGGGAAAAGCGAGACGCGCTAGGGTTTTTCTAGAGGCGCGCGCGCACGCACGGCCGCCGAGCCACTCGGCCGACGCGCGCCACGCGGTCGCCGATCCACACGCGCCATGCGTGCTGCCAAGCCACGCAGGCCGTTGGGCATCGCAGGCCGCTCGCTGGTCACGCGCAGCAGCAGGCCTCCGTGCATGGGCCGGCCATAAGGCCCAATTTATATCTTGTTCCCTGATATTTCAGAAAATTGTGGAAATTTAATTTCTGTTATTCTGAAACTTGCTTAGTATTTAACAAAAAATGCTAGAAATTATGAAAAATATGAATGACCCATTGCTCTGTGCCATGTTACTAGATTGATTTCTTAGCATGTTTTTCATGTTAAAATATGCTGGACATATTATTTACTGTTATTCGGTAATTCTGAAAATTACTTAATAATTAGCAAAATCATGAAGATATGCTAGGAAAACCCTGAAAAAAATGTGATGATTATCTACTGAATATATGTAGACCAAAACTTTACTGATTCAATAATAAGCATGCAAAATAATATTTTACCTGAAGTAAAATCCCTATTTTGCTTGCACATAGGATATGTCTAACATCGCCAAGAAAGAATTTACTGAGCTTGCCCTGAATGGCAGCAACTACCTGACTTGGGCAATGGATGCCAAGATTAACTTGATGTACCGATCCTTGAGCCGCAATTTCTCGACTGGTGGTACCCTGCTCTTCCTGAAGCTGCTAAATACGCAGCTTTACACATCCTGAGGCACCATCTCCATGCGGACCTGAAGGCCGAATATTTGATGGAGGAGGACCCACCGCTCTATGGAATTTCGAAGAACGATATAACCAAAGAAAGATCCGTTCATTGCCGAAGCACAACGAGAATGGACCCTCCTACGCTTTCAAGATTTTAAGTCGGTGGCGAGATACAACTCTGTCATGCACAAGATTGTTGCCAAACTAGCATTCTGTGACCAGAAAATTACAGGAGCTGAAAAGATTGACAAAACAACGTGCACATTCCACCCCAATATGAGGATACTGCGACAGAAAAAGATCGCCATGCAAAGTACCGAAGTACTACGAGTGATATGCATCTGCTAGAAGCGTAAAAGCATGATGAACTTCTAATGAAAATCATCAAGTCCTACCTAGTGGGAGTCATGCATTGCCTGAAGCACATGCAAACGTTCAGCAGGCTAGCAATAGCTAAGGCCGCAGGAAGGGCCAAAGAGAGAAAGGGGATAAATGGAAGAATGACAAAAATCATAAAGGAAGAGGTAAATACGTTGGAAAACAAAGGAAATGGATCAGTCGCTTCGGAAGAAAGGACCAACAAATAAGGCAAATGATCCTAAACAGCCATGCTTTAGGTGTGGATGTACTGATCATTGGTCACGTACATGCCGCACCCCAAAGCATTTGGCAGAACTTTATATGAAATCCACTGGGAGATTCCAGAAGAATCAAGGGAATAAGGCGGAGGCACATTTCATTACCCAACCTGTTGTTGACAATGGAATGGAATTAGACGATGATCAAGTCTCCGACCCCACAGAAGAATTCAAAAATGGCCTTCTTGGATATGGTGATACCCCCATGGAAGAGGATGATCTTATTGAAGATGAGCTAAAAGAATTCCAGAAGAATAATGATAAATCCCAGGAGGATGATACAAATGATTTGTATGGAGACATGCAGTAGTCTTCTAGTCTTTCTTTTAGAGTCAATGTCACATGATCCTTTGCTAGAGTCTCCTTAAGGGTCTCTTTTATCAGTTTAGTTTTAGTGTTCCTGAATGAACAATGGTCCACGCTCCTGTTGAGCGATTATCGGTTAAAATCAATAAAGTATAATTCTTCAGGAATTTTTTGTTTAATCATGCTATGCTTGTTCTATATTATTTGTTCATGTTGTAGCAAATGTTTGATTGTTTTTATATCTTTAATATAGAACACCTGTAGAATCCAATGGCGGAGGAGGAAATCTGTCTTATAGACAGTTGCACCACAAATACAATTATCAGGGAAACTAAATATTTTCAGACCTTGATTAAGAAAACTGGAAATATTATGACCATCGCCGGAAGCGATGCTCTCATTGTTGGCACCGGAAGAACCATCATAGTTCTCCCTATGGATACTCGCATAATTATAGAGAATGCCTTATTATACCCAGAGTCCAGTCGCACTCTTCTAAGTTTCAAAGACATCCGTCTAAATGGTTTCCACATAGAGACTGAAAATGAGGACGGTACAGAATACCTACTCATGACTAAGTTTGACGGGTGTAATAAACGTGTGGTTGAAAAACTCCCTTCCTTCTCCTCCGGATTATATTACACATATATAAAACCTGAAGTTTATGTTGCGATGAAAACTATAGTTAAAACCCCAGAAGTATTTAAGATCTGGTATGATCGTCTGGGCCATCCTGGGTTGAATATGATGAGAAGAATAATAAATAATTCTGCTGGCCATAACATAAAAACTACAGTCTTTCCTAAACTTGAAGCTTTTATATGCTCTGCTTGTGCTAAAGGAAAACTGATAGTGCGACCCTCTCAACTCAAAATTAGGGAAGAATCACTGAATTTCCTCGAGAGAATTCAAGGTGATATTTGTGGACCAATTCAGCCCCTGCCGGGCCCCTTTAGATATTTTATGGTTCTAATAGATGCTTCTACTAGATGATCCCATGTATGTCTCTTATCTACTAGGAACCATGCCTTTGCGAAATTAATCGCCCAAATTATTAAATTGAGAGCCTCCTTTCCAGAAGAAAGGATTAAGTCCATTCGCATGGATAATGCTGGCGAGTTTACCTCAAAAGCATTTAATGATTATTGTATGGCTCTAGGCATTAATGTAGAGCACTCTGTTCCCCATGTTCACACACAAAATGGCCTTGCAGAGTCATTAATAAAGAGAGTAAAGCTTATTGCTAGGCCGCTTTTGCAAAATAGTAGGTTACCCACCAGCTGTTGGGGCCATGCAGTGCTGCACGCTGCATCATTAATTCAACTCAGACCAACTGCATACCATGAAACTTCCCCCTTGCAGCTAGTGCGTGGGAAAAAACCAAGCATTTCCATCTGCGAAAATTTGGTCATCTTTGATATCGTGCCAATCTCTCCACCTCAGTACCACCATGGGACCTCACCGGAAGTTGGGGATCTATGTAGGTTATGAATCTCGTCAATTATTAAATACCTTGAGCCTATGCGGGGATCTGACACGGCTCGATGACACTGATAGTATTTTTGATGAGGACAATTTTTCGGCATTAGGGGGAGATAAATACCACATTGAAGAATGCCGGGAAATAGATTGGAATGCCACTGGCATTCAGTCCTTAGACCCACGCACTAAAGAAGCCGAACTTGAAGTTCGGAGGATAATAAGTCTGCAACAAATAGCCGACAACCCGCGGATGCCTTCACAGATTATAAGGAGTGACAAAATCTCATATACTGTAGTAAATGCACACGAAAGAGTGGAAATACCCTGAAGGTTATTGAACCCACTCTTGCCCCTCATGATAAAAAGAGGGGAGGCCTCAGGTGACGGACTCGCTCGCGAGACGTCCGCAGAAACGGAGAACCGAACAAGTGAGATCACTACCGAGGCAGTTGAAGAAGCTCAACTCGATGTTGAGAAAATCACGAAGTGAGCCATCCGGAAGATGGTAACCTTCTCAAGTGAGCCATCCGAAGATGGGAACCCAATAAAATTTGCGCGCACAAACTGACGCTGGGAAGTCGGAACACCCAGACTTCGTCGTTGTGGGAAATCACGACGAGCTGGAAGAAATGAATGAAGAGATATCCACCAATTATGTGGATTCAGGAGAATTATATAAAAGAAAGACTACAATTGTCGACATTTATTTCGCCTCCAAAATTGCTAAAACTCTAGAACTGAATCCAGAACCAAAGTCCATGGCAGAGTGCCAGAATCGCTCAGATTGGGTCAAATGGAAAGAAGCAATTGAGGCGGAATTGCGCTCGCTTAATAAAAGGAAAGTATTCGGTCCTGTTGACCGAACACCTCCTAAAGTGTTCCCTGTAGGATCAAAATGGGTTTTCATCCGAAAGAGAAATGAAAACAACCAGGTGGTGAGATATAAAGCGAGGCTTGTAGCACAAGGGTTCACGCAGAGACCTGGCATCGATTACGATGAAACCTATTCTCCTGTAATGAGTGGAATAACGTTCTGATATTTAATATCAATGGCAACTGGCTTAAATTTAAAAATGCAGTTGATGGATGTAGTGACCGCGTATTTATATGGGTCACTGGATACGGACATTTATATGAGAGTCCCTGAAGGAGTCAAAGTTCCGGATCCCAATAATCGCAACATGTATAGCGTCAAACTGCAGAGATCGCTATACGGATTAAAACAGTCGGGGAGAATGTGGTATAACCGGCTAAGTGAGTTCCTCCGGAAGAAGGGATACTCGAATAATGATGATTGTCCCTGTGTGTTCATAAAGAAATCCCAGAATGGATTCTGTATCATCTCAGTATATGTCGATGATCTGAATATCATCGGAACCACAGAGGAGATAAAGGAAGCAAGTGCTTACCTCACGACGGAATTTGAGATGAAAGATTTGGGTAAAACCAAATTTTGCTTAGGCCTGCAGCTAGAGCATTTCCTAGAAGGAATTCTTGTACACCAGTCTACCTATACTTAGAAGGTATTGGAAAGGTTTAATATGGATAAATCGCATCCTTTAAAAAACCCCATGGTCGTAAGATCCCTTGAAGTGGATAAAGACCCTTGCAGACCAAGGATGGAAAATGAGGAAGTCTTGGGACCTGAAGTTCCATATCTAAGTGCCATTGGAGCACTTATGTATCTCGCGAATTGCACAAGGCCTGATATTGCATTCGTTGTAAATTTGCTAGCAAGACACAGTGCAGCTCCAACCAGAAGACATTGGGCTGGTGTTAAGACTTTACTCAGATACCTCCAAGGTACTCAAGATCTTGGGTTATTTTTCCAGAAGAACCAAGATTTAACCATGGTGGGATACACGGATGCTGGCTATCTGTCTGATCCCCACAGTGCCAAATCACAGATTGGTTTTGTGTTTCTCTGCGGTGATACTGACCATTTCTTGGCGGTCTTGTAAATGACTTTGGTTGCTACTTCTACCAACCACTCGGAGATCATAGCTTTGTATGAAGCCTCACGTGAATGTGTTTGGCTACGACGTGTGATTAACCACATCCGTAAGTCATGTGGCCTTAAACCGTCGATACCCCACAATTATCTATGAAGATAATACTGCTTGTGTTGCACAAATACAATTGGGTTATGTAAAAAGTAATATCACGAAGCATATTGCTCCTAAGTTATTCTATCCTCACGAACTCCAGAAGAACGGTGAGATAAAGATCTTGCAAACTAAGTCATGTGAAAATCTTGCAGATTTATTCACTAAGTCCTTGCCTAAATCCACATTTCAAAGATGTGTTAAAGGCATTGGAATGAGAAGACTTAGAGATATGCAAGGTTCAGTGGGAGTGAATCCTTGAACCATAACCTTTATAGTGATCCCGAAGATCCTAATTCAAATCTCGAAGATTATAAGATGTACTCTTTTCCTTTAGTGAGTTTTCCTGAAGTTTCTCATGTAAAGGTTTTTAACGAGGCGACTAGTGCAACATAAAGTGCGAGTGCAATGTACTTTTTTCTCCATCTCCTTTTTTCCACTGGGTTTTTGAGTGGAGTTTTTAACAAGACATATGCATTACGTGGTACCGCCTAAGGGGGAGTGTTATGAGATAAGATTTTCGTAACCGATTCGGTTAGACTCTATCTCTTATTGTGGGTGAATCCAAACTCATCTTTTAATGCTTTCTCCTATATATATTGGACTACCCCCATGTAAAGAGATCAATCTAATAAAGTGTGAGAGAGTTCCATCATATATTCTGTGTGCTCCCTTTTATTCGTGTGATCCTGTTGGTGTGCCGTTGATTGATCGCTGACGAACGACTGCGTTTTATAACACCTCGGTTAGGCGAGAGAAAACAAGTTGTACGACAAACTACTCCAATGGCATGACGTCCTACGTACACGTGCGCTCACGCGTGCAGCTGCACGGAAAAACCCCGGTCGCCTTGGTTACACGTACGCCTCCGACGTGGCACTCTGCCCTTTTCTGTACTAGCACCAACACTTATGACTTGCAGATCCAAAACTTATGAAGACGACGAGATGATAGCTACATAGAAAAATACTGACATGTAGCTGGAAGGATGGGTCGAGAATCGAAGATGGCTAATTGCAGGAGGGCAAGATTGATTCCTCTGGTTGCCTGGTTACATGTGGGATGGGACCCTGGGCATGCTTTCCTTGTAGGATCCACCTCACCATTGCACGATTGATTGTTCACTGAGACAAACAGAACATTCATTTGCTTGCGGCAAACACCTCCTGCTTGTGCAAAAGCGACGGCTAAGGGTCCGAATTTTCTATAATTTGTCTGGCCTCCTTCGGTTCCAACTGCATAGTTGCAATGCTAAATTACTTCAGCATACGTAGGTCTGAGTCTCCTGGGTTTAAGCAGGCAAATAGGGAATGTATGCGGCCTGATGGAGCCACCAAGCTGCCAACACCGCAGGAGTTTCTTCAGAAGATATATATAAGAGAGCACTCTAGCGCGACGGAGTTGACAAGATAACTAATCCAAACGGAGGTCACTTTCATCACCACACACAGCAGATTAAGTGAAAATCATCCCTTTTCTAGTTCCGTAGCAAACATTTTTGGCAAATTTGATCCCCTTGCAATTAAAATTGCAAAAATAGCCTTATCCTCAACTGCAAAAGAGCTAAAATGTAACATAGTGATCTATCGCTTCCGCGATCAGAGATGGGATTATTTTTATAATTTCGGTTGTAAGAATGCTATATTTGCAAAAGAAAAAAATATATCACTCATGAACATAGAAAAGCCATCATTTCGATTAAGTGACCTACAAGCTGCAGAGGTAGGTTTTTGCTGCAACGATGAGACAGGAGTTGCACTTGCACACTTACCTCCATCGAGTATACTGCGAGTGAAAGAGGGTAGCAAATTAGCAATTGCTGGGAGAGAGAAGATATATTTCCGTACACGTCTGGCTCTCATCTGACAATTAATCTATTATCTAATCCAATCCCGTGTTAGCGTCGTATGAATTTGGATTAACAAGTAAAAAGAAGTCAACGGCTATGGCGTCCTGCATCAAAGCCTATAATGAGTCTATTATGTATTATCTCATCAAACGAATCACAAGCTGGGGAACAATCTTTTTAGGTGAACAATTCTTTTCATCCTGCTCTGCTTCATCGAACAGCTTCTTTCCTTTCAAGAACGGAAACAAGTGCTTTTGTCATGTATGGTGGCAATTGAAGAATTGCATCCCTACACTTACATATACTCTTATCTTACTATATATATTTGCCGGTCACAAATAAAACTTCAGTGAACTTTTTTACTTCAGCTAACGCAACGACAGACGAAGTGGGTCGTCTAAAAATACTTTCATATGCGTACTATTTTTGCTCTTGTGAAATGCCTTTTCTTTTGTAGTACTTAGGGGGAAAAAGAGTACATGCATGCATGATCATTAAGCCCACTTGCCAAAATAAGGTTTTGGTACACCAAACCTATCTTGAAATAATTATTCTCCATTAGTACTTACTAGACCAAAAGGCCTTACCTCCCATGTTCAGGTAAGATTCCCATTACGTGTATCCACTAATTATTGACATCCAACTATTTAAACAGATCACTAAGCAGTCAACTTTTATTATGTTTCATCCGTGTCATGCTCTATGCATCGAGAGGGTGGGAAGCACCGCATACATCTCTTACAAATCTTTAACAAGTTCAATCCAAAATAAGTGGATATTACCGTGGCGTAAAGTGCATGATTTGCAATATATGTTTTAGTCAAATATGATTTTGCAATGTTATTATGTAATAACTTTTTGCTAGAACATAAAACCTATAATAATAGATTGTCGACTTTACAGTTTAATACTTAAACCATTGCAAATTGATGAACGGAGGGGGTGTAATCGAACATGACAATCAACAGTCCTGCATGGCCCAAAAATATCCAATGCGATTGGCCCCTGTTAAGAGGGCCCGTACGTCCATCGATCACAAATGTTATTCTTCATTACATACTAGTCATATGCCCGTACATTGCAACGGAAGCTCAATTTATGACAAAAAATTTCTTTGCAAAGAGATCTAACTCTGTCTGAATGATAGGGTTCATTCTAAATGTGTAATTGTTGAATGTTTAAATCAATTCGTCGAAACATACAAATTCCAAACACCTGTTTACAAACTTGAGCCTAAAATTATCTTTAATTTTGCAATATAAAGGCCCTCATGTTACAAAATACTTTGCAAATTTTAGATGCACATAAGTACTACTTATGTACAAACACAATGAATAGTAGACAACGTTATATAAGAATATCTCATTTGAAATGCATGATTTTTTTATGTGAAACAATGTAATTCCCAAAAGAATCCTATAAAATTCATTGCCCCAAACGAGCCTAACATGTCATTGCTTGCTAGACAGGTAAGAGATTTTGGTCAAAAAACATACAGTACTACGGAGATAAGGATTATACCATTGGAAAGTATACAGTACTGAAACCGAAGATATATAAGATGAATATATGAGGATTACCATTTTAAATGGTCTTAGGGCACCTGGGGAGAGCATGTCTATATTCACCACAGCTACAACATAATTTCTTTAAATTCCCTTCACTTCTGTCACATGTCACAGGGAGCAAATTTGAAAAGACACAATACTATTACATTGTTAGAAGATAGTAAATTTGAATCTTCGAAAATCAAGGAATTTGGCATTAAACTAACTGACATCTCATCAGCACAGGATAAACAGTAGCAGAAGTAAATACACCCAACATCATCATAATCTCATTTCTGTTACTTTTCTTGACAAAATACTCCTAAGAATGTTGTTACCAAAATTCCGTGCAGTTTTTTCATATATTTATTTCTATTTTATGGCTAAGGAAATAAGACGATGAGGCTAAAATTACAACAATGACAAATTGACAATCATGTCTCAAAGAACACGCATGCTCATCTGATCAGCACATGAAAACAGTAGCAATAGTAAATCAAGCTGTTGCTAACAAGGATCATGTCCAGATAATAAGGAGACTAAAGAAAAACGAAGCTCTCAACTTCTCATTAATCAGAGTAAAGTGTAGTTGCTTGTTACCTCGCTAACATTGTTGACGGCATAAAAGCATGGACCCAACAATGACAAACAAATCACCTTTCAAGAGGTTGGGTCCTTCTGCAAACTGTCTCTAGGATTCCCAGAAGATAATTTCACCGCTGTCGCCAACAAAACCAAGATCCTTGAGCCTCCTCTCCTGGTAGTACTCAAGGCCATCTAGCTCTTTCTTGATCCCTTTAGCTAAAAATATCATCAATTTGCTGTAGTACTTTCTTTTCAACAGCCCTCACTCCAATGGCAATTTGATGTCTTGATTGCAAATCTTGTCTTTTCAATAGTTCTTCATCCTGAATAATTTATGAATGTTTTATAAGATTAATTAGGTCATAACCAACAAAACAAAACAAAGGAATAACATGCTTCATTTTAATAGTCAAACCTCTTCAATTGTTGTGTGGTAGGCTGCAAGGGTAGATTTGCAGGCATTTCGGATGACTTGACATATTGATTTCTCATTGTCAGGGCTCACAGGTAGCTCAAGGTGATCCCAAACTGTATTTCTAAAGAGAGCTTACAAGAGAGATGCATATGTTCCCCCAAGACAAAGTAATCGAAGGTAAGAAAGCATTTGAGGTGGAAGTGGTCCGCCGAGGACAACATCGAAGTATGCATTCTCCCCTAGCCCATTTAACTCTGCAATGTCGAGCTTGTCTCCATAAAATAGGTCAGATTCGGGGATCCCTAGTGTCAGAGTATATGCATCCCTTGATGAGTTTGATTCGGTGAACCCATAGTCAGGTGCTAATTCAACATCTCTTGTCCAGGTCACACTGAACATAAATCTGTCAGAGCATCATTCATTTATAAGTAAGCACAAATCTAGCTTATTCACATGAAACTCATTGAATTTGTTAGTGGTGAAAGGCAATGGCAATGTTATACTTATGCCTAGTGTACATCTGTAGGCATTTTATTGAACAAAGTAATGGAACTTCATGTGTATCTGTTCTCTGGATTTAACATCCACTAGCATTTGCAAAGAGAACACAATACCCCTACCAAAAAGGCCCTTTCCTTTGATCTCCCAATAGGATTCTTTTCAGGTAATATGAGCATCGTGATTTATCTGATTTGGGAAAGCACCAGAATGATTATAACAGAATATATTCCCAATCTTTCAGGTGTATGTATCAATGTATCATGTACTGAGTAAAAAAGTACAAAAAAGCACTCTAATGAAAAACATTTGAACGCTTGAACTGACAACGTACTCACCAAAATGACAAGAATGCCCATTGCAACAATAGAAGTTGGCTTTTGGAGCCTTCTGGATTAGAAATATTAGATCATGCTAACGAGGTTTTTGTTCGAAGATCTTACCAGATCAACAAATGGTATGAAAGCAAGCTTATCTCCACGGAGCCCTGAAAACACCCTTGATCTGAGTATTCCAAATGCCCATAGAAAATCATCAAAAGTTGTGGTACCAGAGAAAAGGTTCTTATTCACTCTTACGATCTCAGCTTCGACATTATCAAATTTGGTCTGCATATACTCCTTCACACCCATTGTTGTGCTCAACAACGGCGTCGACGTCCATCCAGAGCTTCCTGGCCACCTTGGCGACGACCTCGCGAAGCTGAGGCCCTCTGGCACGGCGGCTGGCGACGCCGCACCCGCTTCCTCGCCGTGGGAGGAGAGTCATTGCCAATGTGAGGATACGCGGCGGACAGGAAGGGGGGTGGCGATCGAGACAGTTTTTATTGGGTGAAATCGCACGGACGGTTCGTGATAGGAGGAGTGCCGTGCGTAGAGTGGGATGAGCACACGCGGGCGGGGGCAAAGGGCGTGAGGGGCGAGGAGAGACGGGGCGGTCGGGGGACGACGGGTGGGCGACATGGGAGGTGAAGGGCGGAGAACGGATGTCATCAACAACAACTTCTAATTAAAAGTAGTTGAGATAAGCGAAGGCTAAAAGAGTCTTCGAGACTAGCTAATTGGCTCTCGTGAACATGGAGACGGATATGTGGTCAGTGGCGAAGCTTGAAGACAAACATCAAGGGGCCAAATTAATGAAATTTCCTTGGTAAGATTTGAAAAAAGGTTAATTTAGCATTTATTTAGCACTTAGGTGGTAAAACTAAGTGCATGATTAGTTTGTTGGCACAGTATGCCACAGTCTACTTAGTCACGTAGAGTTTCTTATACTGGTGTTTGGTTTGTTGTCATACTTTTAGTATACCATTAAATCTTAGCCTAGTGACTCGGTTGTTATAGACACTTCTTTGTCAAATTGTGCTACAGTTATGGCCAACGATTTACAAAAATTATAGCATATTACACTTTTATAAAAAACTTTAGCACAATATGACTAGCAACCAAATATGCCCTGTATACTTCTTTAAGAAATCTTCTAGAGAAGCTCCGGCTGTGGCTTGTGGTGGTTGTCGTCGGCTCGCAGCCCCCAACGTGGAGATTGGAGAAGAAACGGTGGGTCTGACTAATCCGTTGGTCCATCCCCTGATAGGCTGATAGCATGATGGGTCACCCAATCCGATTGGCCCATGTCGGATGGAGGGCCCCTCGTCAGTCTCATCTCCACTTGGAAAGCAAATAATTGATGACAGTAGAATTACCGCGCCAGATCACTAGCAGTAATTTTGCCATTCATTCAGTCAAGGAAACGATGATCCAAACGGAGGCTTGCTTGCCTACGCAATACAAGAGCGATCAATGTTCTTGCAAGAAATGTCTCGTGATATGATAGCTTTCTCGATCGAATCAGCCAATTTATGCAACTGATTACAAGCAGCCAGTAATTTTCAGCTCAAGAAAGAGGAAAACTCGGGCGTGGGAGAAGCAGGTGGCGAGTCTTAATCGCCATTCGCCAGCAACGTTGTCTTTCTATCACAGGATGAAGAACCAACTACCACTACTAGTTGCTGGGCTATTTATCAACCAGCGACTACTGACCAGGGCACTCGCAGTTGCTGTGACCGCAACAATTGCTGGGCTATTTTGTGATGCCAAATGCCTTGCAGGTTTTGGTCTTCTTTTTAGAATCGTCTATCCAATCCCCATCACTCATTAAAGTCAGTCCACCTATTGACTATTGCTTCTGTCTTGTCTGTTTGTGTGTGTTCTCACCAGTGTGGTAGCTAGAAATTTCTCTCTGAGACTATGTTACTGTTGGTTGATCACTTGTGTTCGATCTTGAACGTGACTATCTGTTGCGCAACTCCCGTTACTTGGTCGCCATTGTTGAAATTTTGGACACCGGATAGGGAGATATGGCGATTGCTACTGATGGCTCTCTACGGATGTGCTACTAGTTGGCAGTTTTCTATTTGATCCGTTGGACAGTTTTTACATGAGATTTTTACTGTATTAGCAGTATAAAATTGAGTTTTTTTTAATAAAAATAGCATCCGTTCGATAAAAATAATAGGAATAGTCTCCATTGCAACGGCATAAGAGCGCTGCCATGCAGCAGGTGTGGTCTGCTGCATAGCCAATGCATTGCTTGTGGTCCGTTGCATTTGGCTATTCAGCTCTGAACTCCGGATGCCTGCACAGTGAGCCAGCAAGTGTATCATGTCACGCAGTAGCTATTAGGTTCATGATTTGGTTGCGACTTGACACGCCACGACAAATTTGCTTGTGTAGCTGTTTGCACCAAAATTTGGCAGATAGGGTCAAAATCGGCAGTCCAAGATCAACAAGATACGATTGGATAACGGATCAAGATATTTGGAAACAAAACAGGTTGTTAAGGAAAGCACCCTCCAAATAGAGGCCGATACGGATTCTATTCCTAACGTGTTGTACCAGGACTCTATCGGCCAATGGCTATAAAAGAGGTCTAGAGGTGATCAGAAAAGCTGCCCAGAGCCAACCAACCAATTCGCGTCTACTTTTCTGTCGACTAGGAGTAGTTCTTGTAATTTAGTCTTTGTAATTCGATCTTGATCAATAAAGTTGCGCATCGCCGATTGTTGATCTTCTTCAAATTACACCCCAGGTTTGATTTATTCTGATTTTGTTGCGCATCGCCTTCTTCAGAATCAATCTGCCTTTATCCTCTGATTAGCCTTAATCGGCTAATTAGATTTATTCTGATACCTTGATCTTGATCGGCTTCAAGCTGATTGAGTTTAAGCTGATTGATCGGTACGATCGGCTTTGAGAGAATTTTATCCTCTGATTAGCCTTAATCGACTAATTAGATCTATTCTGATACTTTGATCTTGATCGGCTTCAAGTCGATTGAGTCTAAGCCGATTGATCCCAACGATCGGCCCGAGTGAACTTTATATCTTTTACCTTGTCGGTTATAGGTCAAATCGACCGCACGCCTCAACCCGGTGTTAAATGCGGTGTCTTCTTTGCCGAAACCCTACTTCAAGTTTTTGACGCCAACACACTTGGCACGCCGGTGGGACCGATGGATTCATCAAGTAAAGAAATTCGCCATCCGATCTCAACACGAAGCTATAATCGCCCCACGTTGGACGATTTAACGGCGAGCAGCGCAAGGAAATTGAAGATCGAAAAGCTGCTTTGGAGGAGATAATGCTGGGTTGTTACCAAAAAACCCAGCGTGGCGTCACGCAGAGGATCGCTTTGCCGACGCTCAATCCACTCGACGATGCAGGTGTCACCGACGGTTCGTAAGTCAATACCGCCGCCAAGCCGAATTATCGGCTATGATAAATCAATCATGCACCATGCTATGATAAATCAATCATCGGCTCTCGTTGCGACACTTAAGCCGATGATCACGAATAGCGTGAAAACTATAGCTCGGGAGTTGGCATCATCTGGAGGTCTGCTTGACCCAATGCAAGTCCTGCCAAGTTACTCTGTTTTTTCAATAGCACAAAATACACAGAGTGCCTCAGCCGATCCTAAACCATCGGCTACAACTCCACTCCCCACTATGATGCCGACTCAACCTACCGTCATGCTACCACGAGATCCTCGGCCGAGTGGGGTAACACATTATCAGGCGTACACTGATACCGCTAAACTAAACGTGTCGGCTACTTTGCCGCCGTCAACTCCGTTTAATATTTTCCCACAATCGGTCTCATAGCCGATTGAACAAATTAGGCACGTACAATACCAAGAGCCGATTCTGTCCAGGAATCCGGTCCCTCATAAGGTGATAACCTACGCAGAGCCCTTTGTCCCTATACGAGAACCACTGGCTAGGAGGTACGACGGGTATGAGCAAAACCAACAAAATCCGTCGGCTCAGTCTAACCGACAACCCGAGTTTGCACTCGGGGGGCAGAATATTAGTCATTGGCAGAGCCCCGAGGTCTTGTCGGCTAACAATATTAATTCGGCAGACCAGATTTCTGCCGTGTTGAGAGATCA
Organism: Otatea glauca; assembly: GCA_036346275.1. Classification (NCBI taxonomy): domain Eukaryota; kingdom Viridiplantae; phylum Streptophyta; class Magnoliopsida; order Poales; family Poaceae; genus Otatea; species Otatea glauca. The sequence continues at coordinate 62,807,104 of CM070712.1, forward strand.
ATTCGGCTTACAACCAAAGGGTAGAGTCATCGGCTATAGAAAGCAGTATCCGGATTATATAGATCGCATGTAATATCCACATAATTTTAAAGTTCCTGATTTTGCCAAATTTTCTGGGAATGATTCGGTCACGACCTTAGAGCATGTCGGACGCTTTATCGCTCGATGTGGCGGCATTTCGATCCGACGGGTGAAAATTAGATTATTCCCTTGTCTTTATCGGAGTTGCTTTCACTTGGTTTGCTAGTTTACCTCCAAATTCGGTTCATTTTGGAAAGATTTGGAAAGCCGATTCCATGAGTACTTTTTCTCCGCGATCTCGAGCTCGGATTTCAGATCTAAGTTCATCCAACAGATGACCGGAATCGGTAAATGATTATGTTAAGAGATTCAGGAAGTGAGAAATAGGTGTTTTAGTGTTACCCGCTCGATAATCGGTTGGCGATTTAGCTTTCAGGTTGATACCCCATTAAGAGAAAAATTTGAGCAAGCAGAATTCACCAATTTAAGTCATCTCCTACAATGAGTATCACCAAGAAAGTCAAGTCTGATGATAATGGCTTCAAAGATGAATTGAAGAATAACAAAGACAAGATACAATCGGCTATAGAGGATAACCAACTAAAATTTGCGAAGAGCGACGATGTACGGACGATCCTTTTCCAATTAACATGGTTCATTGCTCTAAAAGAAGGAAAAGCCGACACAAGATGCAGAGCCTAAGGATCAAATTCATATAACATCGGCTAAAAAAATGACACGTCAAGCCGATGTACAATCAAATTCTGATGGCAATAAGACACTCATGATTACCGTTGACTCTATACAAATAAAAGCCGACCGTGAAGGGAAATTTTAAAACAATCACACCAAAGGGTTATCAGTCGAGAGAGCATTGCCACCACGTAGCCGATACGTAAGTCGAAGCCCACTTTTCCCAACTACTAGCAAAATATGAAAGGAGGAATAAAAGGCCACGACGAAGTCCTCCACATCGGCCAGTTAATAAATATCGGCCAAGCGGCCCTAAAAGAGCTCACCGATGGTGCCCTTTTTGGCAATTTTGCTGGGAGAAGGGATTAACTTTGCCATCACCAAACACATGGCCGATGCAGTATTACCCATGCCAAGGTGATAGGCAGCGATGGTCGGCTAAAGATAGAATTTCTAAGCCGACCATAAGTCAGAAACAAGACTAAGATGAAGGGTCTAACACTACGGCTAGTATGGATCTGTTAGGAAAAATATGTAAGTCGATCGAACCAAAGCCGAGATGGTGTCCTCCAGGTTTAAGCCGATCACAAAGAAGAAGACTTGAGCGGCTAAGGACCCAAGAGATGAGGGAAGCTGAACAAGAAAAACAAAGGGATAAAACTTTTAATGAGCTTCATCCGATTAAGATTGTGAGAAAAGAGTGGAGGAAGAAAAAACCGGATTCGGCCAATGATTTTTGTTCGACGAAGCCGATCTAGTCTGGAAAATCATACCACCCGTCAGCTCGTGATAGCCGATTTGGTAAGGGATCAACGTGGGATCGTGTAGTGTGCATCGGTTTGTCCAAGGTACTGGCTAGGTCTTGATTGGCTAAAACTCAAATACGAATATACGAGTTGGCCGATTACCGACCTGAAAGCTAAATTAACTCGATGCAGTTAAAAATTTGGCTATGGTAAGAAAATATATGTTCAAGTCGATGATGGAAATTTTTGGAAGATAACATATTATCTCCCAAAAATGGGGGGCATATGTTTGCACCAAAATTTGGCAGATAGGGTCAAAATCGGCAGTCCAAGATCAACAAGATACGATTGGATAACGGATCAAGATATTTGGAAACAAAACAGGTTGTTAAGGAAAGCATCCTCCAAATAGAGGCTGATACGGATTCTATTCCTAACGTGTTGTATCAGGACTCTATCGGCCAATGGCTATAAAAGAGGTCTAGAGGTGATCGTAAAAGTCGCCCGAGCCAACCAACCAATTCGCGTCTACTTTTCTCGTCGACTAGAGTAGTTCTTGTAATTTAGTCTTTGTAATTCGATCTTGATCAATAAAGTTGCGATCGCCGATTGTTGATCTTCTTCAAATTACACCCTGTGTTTGATTTATTCTCGATTTTGTTGCGATCGCTTTCTTGTAATCGATCCGCTTTATCCTCTGATTAGCCTTAATCGGCTAATTAGATTTATTCTGATACCTTGATCTTGATCGGCTTCAAGCTGATTGATCGGTACGATCGGCTTTGAGAGAATTTTATCCTCTGATTAGCCTTAATCGGCTAATTAGATCTATTGTGATACTTTGATCTTGATCGGCTTCAAGCTGATTGAGTCTAAGCCGATTGATCCCAACGATCGGCTCCGAGTGAACTTTATATCTTTTACCTTGTCGGTTATAGGTCAAATCGACTGGCACGCTTTGAACCCGGTGTTCGTCTGGTATGCTGCTGTCAGAAACCCTACTTCAAGTTTTTGACGCCAACAGTAGCCTGTGCAATTTCTTGCGTTGCATGCTACAATTATCAGAGCTACTTACCGTTTTGCAGGATCAACCGGGCAGTACGGCGCGGTCAAGACAGAAGTAGACGCCGACGAGCTCCCGCTGTGCGTGATCCCTGCACCGTCGTAGCGCTCGCCGAGCCACGGGCCAGGGGCTCAGAACGGCGGTGCGGCGAGGAGGTGCGTGGTGAAGACGCGGAGCATCCAAGACGACCTCGCCCTCGCTAACATCCCCCCGTCCGTCTGGCGCTACAAGGGGTACGTGTCGCGCCGGCGCCCCGTCACGAGCGCCGAGCGGCATCGGGCGACGGAGATCGCGTACGCGTTCCGGTCGTCGCTGCCGTTCCTTGATGATGGTGAACCGTTCAACTTGGCCATAGTATGGAAATTCCTAGCTGACTGCACGTGTACGTAACGTACAAGTGGATGTGTCAGATGTCACGAAGCGTGCATTGGATGACATGTGAATTTAGACCCTATTTGGTAAAGCTCTAGATCTAAATTCCACCTCAGATCTGAATCTTGTAGGTTAAAATAAATTGAATTAAATTTATATTTTTAGTCTAAAATTAAATAAAATGACCCACCTAAACACTTTTAATATACCCACAGCTCCAACTTCACGGATCTGTGGAGCTAGAAATACCCAGTTCCACCAGATCCACGGATCTGATGGAGCTGAAGTTGTACTGTCGGCGTTTCGAGTACCGGCAAGTAAATTTGTAAGTCTAAGGGGCCGCGCGTTCCCACTCCCTAAATGGTTAGACTCGGAAGCCTAAGATGTATACTGGTTCGGGCTGAATGTCCCTACTCCAGTTCGTGTGATGGTATGGTATTGTCTTTAGGGCGGATGGTTACATAGTGTTTACAAAGAGCGAGCTAAGAGCCTCAGCGCAAGAAAACTCGTTGCTCGTCCGTCTATATCCCTCTCTGGGGTTCCTGCCTTCTTTTATACAGTAAGAAGGGGCAGGTTACCTCGAGAGTTGGGGAAGAGCGAGGTGACCTATGCTAAGAGCTTTGGTCCTTCGTCCTGTCGACTGGCCACCCTTCGTCTTGCCCACGCTGGGTCGGTAGTCTTGTTGAGCGGAGCGGTTATCTGCTTCGTTGGGAAATGGCGTACCTGCTTTCTGTGAGCCTGACGAGTGTTGATGTTGCTGCGTATAACGTTGGTGCTGTCTCGGGAGGGAGCGTGTTTTCGTGTCGTACGTGACTGGCCGATGGGACTGGAAGCTTGACTTCAGCGGTCATTAAACCATCTTGGGAAGGGGCCACCTGCCCTCGTATAGTCACTTCGATTGATCCCGTCCGTGGGGCACGTGGCTGCGGGCCGGTGAAGGCTTCGATACGCGGCCATTGGCGAAGGTTGCCTTGGTTTGATCGGAGTCAGGGGATCCGACCTGCTGTGGAGGTCGGGAGCCCTGCTTGGTCGGGGATGCTTATCCTGGTTGGTCGGAAATGGGCGTCCTGCGCGGTCCTGTAAGCGCTTTTGGTCGGTAGCGGGCCTGGAGCAGTCTGCTAGGCTCGAGTTATACTTGAGGCAGCCTGCTCGTTACCCAGTGCCGTTGGGGTACCCCTGGTATGAGTATTCGTCACGTACCAAACACACCCTTGTGGGTTGCGGAAATGTGATGCATGTGTGTGCAGAGGTTCCCGACGGGGTTCTCACAGAAGGATCCAAATTTGTTTTCCGTTCACATCTCTCGTCTTCCGAAATCCGAAAGTTCAGTAAAATCTTGTTACTTAGGACGAAATTCAGACAAAGTCAAAAATAGCAAAATTCAAATCCGATTTTTTTAACCAATTTTCAAGATCTCGACGATATTTGTTGAGACCTCGGTGGTTTTGAAACGAACGAAAATTGGTCCAAAACGAGTCAAAAAAATTAAAATTTTTGCGTTTGGTCCTCAAGCATCACTAATGTTTTCATAAAAAATTCAGATAATGATCAAGCCTAAGAAATTTTTAAAAATTCTGACAGTGCTACTGTCCTGATAAAAGACTGACCGGCAAATTTGAACCGAATGGAAAATAGTGCAAACCACGTAAGAAACTTTTGAATTTTTTTTGGATGGTCTTGACACATTCATAATATTCTCATAAAAATTTTAGATGATGATTAGGCTTGAGGAATTTTCAAAAATTCGGATAATGCTACTGAAGGCTAACCGACAAACTTCATCCGAATGAAAAATAGTTCAAACCACGTTAGAAATTTTTGAAATTTTTTGTAGATGGTCCTGATGCATCACTAATGTTCCCATAAAATTTTTAGATGATGATCAAGCTTGAAGAATTTTAAAAAATTATGATGGTGCTACTGTCCTGATAAAAACTTTATGGTGCTACATGTATTGTTTCGATATATTTCATTGAGCAACTTTTGCACATGATATGATCTTAATGTTATTTTTTGAGCAATTATTACAATGTATTATCACGTTAAAAGTCAAAATATAACCTTGAGGTGTTTTGGATTTGAAGTTAATCATCCTTGGTGATCTAATGTTAAAATTGGGAGCTGCTCTTTTTGAGAGGTGCTTAGACATTCTGGTTATGTTTTTAGAATAACAGAAGGGCTGATTTCTTTTATTAGAAACCTGTAGAAAATTGTTCACTACAAACAAAAAGATAAAGCAAAAAAGAACCAGCAGTGCATTCCATGATAAAAAATGTGCAAAATGCGGGCGCCTACCAGGATCGAACCAGAGACCTCTTCACAGAGCCTGTGAATGCTCTACCAACCGAGCTAGGTGGCATGCTATGATCATTATGCATAACTATCTTATGAGGTATCCCTCCAATATAAAAATGTGCAGCCGACGGTACTCAAACCCGGGTCTCTTGATTGAAAACAATACCTCCTAACCAATAGTCCACATGCTACCCTGGTTCAAATCCGGTCCTAAAAATATTTATTTTGTAGTAATTTCGGTCCAAAGGACAAGAATTCGGTGAATTTCCGAGATTACCGTAGCGATTTGAATTTTTTCTGAAATTTTTTATTTCACCGGGATTATGAATGGGGAGAGGGGGCCGAAATTTCGTCGGATTTTGATCCTTGCTCACGGCAGCACCTGCCACGGGAGAAGACGGACATGGTGCTGATCCGGGACCCGGGCGGCAAGGCGTGGGTGGTGTGCACTACATCCCCAACACGAGAGATCGCCTGTCGCGCGACTGGTGCGCATGCGCGCGGCAACTGCCTGGAGGAAGGGGACTACTGCGTGTTTGAGCTCGTCGGCACGGCCGAGTTCCGCGTCCACGTCTTCCGGGTGGTCGAGCCGGCCTGCCAGCGGTCAGGCTCCGAAGAGCTCGCTGAGCTTTGCCTGTGGACGTAACGTGCGCATTGGATCATCAGACTCTCTGAAAAAATGGTAGGGCATGCGCATTGGATCATCAGAGACTGAATAAATGGTAGGGCGCATGCATTGCTGCGTACGAATAAGCAATTCAAGATAACAACCACTGTTCAATTATACCTTGGCATTGCAGAATCAGTATAGCAAATAAACTAGATGGTTCACTGTGCACGCATCCGGAGTTCAGCGTAGCAGCCTGTCCGTTGCATTTGGCTATGCAGCGCACCACGCCTGCTGCATGGTGCCAGCTCTCAATTTCAGCATAATGGAAGCGTCTTGTAATTGTCGCCCTTCCATACGGTGATGTCTGCCACGCGTTGAGATTTCGGTGTTGCGACGCTCCTATGCCGCTGCAATGAGACTATTTCTACTACTTTTATCGGATGGGAGCTATTTTTGCAAAAAAAAAAATTTAATTTTATACGGCTAATGTAGTAAAAAATTCTTTTTACAGTAGTGAAAGCGTGAGGTGCTCAACTGCACTGTGTTGCTGCGAGTATTCAATGGTAGTTAGAAATCAAACGCCTAATCTTTACTCAGCAATGCTTATTCAGTTGTCTTTTGACAGTTTGCCTAAGTCTTATTATGAACGATCACTGATTAGACAATATGCATGGATCTAATATGGAGAAAATGTTTAAATTGTTTTTGTTAGGAGTGAAAATCACTTCTTCTTTTTTTGCAATCACCCACTGTTGCAGTACTGACCATATCAACGGCTTTTCTTTCTGATGCGAATATAATAGGCAGGTGTAGTTGATTGAACTTTGCTTGCAGATATCAAGTGTGTTCTTTTTGGACACGACGTACGTACGACTCAAGAGCGCGTAACAGAGCATGGACGAGACCGCAATCTATATATATATTTTTATATTATATAAAGATAAGATAAAGACCACTTCTATAATATATATCATCTTAAAATTATCTATGTAAGATTATACAATCTTTTAATTATAGTATGAAAAAATATTATTATAGACAATAATTCACATAAAGGTGTTTTATGCTGTCTATATGATCGTTTCTTTACCAAGAAATAATTCACATAAAGGTGTTTTATGCTGTCTATATGATCGTTTCTTTACCAAGAAACAGCTATACTCTCTCTCCTCCTTCTCCAAGTAAAATTATTAGGTGGTAAAGCATATAGAGCGGCACTTCCCGACCCTGCCGGGTCACCCGATTGCGCCGGATAAAACGATCTTAATTTGCCACATCTCTGGGCTCGCACATGTAGGCCCCGTGATGGCCACATCTTGGATGGTCAGGAAATCTATCTACAGCGCTGCTGGCTTGGGATGAGAACGATCGACCGAGGCGTTCGCTTGAAGCAAAAGGTGTGTTTGGCCCAATAACGTAAACCAAGTAGGGTACGTGCAAAAGATTTGATGGATGGACGCAAGTTGCTGCTGCAGGGAAATCAGCCCTAGTGCGTGCATGCAAGCAGGCATCAATCCAAAGGCGACACCGGACGAGTTCATGGACAAACAGAAGGCGAAAAATTAATACCGTTGCCTTGCTCTGCTGTATCCTTGAGTCTTAGCATTAGATTGAAGTTTGCGTTACTCACTTATGTCCATTCTGACACCTCACCACATGATATTGTTGTTTTTTTTCTCCCTCCAGTTCAAGCACATCACACCGAGTTGACCTACCATTTTGCCGTTTAGGTTTAATAATCCATCGATGATGATGATCTCTCGTACGTACTGTTCCTAACATAAGCATGTTTCGAGAAATAGGAGCACGAACGTATGTCGCGTACGTACGTACTCTGTAAACTGTACTCTTCGCCATTGAAAAACGAACGTCCGTTCTTTGTAGATTAGTTCGGTTTCTCGTACGCTTTTCTCCTGCTGGGTTATTATTATTCTGTACGCGAAACCTAACTTCTACGGCACACGACGAAAAATAGGCCGTATTATAGTATTAGAATACTCGTATTGCTACTTGGAAATTAAGCATTTAAGCCGGCCTGCACTGTACGTCAGTCTGGAGTAACACCATTAATCTAGACAGAAATGAGTTTCTGTCAAGCATTTTTCTAGTTTCTACTGATCAGTAAGCGAACAAGAAATTTTGATACGATTGGAACGCCTGGGAGATAAATCATTTTTCTTTCACTGATCGACTTGATTTGATTTGTTGAGCAGGTCAGTCTGCCAGCCCGTTGGTTCAATTCCCGAGACGGTTAACGCATCTGCTTGTCCAAGTCCAACACCAATCACAAATCTTGGATCTTGCATTTGTAGTATTTATTTTGGCATTCTGAAGGCAGGCTACCATTGGTCGGTTGCTTAAATATATTATATAGCAGTACGATTCTATATTCGGTGTCAAATGCAGTGAACCTTGTTGATTTGTTGTTTAAGGCTGGCGCAAACAGATTAAGCAATCCGATGAACTTGAAAAGAAGAAAAGGAGATTAAGGCTCGCTTGTTTCTCTAGATTTTTTTTTGGCTGGTAGTTTTCTTTTTAAAGGACATAAGCAGTTAGGTAGGCTAACAAAAACAACTCAAGGCTAGCCTTACCGCACAGGTGAATTTTGTAAGGTCGCACTTTATCTGTAAGGTAAAGTGTTAAACTTGATTTTTCTTGTGACACTTGTCTGGGAAAATAACTTGAGATGACGACACTCACCATGCCGTCAACAGAAAAGAAAAGAGGAGTAAGAAAAATATACCAGTTTTGATATACCAGATTCTAACGGAGTAGCATGTGTTTTGAACTGTTTGGGTTAAACGATTGAACTTCCATCCTATTAAGGCCTATGTGTTTTCCATTTCGATCCCTAAAATTATTGAGTCAAAGAATAGAAATCCATCAAGAATATAGCATTCGGCAGCTGCAATAATTCAAACAATAGATGACACTTAAATGTCTGTTTGGTTCAAGAGCAAATGGTGGATTGGATGATTTTTTTGCACCCATTCAGCTATTTGGTTGGATGGATGGGCACGTGAATGAGGACATCCAACTCTCAGGAATATTCTCTCAAAGATGCTAGATAAGATTATCCCTCCAAATTGACTAGATGAGACCATCAAACTTTCATCCCACCAACCAAATTTGAACTCTAATCCCTCCAACCAAACAAAAATTTGGTTAATCCCATCTATCTCTCATCCCTTCAACCAAACATGAACTTAGATGACTTCATCCCTACCACGATGGATAGCCCTATCACATCCATTCTTTGCTTTTGAACCAACTGGACTCTAATCGTGGAAAAACAACTCCGGATGACACGATGGTGTCAAATAGAAAAGAGAACAGTTCAAGAGAAGAAAAATACACTAAATTTAGAGAGGTGCTTCTATACATTTCTTTTTAAAAATTGCACAAATATTAAAGTATGAATGAAGGGTAGATGGCAATTACTTGCCTATTCGTCTGCTTCAAGATTTGTGTAACTTGTACTGAGAAGAAAAGTATAAAAACACTACTTACACCAGATTCTAGCGGAGTAGAACATGTTTTGAACCGTTTTTGGTTGAATAGTTGAATTTTCATGTCGTTGAGACCTATGTTTTGCCATCTCTATTCCTAAATTCACTGAGCCAAAGAATAGAAATCCATCCAAGAATTGATCATTCCGCCGCTGAAATAATCAAATAATGGAGATGGTACTTTGCGCATATCTAATGTATACAACACACTTGGTGGTCCACGTGACACGTGGAAGTTGGTACAATGCTTGTATAGTGTTATAAACCATGGCTGTAATACACATTTATATTATATATAATGATGACTAAAGACAATTCATATAAAAGATTATCTATATATTTTTCTGCAATGATCTCTCATATAACTAATAAATTGTACAATAGTACATATTTAACATATCGAAAAATTTAAAAACAGATATTTTTTTTTGAAAACAAATAAAATATAAAGAATTAATTGAAATTATGATTTTAATATGAATTTCCAATTTCTCCTTGTCTTTCTTTGGATTTTTATTTTTTGATAAATATTTTTAAAGCCAAAACCACTATTTTCAAAACATTGGAATCCAAAATCACATAAGAACAAAATCTAGAGAAATCATATTTAAATTCAAAGATGACTTCAGTCAGAACCTTCTCAAAGAATTTTAGAAAATATTTAAAACATTAAAAACCTTAATAAAATCATTTACATTGATTAATATCCTTATTTCTAAAATGTGAAAGCCAAATTTATATAAAGATAAAATCAGGAGAAAATCTACATAAATCCTAAACTGCCTAGAGAGTAACCCATAATTTTTTTAAAGGAGTGTGAACATATTTAAAGCCTCAAATAAATCAAAAGCAGTGTATGGAGACTAACAACACTGTGCATGTCAGAATTTAATAAAAATATTTGAATCATATTATTAATTGAAATTTTATGTAATCTTCCTCAGTATCTTGGTAACCGACCTGAAGATTTTTGGAAAAATAAAAGCTCATTTTAGGTGTCTCAAAAATCAAAAATAGAAAAACAAAATAACTGATCAGATCAATATCAAAATTTAACAAAAATTTATGGAGCATATCATCTTCTAAAAATTTTATGGAAATCTTAAAATATCCATGGGATCACCCATAAAAATTGGCAAATAAAATAGAATCCATTTTCATCCTTGTAAAAATCAAGAACATAGAATGATAAATTGTAACAATCACATTATCAGAATTTTTAAAAATTACATGAGTCAAACCATGAGCTAATGTGAAAACCATGCTCTGTCCAAAGAGGAGACCTTTGGTTTCTTCTCTGCTTTCACTGCCATATGGGGCCTACCATTTTCCTGGCCTACTTAACAACCTTACCTAGCTTGGACACACTTGCCCTCTTCTTCAGCCAGTCACCGCCTTACCCTTGCTCGTTCCTTGCCGCGACAGCCAACCACTAGTCAATCCGCTGCCATGGCAAGGGCTTCAACGCTGGGTCTCATCTATGCACAAGATTGCGGCGTTGAGTTCGCCCCGTGTTCCCATCGGTCTACGCCTCACCGACCTAAGCCTTGCCCCAAGCCTTTGTCTCCAGTCAGCACCGCCCTTCCTTCTCTAAGCCACTGACCAGATCAATCTTTTCACCAAATGGTGACCCAAGCAAATCTACCGAGTTAAAACATCGTATACGGCCAAGACCCGGCAGCTTTTCGCCATGCCCTGCACAAGCCATACCCTACGCCGACCTCAACTTGTCACCGCCACAAATCCCACCATCTCTAACATTTCCCGTTCACACCCACGCCACCGCCTCACCGTGCTTATAAAATGGCCACCCGAGCTGCTCTAGCCACACCACTCACATCCCTACTTCCTTTCTAAGCTTCCCCAAATTTCGCCCCTCTGGCCGCCATTGCCGCAGTAACGAACAGATGAGCCAAGATTCAATTCGGTGAACGCAGTAGAGTAAACCTCAAATTCGAGCTAATCTTGGCTAATTAAGCATCCAACCACCTTTTCCCCCATTGAACTGCAGCTCCCATCGACCGAATCACTATTGCGCCACTGTGCATCTTCTCCAAAGTCGGCGCACAGTGGCGGAGCTCCCTGGTAAGTCTCCGACCTATCTAACCGGTAGAATGGAATCATCTCGCTTCACTGTTGCTCATACACCCCCTTACCGAGCACGAGGTGCTTTCTTCTACCTCCACGGCCACCCGTTGTTGTCACCGTCGCCCCTCGCTGGGGGCAAGCTGCCTCTTCGCGGTTCCGCTGCTGCCGATGAGTCCCCTGGGTGGGTTGTGGCTTGCTCCTACTCATCGGGCCCATGCCCGACCAACCCCCGGTCCCACCTCGCTGCCAACAAGTGCCCTTCCGAGTGCCCCTGTTTTGAGCCTCTAACTTGTGGGTCCTTTTGGTAGTCGGCGCAAAGAGGTAGAAGTTGTTCAAACGGTAAAAATGTGCTTTCTTTATTTGAACATGTATTTCTCCATTTTAGGTATTTTATCAGAATCCAATGGATTCAAATAACCACATCTTTGGCAATATAACGCCAAATCAAGTGAAATAAATTTCAAAAATTTTATAAAATCATGTATTTTCAGAATATGCAAAAAAAATTATATTCTAATTTTGTTCTCGGTTTGAATTATTCAAATTTAAATTCAAACAAAAACCTAATATGGACACTATTTAAAATATGTAAAACCTAGCTCTTAAAATAATGAAGCAAATTTAAACATGTTTATGAGATCATGAGTATTCCAAATATGCAAAAATATTTAGGTATGAAGTCTATTTTGAATCAAATTTGTGATAGTTTACTTATTCAATGCGTAGAAAATTCAAATAACAAAAACTAGTGCATATAAACTCAAAATAGAATGAAACCAGTCCTTAAATGCTTTACACAACCAGACCATTTGACACTGTAGAAATCATTATGTTTAGACTGGATTTGCACATAATATACCTATAATGACTTTGTTTCAATTTTATAAATCCAAATAATTTTAGCCTCTTGAATTCATAAACATAGGACCCAAACCTTTCGTAAATCACAGATTCATAACATATAGTAGAAGTTAGACTTAAGCCCTAGTTGCACTCAAAATGAAACGATTCTTGATTAAAAACCTAAGTAACCAAATATGCATAAAATCTTAAGACCACCTAATATTACAAAGATAATTATAAATAAACATGCTTTGCATCTGAATCATATTAAAAGCCTAAACCTCCCTAATACAAACCTTAATATCTATCATCCAAACAAATAAACCTACATAATAAGAAATCAAGATTAAAGACATTTTTTATCACCAGAACCTTCTATTTCAATTATTTTTGAATTTGGTATTATTTGATTTCTTTTGCCTTTTATTGATATTGCTATACGTAATCACGTGTAGACGACGACGTACATGAAGCTACAACGATCGACTTCGACCCCGAGTCGATTCCTGAACCAACAAAGCAAGGCAAGCACCTTGATCATATTGATCCCAGTGTTTTAATGTTGTTTTGTTTTGTAAAATCTAATTATGCATGCACATATTTTCAATAACTTTGCTATAATGTGGTACTAATAGATATACCTGTTATCTTATGAAACTTTCTTAATAAATATTGACATGTGAACCTTGATAACCTTAAAATAAGGGTAGACAATACATAATGTCAATATAGGTACACACGAATACATAATGATCATGCTTAGCCATGCTTAGTAAGAAAATATGTTGCTCTTTATAATTTAACAAAGTTAGATATGACATTTAAAATATTGGATATGACATTAAAGGTTGCTAGTATTTTGGTTAAAAATGAAAATAAAATTATGGTTTGACGCGGGCGATTATTGGCAATAGACAGATATGCATAGGACTTGCATGTAGTGTAGGGAGAGATTATCGTCCGGGTCGGATTAAGGACTGAACGTAGTGTTATATGATCTAAGGGATATCCGTACAACCATAAGTGATAGTATACGACGGTCTTAACCTATTAAGTTGTTTAGATTTAGCTTTGCACATTAGAAGGATGGAGTAGTGCGGGCAATTCGGGTAGGTTTGCTCGAAGGGGTGCCCTCACCGAGGTGTTGAGAATAACACCTGCCGACACAACAGTGTATGTATTGCTTATGGGAAGAAATGGGTATGGCAGGGATGGACTGCTAGAGTTACTGTGCGAATGAAAAGATGAGCTGCTATGTCTTGGTTGTGTGTTTCTACTGCCATAGCAGTGGTTTGACATCACGTGGCTGGTATAAAGTTAGATCTGGGTAATGTAACAGTTATGTTATGATCTCTCTGCGGCACACCAAAGGAAGTGTGCTAATAACGTTGCACAAAGAGTTGATTATATTTCTTGTGGGTAAAACTGTACACCTTTGCATAGTTTAAATCTTTTCGAGAAGCCGTGTCCGTGATTATGAGAGACATGGTGAACTGATACTAGTTAGATATTTTATCATTTTCAAAAAGGAATGAATTGGAGACATTTATTGGAAAGTGTTTGTTTCAGATTATATGATAGGGAATGGCAATGAGGTGACGCGGTACTCACAATCATGGATGACTGTGAGTTGTTACTTTATACTTACATACTTGTTATTTCATATTAGTCAAACCCGTTTTTACAAATTCCATTTGCAAATTACTACTTGATTTACATGTTCAATTTTGCTTTATGCAAAGTAACCATAGAAGCCTCTTTTGACATAGCCCGCATTTACTGCATTTTTGCGATACGTCTTAAGTCTTGCTGAGTATGAAAGTACTCACTCTTAATTATTTGTTGGTTTAGTTGAAGAAGAGACCCCCAAAGATTACACTTCACCACATGATACAGGAATTTCGATGAGCAATCTTCTAGGGTTTATACCTTGTCAGTTGCATGAGGGTTGGATGAGTACACTATAAGACTTTTGCTTCTTTTCCGCTGTGATATACTCTGCTTTTAAGACCTTATTGTATAAATTACCATTATCATATATAATATTGAGTATGGATGTGTTATCAATTGTTGTAAATATGCGTACTAGCCATTGATCATGTGACTAGTACTGTAAGCACATAGATCATGCTTCTCGGTATTTTGTACAAAAAAGGAGGGCCGTTACAACATATAATATAAAGTCGTCTATAAGATCATCTGTTAAATAGTAAGCAACATCTCTCTCCTTCACATCATGCAAATTCTACGTGACATAGTTTTAGAAACAGCTAACATGTATCATTGTACATGCTCTGGCTTAAACCTATCCACCTCTCTCCCAATCCCACCCACCACCCATACATCTCCCAAGGCCACCAATAACATCACCACCAAGCCGCCGCCTCGTGTGGCTCCCTTCCTCTTCGATACCACCACTCCATCTCTTCGTCCCTGTCATCAACCCCTCCTATCTCCACTCTACCACCATCAAGGATGCCATCCCCAACGGCCGTCGGATTTGAAGACGACAACACTCGTGGCCATTTGATAGGTGGGCCCATGTATTTTTTATTCTGGGTTAATAGGCTGTAAACTTGTACCCACTTGCCGACTTAAATATTTTGTCACAATGCTTAAGACCGACAATAAGGTTGCCACATAGGCCTTATGGCATGAGAGCATGTACAATAGTAGAGACGACGGTTATTTATATACTCATCTATGTTATGTAAAGACAAAACTAAAGATAACCTCTACAATAGATGATATCTTAATATTGTCTTTATGAGATCGTATAATATTCTAATTACGACATGTAAAAAATATATTTATTATAGGCAATAACTCATACAATGGTGATTTATGATATCTATATAGTTATCTCTTTACGAAGAGCCAGCTATACTCTCTCTCTCCTCTCTTTATCTCTCCCATATCAACAAAAAAATTGAAGTGATAAAATATATAAACAGATGATATCATACCATTAAACGAAGCCTGGTGAATCGAGGATGCTATATACTCCCTCCGTCCACTTTTATAGGACTTATTTTTTGAATGGTCTTGGTCACAAATATAAGACTTGCAGGTAGATTTAATGAGGCATTTACTTCTATACCCCTATTTATTCTCTCTCTACCATATGCATTTATTCATTACCACCCACATAAAATATATATTTTATCTTCCAAGACAATTAAATGGTGACATCTAAATTATTTTCTATAATATCTTTCTTAATTTTAACATAATTTTAATCATTATGCAAAGTTAAAATACGTATTATAAAAAATGAGCGGAGTGAGTAGTTTGTTCTGGATTTTTTTAAGTGGATTGATGACACCCACCGTGGCGTCAATAGAAAAGGAAAAGAAAATTAGGAGAGAAGCGAAGAAAAATATTGGGAAGGCATGCACAGAGGCCGCAAACACATACACAACTTGCGATATTTCCTGCAGCGGGGCCCACCAGCCTCCACCTTCGGTTTGCTTTCTTCCTTCCTTCGTCTCTTATATTCCCCGTCCTCTTCCTAAAAGCTCCCCTTCCCCCAAAATCCCCACCAAAAACCCGCACAAAAACACCCCATCCCAAACTCCCCCGGATCCCTTCCCTTTCCTCATGGACTCGGTTCCGCCGGCCGGAGGCGGCTTCGCCCCTGGCCCCGGCTACCCGGAGTCCACGGACTCCTCGCCGCGCAGCCGCGGCGGCGACTCGTGGGACGATCCCTTCCCGTCTTCCGCGGCGGCGGCGGCCGCAGCGGGGGGCGGCGGGCGGCTGCGCCTCATGTGCAGCTTCGGCGGCCGTATCGTGCCGCGCCCAACTGACAAGTCGCTCTGCTACCTCGGCGGGGAGACCCGGATCGTGGCCGTCGACCGCAACGCCACGCTCGCCGACGTCCACGCGCGGCTCTCACGCTCGCTCCTAGGCGGCCAACCCTTCACCCTCAAGTACCAGCTCCCCAACGAGGATCTCGATTCCCTCATCTCCATCTCCGCAGATGAGGACCTCGACAACCTAGTCGACGAGTACGACCGCATCGCAGCCACCACCTCCGGCGGCGGCTCCTCCCGCACCTCCCGGATCCGCCTCTTTCTCTTCCCGGCCAAGCCCGAGTCCTCCTCCTCGCTCGGCTCACTCCTCGACGACTCCTCCAAGTCCGAGAACTGGTTCGTCGACGCCCTCAACAGCGCCATCTCCGGCTCGCTCGACGACATCCCGCGGGGGATCTCCACCGACTCCGCTTCCGTCAACTGCCTCCTCGGCCTCGAGGACGACTCCTCCACGCACTCCCGCGTTGGGGTGCCTAACTCGGTTCCAGCGGAGGACCAGCGCGTCAACCAGCAGAAGCTTGCGGCCGCGGCCGCGGGGAGGCACCCGCACGACGTGCAGTCGGTGCCCGACTCGCCGATGCTGGACAAGAACTCCTCGTTCGAATCGACGTCTTCGGCGCCGTCTCTATCGAATCTGCCGCCGATACGGGTGCGGCCCGAGGACCGCCCGCCTGACGGCCGCGTCGCGCCACCAGCCGCTGTGGAGGATCACTTCGCCCAGATGAGGATCTCTGAGCAGTCGGTGCCGCCTGTAGTGAGATACATGCAACCGCCTCCGCAGGTGCCGATCCCCGCCATGGCGGTGCCCACGGCTAGCATCTCGCCCTCGGATGCGTCCAGCCGAGTGTTTTCCGATGACGACAAGTCCGATCACGGCGGCGGAGGTCGGAAGCCACAACCACCAAAGCCAGAGATTCCACCCGTTGGCGACCCCACCAACAGGTAGCGTAAAAGACGAGCAATTTTTTACTTATTGTTCTTGGATTACTACATAGAAGGAAACCTTAGGCCGGTCATGTGTTCGATCAAATGTTTCAGGGCCATGTACTACAACGATAGGTCGCCTCCAAGCGAATTGAAGCGAGACATGCCGGTGGGAACTGATACTGCCAGCTATCGCATCCCAGTTCCAGCTCCAGATGCAGCAGCAGCAGCAGCAGTCCCTCCACAGCCCCCAGCTGGATATGTCTACGCGCAGATGCATGCACCGCCGCCACAGCAGCAACCTCCACCGCCGCAAACGCAGCAACCACAGCAGCCAGCTCCACAGCAATATGTCACCGCGCAAAATCAGCATTTCATTCACAACCCAGCCACTGGCACGTTCACTCCAATCCAATCCTATTACCACCATCCTGTCGCTCAGCCAGCGCCGCAGCCACAACAGTCGCACGCATTCGACCCAACTACTGGCATGTACTACATTCCTATGCGTCCGAATGTACCTCAGCCATATAGCATTCCTGCTGGTGCTGCAGCTGCTGTGCCGCCTCCCACACTTGTTGACACCACGCCAAAGCCAACCGTGCCTGAAATGCAGCAACCTGGTTTGTACCGAACTGCTGCAGCTGCTGCCCCTGCACCAGTGCCTACTACGGCCCCTGCATATGCTGGAATGGGCTACCACCATGTTATTCAATCCCACCACCACCCCGCGCCGCAGCCTTCAACGACCATGGCAGGCAACTTTGGGTATGAGTATGCTGATCCCACGCGTGCACAGTTCTTCTTCTCGCAGGCAGCAGCACCTCCAACATTGCCAGCTCAGTATCAGCCCATTGGCTCACCCGATGCTGGCCAAGCTGATGTGAAGCAGACCCGTGCTTCATAGCTCAAGGATTGGTGAATTCTGGTATGTTGCGCGAATCCTAGAAGAGTAGTTATCCTGCTGTTACTTACCATTATTGTTATTACATGTCACATGAGTCGTTGGTGAACAGTGGATGTGTTATTAGGCACAGCTGTGCATTTGGGATCAAATTAAGTATGCATCTGGGCATGTGATTAGAGGTGCTTCAAAACAAGATCAAAATGGTATGGTGGTGCTTGTGTTGGTGAGACAGTGGGTGTTTGTGATTGGTTCTGGAGAGGCCAATTGCCAATGTTGGAGTAAGTGGGGGGAAGGGTGTGAAGTGTTGGATTCCAATTCCAATCGCTGTCTTCTATTTTTGAATAAATATATAATGTCTAAAAAAACTCAGTAAAAAATGAGAATCAAGAACTCATCATTTGTGTAGCGGTCTGTATATTTGAACTCATGGAAGTTATTGAGGTTGAGTTGTCATATAAGTGTTATTAGTTTGTATGTAGAAACTTCATTCGAGTTAAATATGATATACACATCGGTCCCGTCTTTGTACTTTGATATTGATGTTGATATGTTTCTTGTGGTTTAATACGTTGACTTGAATTCTCTTGCAACTGGATCACTCTTGTTACGTGTGTGTTTCCCTGTGCTTCAATTGCGTTTGAATTGCACTACGAGTGGCTGGCAAGTGTAGCTGAATGATTTCTTCTGGATGATGTATATTGCCTTCTGTAGACTATTCATTTGCACATCGAATCAGCTTGAACATCACATTTTGTTCAATCAGTTTTGTTCTGTTTGCGATCATTCCTGGAGAAAAGAAGTTTGTAATTGGCAAATTCCACACGTTTGAAGTAACCCAGAATTTCTTTTTGGGTTTTGATAAACATCATCCGGATGTTTTCTTAGCAAAAAAACATCCAAATTTTAGAGCATTGGATCTATGGTGAGATCCGTAAGATGTGAAGGAGGTGGGATTGTGTTTTGATGATGGTTCGATACTTTGATCTAAAGGTCTAAAATTTGGATGTTTGTAAGAAACAAAACATCCGGAGGAAGATTAGACACTCTTTATTTTTTACCTGTCCTCCTTATTAGCCTTCTGCCCCCTTTGTACCTGGGTTGGAAAAATGATCGTATTTGATGGGGTTCTCATCCTGAATCTTTTCTTGTGGAGTTGCAGATTTGTTGAAATGATCCTTATATGAATTTTCAATCTTCATGTAAGGAGAGAATGTTTATGAGATCATATGGCCAATCGGAATTAGATCTTCCTTGCTGAGCTTCACAGCCACATTCAGCTAGGGCTTTTGGTGTGCAAAAAACCCAGCAGACTGTTTAGGCTTGGAGTGTAAAACCCACATATAATTGGCATGAGACCATGATAGAACGAGTGCTGGGAGAATTTTCAGCGAGAGTCCACCATGAGAGGATGCACCTGTCTTTTCGAGGCACTTGATTATGCGGGTGCTAATGACTTGCCGGGGATCTTATTCTTCGGTAGTGAGATCTGCGAGAGATGGCCCTAGTCCATTGATTCGGCTAAAGAGGCAGCACTTTCTTTTGGCGCCACGCCAAGATAATCGATCAATCTGATGACCATTCATCTCCTCCCCTGCCTTCACGGCTTGTCTGCTAAATTGTTTTGTGTGCTCTATCTTGCACAGCTTTGCCCATGATTCGGCTCCACTTGGTTCCCCTTTCTTGCTCCTTTTTTTGGCTCAATGATTTGGGGTTATGGTTTCACTTTGAAGCCAAGGAGACTAACCTAGTAGCACACTCGGTATTCAGCAGCCGCCTGAGTATTCGCTACTCGCTAGTGCTGTGCTACCCGGTGTGTTTGTTGCCTGGCGACTGGCGTACTGGTACTGTACACTCGTCCTGTCCAACTTGGAGATGGATGGATTTGTGTGTCGGATCCGGAGTGGGCAGAAAGGCGGTCGCCTCGGGATACCCAGTGGGGTTTGCCGCCGTGACTAGGCTCGGCAACTATGCTAGCATCTCACGACAAGTTCCACGGGCTTGAGCAGTAGTACTAGTACCTCGGCCTCGGGCATGATTGAATCCAAGTGAACAGGTACGGGCAACACACCGCAGGCGCAATACAATGTGCCCGCCGAACCCGATCCCACTGGCACACCGGCCGCTCAGTAACAGTGAACCTTTTCAGAATTGTGCAATTGTTACTGTTCAATTATAGGACTACCATGTTCTGCATTTTGAGTCACAGCTCTCCTTGGGCCTTTTTGCTTAACGGGCACATGAACCTGAAACTCGCCGTCGAAGGCGATATCAGTTTGGAATTAAGGGGACCTCACCTCACCTCACCCACTACGTACGAGTTGCTGCTTTCTTTGCGCACGCGTTGACTGACTGACGGTTTCGGCTACCTACCTCATCTGACGATTGAGGCTAGCTAGTGGTGGCCTTGTACATCCAAGGGACGACGACGCGCTTATGTTTCAAGCTCAAGCACCAATACATTATTATTGTGTGCCCTACCTAATCTTCCTTTCAGTTTCGGCTGGACGTATACTCTACCACACCACAACACGTGCATGAGCAATTGAGCATGACAAAACTGGCCAGTGCAACTGTGCAAGTACAAGGTACCCCAAGCAAAGCTGATCGATCATCTGGATAGGTCCGTCACACCCAAGCATACTTCTAGTACTAGCACTACGTTGATCCGATCCTGATCCGTTATGACCAGCCTCTGCTGTCGCAGAAGCGTTACCCAAGAAGCCCAACACCAAGGCCTTTCTGCATGCACTTGTCTGAGACATACCTACAGACTGTAGTAGCCACCAACAAGTAGATAGATAGATAGATAGATAGATGATGCAAATATAAAGAAACAGATGGTCCTATATGTGGCCATGTCATGGTGCATGATGTCTCACCTTGTCTGTTTTGTCACCTTACTTCTTTTTTATTTTGGCATGACAGAGAAGGTTAATAAGTATAAGATAAACGATGACTAATTGAGTAGGTTTTGCCAGGAGAGACGTACAATACAATCTCTCAGAGTGAGATCATCCAAGGCAAGGCAGGAACACAAGACAAGATGCTGTTCATTGCCTCAGGCAGACGGAATATAATCTTTATCCGATAGGTGTGTGTCGCCGTCCTCTCCGGCTTCACCATCAATGGTGGAGCCCATGTGTTTTGCAGCCGGTCAATGTAATGCGTGTCCTCTGTTCCCCTCCTCCGCATGGCGACCAGATCACCAAGACGAGAAAAGCGAAAAGAAGAAAAGAGAGACTAGAAATAGTAACACCGTAAAAGCGCACATCATGAAATATTTAAGAAATCGCTGTAGCACGTATACTGTAACAACAACTTCGAAGTTTCAGGTCTTACTCTGAACCTATCTGCAGCTTTCTGTACAACTGAATTGAGGACTCCTTAAGTAACAGTTCTTTGAGATCTTGAGGGATCAGAGAGATGCGAGCTCAATTCGTTTTTTATGGTTGATGTATACGTCACATGTTAGGTCGATCGGTCGTGCTCTCCTTAGTTAATTAATTTACAGCAGCTCCTGTCCCTCTTGGGATCTTCCTCAGAACACCTGAATCCATCTCGGCGAAGTGGCTCCTGAGATCATGCATCCCTCTTGCGACCAGGTGGTCGACCTCGCTCTCGTACTGCTCGTACAGCACAGGCGGCGCCATCGTGCATAGGACAACTGCGAAACAACGACGAGAGGAATACCATGAGTTGATCTTATGCATTAAGAATTGGCAATCTCTGAAGATTCTGAAGAAATGCTTAATCAGTTACCAAGTTGGAGGAGAGTCAGGGAGCTGAAGCAGCTTGCTATCACTGACGCCATGTACAGAGAGAGCACCGTCTGTAACATGTACACAAGCAGATCCATGGATGCCTGTATTAGATACAGATCGATCAGGTTATAAATATGGTAGTACATAATTTTTGTTTATGGTAGCTCACCAGGATGAACATTTTGATGTCCTTTCCACACGCAATGTCGTAGAGCCTGTACACGAACCAGGTTAGCCTGCTCTGCAACACTGCAAGGTCAGGATCACTTGCCTCGTGGTTCTGTCCGATAAGACGGTTTCAGGGATTATTGGAACCGGTCTGCAGTTAACATCACACGACTCAAAAAACTTTCTCTGCATTTTCGACTCATGATTGAGAATAATCTCAAAACCAAAAATAAAAAGAAAGAAAGCTTCATGGCTAATTTAGGATTTAATGGGCCTGGTCGGTTGTTTCGTTACATGGGGGTATGAGGCCCATTGGCCCAAGTATGCTGATCAATTTGATACGACTGAATAATAACCGAGAGAGTTCTCAAAAAACAAATAGAATAAGAACCGAGAAGGAGAGAGTGATTTTCAGTTTCATGAAAGCAGAAACATTGGTCCATATGAAGAAGGTGAGCATGCCAAGGATGGCAATGTAGCAGGCCAGCGTGAGTAAGTGGTACTCCGCCACCTCGAACAGAGCCCATGCCGCTGGCGGCGAGGATGGACGCCGACACCTTCTTGTTCCTCCACAGGATGATGTCTGCGGCTGCAAGCATGAACGATGAATTGAGCTCGTTTGCGTAAAAGCTTGCACAAGCTTCAACGTTGCATCTAGTTGATTAGGCTCCTTTGTGTCCACGGTCCACCTAGGGCGTCATGGAGTGGCCTCTCCCTGCCAAAGAGCTTTGTTGCCCTGTGTTCAGGCATTCCTGATGCCATTTTCGTTGCAATTCGCGAGGTTGTGCTCTTATAACCAGACTAGCATGCGTAGCCTTTCACCCTTGGTAATCTACGAGTGCCGGGGAAACGCAGAGCATAACTTTGGCTCCTGACTTTTGTTATTTATATTTGATACTTTAGTGTCCAAATGCCTTTTGGAGTTGGGATCTGATCCAATTCTTATAATTCAGGATTCTGTAAATTTGTAGTATTTGATTTCTTTTGAGGATGAAATATGCGTTGCTTGCGCTCGAGATCACCACATCCGTTTGGAGTTACAGAGCACACTTGGGAGCTTTTACTAGCATTTTTAAGGACCTTTTCAGTAATTGGATGCTACTCTCCAATTTAAGTTTAAAGCTAGATCTTTGACCTAATTGCTGTTTGGAAGGTCTTTATGACCGATTGAGAACTTGGCTCCTTGAAATCAAGTTTGTGCTCCAAGTGAGAAAGATTCGACATGATAAACGTCTTGAACAAGCAACAAGTAGTACAAGAAAGGTTCTATCAGCAACAAAGCTTGAAAAGCAGGACATGCTTGTGTAGAAGAACAGAAGAAGTGCTAGTGTGCTACTCTTCTGTGGAATATTCATCAGAGTGCTTACTTGTTAGATAGCACTGTAGGTTGAATGAACTGAAGTGATATGTGAGATGACATTATTTTTTACCATTGATTGAGGTTGCTGTGAGTGTGACTGCAAGACCTCTGATTTAGCTTTCGATACCATGTTTCAATCTACTTCCAATAATTTAATTGAAATCCGGCTCATTTTATATTTCACTGCAGTCCTATTGTTGTTGGAAGCTGACAACGACCTGATTGAATTCTCCGATCTGAAAATATCGGGCAAGAAAAGGTTTTCAGATACTGCAATTGCCTGGTGAATAAGTCGACAATTCCCAGGAAGCTATTGATAGCTTTGGGGTTTGGCCAGCTTGCTTATGAATTAGCCACCATGACGAGGACATGAAGCTTTCCTGACTAAAAAAATGAAGCTAAAGGCACTGCAAGGTGTAGTGCCAATCACATGGACGATGCTAGCAGGCTAGAACCGCTTCGAATATCCGCATCTTACCTTCATAGCTTACTCCTCCTGTATCAGAACGGGAAATATTTTCTATACGGGTCAGGCCACCCATCGGAGATACAATGCACATCCGTCCGATCAAACATCGTAGCATGATCGAATGGCTATGGATAGCAAGCATCTCGTGTCGGGTGGGGACCAAACCATAAGTTGTTTTATCCATCCAAAGTACCTCGAGCATGTCCATTCAGGTAAACAACGTTCTACTGTGTAGTATACATCGGGAAACTAAATATTAACTTGTTGGTAATACATCGAGTGAAAATCCGTCAAATTGTGAAAACTTCGTAAAACCCGTTTGTATAAGTTTTGAAAAATTCTCAGAAAATTACCATACGTAGGAGAGGTAAGTTTCTACAATTATACAAAATTTGAAGATCAGACTCAACTTTTTCATATCTTTCAAATACGATTGATTTTAGCCTTTAAATTTTTCAGGATTATAGAAGCTCACCTTTTCTACGTAAAGTATGATTGCATTGTAGAGGAATGACGCTTTGCGTCCTGAATTATATATAGCTGTAGCTCTGGTGCGAGCTTAGCTCTAAACTTGACCTTACAACTAAATAAACGCCTCCTTGGTGTTCGCAAGGGGCAGAATTCTTCTGCAGAGTCGCGACCCCAGATGACAGCGAGCAATTCTGTCCAGCACCAACCGTAATTAACAATCTAATCCCTTTAAATTTGTTAATAGTGATGAATCAATTAACAGTAATCAGTTGATAGAGACAATGCGTAGCAAACAACAGACATGGGTGGTGCTATCCTATGGTAGACGTCGGGGAAAAGCAATCGAAACGACGTGTTTGTCTCGGTCACAATCAAATGCCAAGCCGGCCCACGCCATGTCATCGAAACGACCTTGTCATCGAGTTGTCCACGACGAAGCACACGCCGAAGCTGCCACGTCACCCGGCCCTACGACCCGCATGATGGCATGTCGTCTGTACCCACCTGTCAGCGTCGAGGATTCCCGGCGGAATCTCCCCTACAGTGACCTTGTGGCCCACGTGTCAGCCACAGCTGCGGTGATCCCCTTCTCCACCCCACCAGCCACCATAGGTGGGCCACCACTACTCGCATCGCATGCATCCATGATCTCTATTCTCCTCTTCCGCTTGGCTGCTTGTTCTGGCACGTGGGCCCGGGATGCCAGTCACAAGAAACCTCGCGGGCTCGTCTACGCGACGGCGCCACCGCCGCCACGGAGGAGGTGCCCGCGACGTCCCGCTGACACCATGGACCCACCTTGTCACTGACCCCCCGCACCTACCAATTACCAACCACTCTATAAGACGAGCGCTCGTCTTCCTCCTCTGGCCCCGCAAATCTCGCCAACGCCCAGTCTCCAGTCCAGTGGCCATGGATACCTCCATCTCCTCCTCCTCGTCGCCCCTCCGGCTCTCCCAAAACCCCAGCAACCCCAGACCTAGCACCAGGCCTCAGGTCCTCCCGCTCGGCCGCCAGCCCGCAGCCGCCACCCGCCTCCGCGCTATCTCGCCGTCGCCGTCCCCTCCGACGCCGCCGGTGGAGACGTTCGGCTTCGACGCCCTCAAGGAGACCTTCTCCGTCGACGTCGCGGCGGCTGAGGCGCGCCCGCTCGACGTGCCGCTGGCCGCTCCGTTCACCATCGCGTCCTCGCGGCTCGAGGCCGTGTCCAACGTCGCCGTGCGGGTGGAGCTCCGCAGCGGCGCGGTCGGCTGGGGCGAGGCGCCCGTGCTGCCCTCCGTCACGGCCGAGGACCAGCCGGCCGCGCTCGCCGCGGCGGGTCGGGCCTGCGCAGCGCTAGCTGGCGCGCCGGCCGCGCCCCTCGGCGCCGTGCTTCAAGACGTCGCCGGTGCCCTCCCGGGACACGCCTTCGCCTCGGTGAGACATCTAGACCCTCTCGTCAAACATGTAACAAAATTTCCCTTTCATTCTCGCAGTCTGACGAGCGTTTGATTGTAAGACAACAACGAGATTCGCACTGAAAACCTGAGGCTGTAGAGTGCGTTCTCAAGTTGATGTTGATGTGGGGTTACAGTTTGTATGTGAGGCCTTGATGTAGATGGAGATCGCCTTTCTGGACTGAATTGAGGTGCTCGATCACTATTGTTCTACGGCAAATGCACCTTTTCCAAGTATCTCGCCTAATTTCATTGCTGGAATTTTGTGAAAGACCTTACCCACCCTTGGCTCCTCAGAAGCAAAATGAAGTTTTGTTACAACCGCTAATACAAGCTCATGCCCTTTATTCTAACACGGAACACACCTGCAACTGGGAAATGAACAACCCATGTCAACTGCAAAGGAACTATGAGCTACAAACCTGTAATACCAAATAAATGTTCTAATTATTTTTGTTGGAGTTTGGTCAAATGTGAATATAATAAACTGACGTTGATTGCCATATGATTCTGATTTTTTTAATGACTACACAAGTATTTCACCGCTGTTTAGATACATGATTTGTCCTTTGATGTGTACTTTTGTTCTGTTCCACACTCCCACTGAAGGCTAGAGCAGGAGTGGAGATGGCACTGATTGATGCAGTTGCTAATAGCATTCGCATACCTCTGTGGAGATTATTTGGAGGAGCATCAGATTGTGTGACAACAGACATCACGGTATGGTTATCTCAGCATCCTCTGCAGCGATTCCAGAAAGCTTACGGCGGCCTTTACCAAAATTGTTAATTTCATCTATTTCTGAATTTAGATTCCAATTGTGACCCCAAATGAAGCTGCTCAATTGGCTGCAAAATATCGCGGACAAGGGTTTCATACCCTAAAGCTCAAAGTCGGGAAAAACTTGAACTCAGATATTGAAGTTCTGAAGGCTATACGGCTTGTCCATCCAGATTGCTCTTTTATCTTGGATGCAAATGAAGGGTACACGGCTAATCAAGCAATTGAAGTTCTTGATAGACTAAACGGTTTGCATTTGCGTAACTTTTATGCTACTATAGGAGTTCTCATTTTAATCTTGCCTCTATATGTTGACCTTTTTCGCTATTTAATATCTGAGTCATCTGACCTTCTCCGGTGCTTCCACTAAGTTATTTTGTTGCCACTGTCATTGGTTTCAGAAATGGGAGTGACCCCAATACTCTTTGAGCAACCAGTCCATAGAGATGATTGGGAAGGTCTCCGTGATGTCAGCATTGCTGCCATGGAGAAATACAGAGTTGCTGTTGCTGCTGATGAAAGTTGTCGGAGTTTACTTGATGCTCAGAAAATAATACATGGAAATCTGGCTCATGTTATTAACATCAAACTGGCGAAGTTGGGGGTTCTTGGAGCCCTCGAAGTAATTGATGCTGCAAGAAAAGCCGGTATTGCACTGATGATTGGTGGTATGGTCGAGACTAGGATCGCTATGGGCTTTGCTGGTCATCTAGCTGCTGGGCTCGGTTGTTTCAGGTTGGTTTGTTGTGAAAAGTATGAAAAAACATCATTTAATCAACCAGAGACAATGTCATTAGGATTCGGACGCTTAAACTGAAAACAATATGACGATGTACTAGGCCCTATATATGTCAAAACAGGCATTGAATTGGTTTTTTTGCCCACTGTTTTGTATGCAGTTTTGTTGACCTGGACACACCTCTTTTACTGTCTGAAGATCCAGTGTTCGGGGGCTATGAAGGTAGTCTTAGACAACATTTTTTATATCTGCTATTCCCTTTTATAAAGATATTTCAGTTATGGATACAGTAATGCTCTCTCTCTCTCTTGCAATTAATGCCGCAGATGTGTTGTGTCCTTACTCCTTAATCAATCTAATGTACTGAACCCAACCTCTCAATATCTTAAGATTTCATTTGAGAAAACCACTATATATTATGAAAATTATGTTGTTATGTGCTAGTTGATTATTTCTATGCAGATTCTGCTGCCTTCCCGATGGTTATGTTCTGATATCTCAGAATTATAATACTGCTCTGTTCTTATGATTGTTTGAAAAGCTATTATTTTCTTCATTGAATGCTGTGGACCTTCAAAGTAAATCAAATTAAAACTCAAAATATATCTCTAGTCTATAGCTCATATTACTTACACTTCTCTCAACAGCTTCTGGTCCTCTGTACATGTTTACAAATGCCCGGGGTCATGGTGGTTTCCTTCACTTGGACAACATTGGCATGGTATGTTACAGTTCACCTCTGTTGCTTAGGGTAGATTGTCATTTCCTGCAAACTTATCGTGTTCTTTCTAGCATCCAAAGGTTGTACTGAACTAAAAATGTATCCACTTGCAAATATTGTTTGGAGCTGTAGTAAATTCAGATTTACCTATGATATAGGGTTACATGTATTTTGCATGACCAGTCTATAATTAATCTGACAGTAGAGCTCTGAATAGTGACTTTTCTAATCTATCACTGGTTTTCTCCTGTGATAAAACAGTTCTAGAGCTCATCGATCCTTGTGATTTTTGCAGAAATGAAGATGGTTAGGAGTCGGACACCCCTTTGTCTTTCCGAAGCTTCATAAACCATAGTACTAGTACATTCAATGTACACTTTGTTACACCGGACGGCCATCATGTGAAATTAAGCAATTGTAAGCTTGTAGCCTTCAACGTGCCACTTATTTACCGTTGTAAGTCCAGTGAGGCCTAGAATATTTGATCAGGCTGTAGATAGATATTCAGAAGGCTAGTTCAGCTGGCATTGTTGTTCTATCCAAATATTGTAGTAATAACTGTGGTACAATAAGTACAAATGGTGAAAAAGGTTAATATATTCAGCCTTGATAAGCTAAAACAATATATCCTTCTCTTATCTTTTGGTGGTTCTCTACTTACAGTTTGACTAAGGTTTTCTTGATGTTCTGAACTGAGCACATGGAACAGGTGCAAGCGCTGTGCCACTGGCCATCCTGCGGTAGGCTGCACTTATGGTTGCCTCGTTGAGAGATCTACGTGACTGTTCAATTACTCCTACTCAATAGCGATATATCTCTTGCGTCTCCAGGGTTGTGGCTCAAGTAGCTTAATTTGGATAAGTGTCGCGGCCATGGTGCTACTTGTTCACCATGCCAAACATCTCCATGCCACCTTGCGCTTGCTCTGGCACATCTGGGTGCTAGTTGCAGTTTTCTTCCAACCAACTTGAAGCTCCTGGACCATCCACCTTTCACACTTCCACATTGACCAAGATCATTTATGCTGCGGTTTTATACGTTTGTGAGTTGATTTGCTATGTCTAGTAGTAGTAGTAGTAATAGTTTTTCAGTCTTCTGTGCTGCCGTTTGTAATTGCTTGTTGCCTCTCCTCGTATTCGCCAGTTTTCAGATTTCTTGTCTGGTTGTCAAAAGAACTTTGGACTGTAATGTACTACAGTACTAGCTCTCGATAACCCGGAACAGGGAGGATACGGTACCAAATTGTGACGTACGTATACGTGTACATGGATCTTATAGACCGAGATACACACATACAACCCAACACTCCCTCTCAAGATAAGTGATATATATATATATATATATCCTCATCTTGTTACATGCCGATACGCACTCTCTTAACATCTAAACATTTTGTTAGACAATTAGCCACTTGTTCTCCATATATTACAAAGCCCAACTTTAAAGTCCCTTCGTCTAATCTCTCTTTGATAAAGAAGTGATCTATCTCCACGTGTTTCGTCCAACTATGTTGGACTGGATTGTTAGCAATGTTTATTGCTGATTTATTATCGCACCATAACTTCATGAGAGTATCCTTCAATAACTTCAACTCAGATAGAAAATTTCAGATCCATAACATCTCGCACAAACTAACCAATATTGCCCTGTATTTTGCTTCAGTAATGGAGCGAGATACTCCCTTTTGCTTCTTACTTCTCTAGGACACCAAATTACCATTTATAAACACACGATAACCTGAAGTTGACTTCCTATCATCAAGGTAACTAGCCCAATCTACATCATAGTATCCTTCCACATTTAGGTGTCCATTATTCTTGAACCATGATCCCTTTTCTGGGCTTCCTTTCAAGTATCTCAAGGTTCTAAGTGAAGCATTCAAATGACCACTTCTAGGATGATGATACATATATTAACTTATCACACTTACAACATAAGCTATATCTAGCCTTGTGTGACATAGATAAATCAATCGTCTCACAAGTATGTGACATCTCTCTTTATCCACTGGATCTCCTAACTGAGCACAAAACTTGTGGTTTGGTTCAATAGGAGTTGAAGTTCGGCGATATACAAGCATATATGTATCATTAAGTAGATCCAATACATACTTTGTTGTGAAATAATTGTGGATCTTACAATCTCAATGCCCAGAGAATATCTGAGTTGGCATATATCCTTGATTTCAAACTTCTTGTTTACATTCTCCTTCAGTCGAGCTATTTTCTGAGCATCATCTCCTATAATAATTATATCATGCACATATACAATAAGAATGGTCATATGATTTTCATAATTATGGTAAACAGTGTATGATCACCATTATATTGTGTATACCCTAAACCACACATTGCATGCTTGAATCAATTAAAATATGCTCTTAGTGACTGCTTGAGACCATACAAAGATTTCTTTAACCTCAATACCTTTTTCTTAGCTTGTGAGGTAGCAAAACTAGGTGGAATTTCCATATAAACTTCCTTCTAGAGGTTTCCATGTAGGAATACATTCTTAACGTCTAATTGACACAATGGTCAATCAAAGTTAGCTGCACATAAAATTAATGTCCTTGTTGTGCTCATCTTTGCCACTAGTGCAAAAGTTTCATCATAGTCAATTACATATGTTTGTACCACTTTGCCATAAGCCTCACCTTGTACCTCTCTACATTTCCATTAGGATGTTGCTTCATAATGTACACCCACTAGCAGCTAACCACCTTCTTTCCCACTAGGAAAGATACAAGATCCTAGGTCTTGTTTTTCTCAAGAGCAACCAAATCGCTTTTCTCCAATCCTTCAAGATCATCGCTGATAGTAATGATGCAATAAAGGTCTTGTAGGCGGGAGATAGAGACATGTATGAGACATAATTAGCAATGTCATTCTCATCATCATCTTTGGTAGTGATATCTTCAAAACCATATCTTGATGGAGGTTTTCCTGCGGTGCTTCCATTTTCCTTTCTTATAGCAATAGGTAATTCAGATTCCTCTTCATTTATTTTAGACTCTTCTTTCCCTATATCAGAAGATAGCTACAAAGGGTTTAACGAGTCAGATGATTGATCTTCTACCTCAACAAAAACTTGAGATTGTTGCTGCTTGAAACAACCCAAGTGTTTAACGAATATAAAAGTGTGTTTGAGCAAATTAATAACCCACTCAAGTACAACTGGTAATACAAATCACCACAATTTTCGTTTAATTAACCAATGTCATACATGCCCTATACATCAAAATATTATACTCTCTTAATCACAACAAATGGAATACAAGGAATGATCACCATCTCATTCATTAACCATGGTATCATACAAACTATTATAGTACAATATACATGAATATCAAGTTACAACCAAAAAGGAAGATTTCAAAAATGTTGCAAATAACCTAAGGCCTAAAGCTTCTGAGTATCTTTAGCCACAATTTCCTAAAAGTCATTAGTCAATCATATGCATATAAATGACAAGCAAATAAAATAAAACTTAAAAGATTAAAGGATTTACCGTCATACCCGAATGTAGCTAAGGACACTCATTGAGATACTTGATTGTCCGAGGCCAGTCGGCACCTCTCGCTAAATTAGAGTTCATCATTCAGCAATGTACAAACCTGGCAGAACCACGAGTAACCATAGCCATTTAGGAGTAGTGCCCAAAAATATCACATAGTAAAAAAGTAAAACCTTCCCAGTAAAAAAGGTAAAAGCACAAGGGATAAAAGAGACGGCCACAGCTCGCACCCAACAGGGTAGCCCCCAGTCCAGAACCATCCCCACATCCAGTTCATTCCCAACATCTCATCCAAAGTCACAAGCCATCAGGAAGCAAGCCAAGCCAAGAGCTGGCAATGAGCAAGCCAAGTCCCAGAACCGGAAGCCAGGTGGGAGCTCTAACCATCCAACCTAAGGAGGACCAGGCAACTCATTTGCCAATCAAGCCAAGTCTAGAAACCAGACTGCTCCCCTACATCATCCTAATCCCCCATCATTCCTCCCACTCCAAGTAATCATCCTACCCTCCCACTCCAAGTAATCATCCTACCCTCCATGGCCAATGCTAGCAACCTAGAGTATCGATAGTCAAGAACAAACATAGACTTAGTGAGTACAAAGGTTACCCATAGACCTCAGTAGATGACAGCCCAAAAGGGCAAGGCTGTGCATGCCCGTCGATCTCCCCATACTCCTCGGCATAAGGGAGAGTCGAGGATGTCGTCGTAGCATCGCTACCTTGCAAGCAATCGATCCATGACAGCATAATCATCATCGGTCAACACCAAAACAAAAACCATAATTAAAGCAACCAAGTTAGCTCGGCATGAACATCCAAAATAGGGGAAAAGAGGGGATGGGAGATATTCGAAAAGGGATGGTTGAGCGGTGGCGCAAGTTTAAGAGGCCGCGCGGTGGCACAGGACCTAGCGGAGGCTGAGCCGAGGCGTAGTACCGGAGGGCTGAGCCAGCCGGGAGACGGCAAGGGCCACGGTGGAGTAGGCCGCCACAGCGATGGCCCGTAGCAGCCAAAGTAGAGTATAACGGGGCGGCCATAGCGTAGGGTCAAGAGGAGGTCGAACGCAGGGTCGAGAGGAGGCTGGAGAGCGGGGCCGAGCGACGACCGAAGGGACGATGCTAGGGTGGATGAGGCCGAGGCAACGGAGAGGCGCGATGCGGGAGGAGCTGGAGAGGCGCGATAGCGGAGCCCTAAGCGGCGCCGGGAAGCCGAGCCACAGGGGTGATTAGAGCCGAGCAGTAGGGCAGGGCCGGCACGCCGGAGGTAGGGGCCAGGAATCCGGCGATAGGCCCGGACGGAGATGGTCTGAGGCCCGAAAGATTAGCTTCTCTGTCTTGGCCAACTCTTTCATAAGAAACTTCTTGGTCGATTCAAGTTTGCCGATGGTGTCCTTGGTGGTTTTGAGCAGCTCAGTATCGGTGTCAAACTTCTGTTTCTTGGCCTTGGCATCGGCGACCAGCTCGTCTAAGATTTTTTGATCGGCTTCTTGAGCCTCGCGCTGAGCTATCCTTGCCTGAGCTGCCTCCACTTCAGATTTTCTCTCGTCCAAGTGGCAGACGTTGAGGAGAGCTTCCATAGCCTCTGGGGGCAGATCGGCTTCAACTGCCGCCATAGCATCTTTGATCCTTTGATTGTTAGCCAGAATCTCTGACTAAGGCTTCATCACCAGATCAAAAAGCTTATTGAGCCTTTCTTACATGCCTGGGGCAGAAGTGACGACAGCCGACGCTTCCTTCGAGACTTCGAGGATTTTTCTGATTTCCGCGTCGTAGTCGTCGGTGGCCATGATCTCAGGATCATCCAGATCGACCAAGGAAAAGCCCAACAAGTTGTCAGGTCAGAGAGCTCTGACAGATCAGCAATCGGAGTTGTTGGCGTTGGCCGTGGTGGAGAAAGGGGTGCCGGCGAAATCCTAGGGAGGTAGGCCAAAATCTTCGCAGCCTGCACCGATTGCGTCGGCTAAAAAGAAGCAAACGAAGGGTAAGCCGACGTGTTAAGAAATATAAGTTGCTAACTAAAGGTATGTTACTTACCTCTGCAGTAGCCGACGCATGTGGCGAACTCTCGCCGCTCTTCTCCTGGGGCTTAGATCCCCTCTTCGTCGGAGCCTTGTTATACTTCGTTTTCTTCTTTTCTGAAATCATAATCGGCTAATGATTAGTTAGATAAGGAGTAAAAGAAATAACAGCCGATTGTATTATACTTGGTTGTTTTTTCTCAATGTCCAACAATGACGGACTTTGAATCCCTAGGGTACCCGAAGTGTACCCAGTGAGGCCAGTCGACTAGAGTGGCCTTTTGCCTTGGCCACTACCCGATTGGCCAGAAGCAGGCTTCTTGCCAGTAGCCTTGGTCTGCAGTGCGAAAATAAAAGTGATTAGAAGATGTATCTGGCAAAAGAACTGACGAATAAAAGAAAATTATTCAGGTCGATACCTCATCAATATCTACAAGACTTGTGTTAGTGTATTCCGATGAACTAGCTTCACTGCTAGAATTACTGTTAGACACTAAGGATGGCTCTGGCAGATCGGGGAAGAATTCCTTGATTATGAGCGACAGAGTCTTCTCCATATATATAGACTTCGCAATAGCCGACCACCATATTGTAAAGCCTCCTGCTCGACGAGCATTCAGGAAGAAGTGAGGAAGGCCGCAAAGTTGAAGCTCATCGGCTAACTCTAAAACCAGCTCGGCTGAAGTGGCATTGCGAACTCTGGCTCTGGGCTGTAGCCGAACAAGAAGTGGCAGGCTTGGAATCACCTGACCAAAGCCGAGCTTCCTTGCATAGACTGAAGGATGGTAAAATTCATAGGAAGGCGGGAATGTCCGATTCCTAGTGTGGAGACCAGCGTGAAAGACGCACGGAGATATGAAGATTTTATACAAGTCCAAAGTTTCCTGAGGCATCAAAAAACTATCGGCTTCCAGATGAAGGAAGAAGGCCAAGAGAAATCAGCTGTGGCACCATAGCTAAAGAAATCTTGCTGTTTGAAGTCCTCAGTGTCTAATTGCAGGAAGAAAGACAAAATTTTCTACAGCCGATAGGTGTGATTTTTGTCTCATTACTAGAGCACATTATGAATCTCTCACCAAAAGATCAGCATTCTCTGAACTGGAAAGGTGCTCCCTCTGGGGTGTCTTCTCTCGGAAAAGGAGTCCCGTCGGCTAAATCCAGATTGAAAGAACGACTGAATAAGTAGTACAACCATATTTGTATAAACCACATCGGACCGCCCACGTTACCAACGGTAAAATTCTCAAAACCAGTGAAAAGCCGACTCCTTATCACATATAGCATCTGATATACTGAGCCAAGAAAAGTTTTCCCTAATGCTATCCGACGTCCTTCAACGAGTTGTTCTGCTATTACTTGATAGACCTGAGTCGACCCAAGAGATGCTTCGCAGAATAAAAAGCGATCTAGCCAGAGGTTCAGAAAAGCAACATGTTCTTCGTCCGATACTGGCCCATTGACCATATTGTTGTTTCCAATGTATTTGGCCCATCCTTCACCTTTAGATTTGATCAGTTTATATTTGGGTTTACCACTAAAAGCCGATATTTGTTCACCATCTGGCCTAAGGCAGCATAACTGGGCTACGTCCAAAAGGGTCGGGCCGATGGGACCGATACGAAACAAAAAAACATTAAAGCGGTACGACCAAAAATAACAGGTCGTGGCCACCAATGGCTCATTGGCTTCTGGATCGGCTAAAGAAAGGGGAATACACTCGGTTATGCCCATTTTCTCCCATTCACCCCTCTTTTGGGCTGCCACTCTGATAAACCAGTTTCTCCACTCCTTGAGAGCTGTCGGCCAAGCTCTAAAACTTTTATTCCAACCTTCTATGTTATGACCAGAAACCAATAAAGGGAGACGAAGAATTTCTTGGTTTGTGATAGTATTGATATCTAGATTTCCCAAAGGACCCAAAAAATATTGGCCGCTGTTATGCGGGATCGGAATGAGTACCTGGCTTGAGTCCATTGCAGCCGATCAGGGAGGATGACTGAGCTAAGCTGATTGCGGGATCGGACTGCTTCCGAGATCCGTCAAACAGAAAGCTTAAGCAGATTGCGGATAGTGCGAGAGCTCGAGCGCGTGAAGAATAACCGAGTGGGGACCGCTTTATATAGCACGGTAAAAATTTGAAGCGGCGGGAAATGAATCTCAAAAGACACGAGCAGTTAAAACGCACTACACACATGTCAGAAAATTACGGCGTAATTAAAGCGGCAGTTACTGAGTGAAGATTAACGGCCAGCCGATGAAAAAGAAGCCGATAGTTGCAATTTTTGAAAGATGATGAATCATCTCTCAAAAATGGGGGGGACCGCTTTATATAGCACGGTAAAAATTTGAAGTGGCGGGAAATGAATCTCAAAAGACACGAGCAGTTAAAACGCACTGCACGCATGTCAGAAAATTACGGCGCAATTAAAGCGGCAGTTACCGAGTGAAGATTAACGGCCAACCGATGAAAAAGAAGCCGATAGTTGCAATTTTTGAAAGATGATGAATCATCTCTCAAAAATGGGGGGGCATATGTTTGCACCAGAATTTGGTAAGTCTAGTCAACATCGGCAAGAAAGACAACATACGGTAACCAACAGACAATTTGGAAAGATTTGAAGATATTTTGCAACGGCAAAGATCTGTGAGGGAAAGCTATCCGAGATAAGGCCGATATGGATCAGGCTTTGTAACGTGTTGTAATAGGACACGATCGACCGATGAGTATAAAAGAAGGGCCAAAGCGAGCTGCGAGAGTCAACACAATCAAACATACCAATTTACATTACTTTTTCCTGTCGACTAGGAGTAGTTCTTGTAATTTAATCTTTGTAATTCGGTCTTGATCAATAAAGTTGCGTATCGCCGATTGTTAATCTTCTTCAAATTACGCCCCAGGTTTGATTTGTTCTGATTTTGTTGCGCATCACCTTCTTCAGAATCGATCTGCCTTTATCCTCTGATTAGCCTTAATCGGCTAATTAGAATTACCCTTTTATTTTGATTTAATCGGCTTCAAGCTGATTGAGTCTAAGCCGATTGATCTTCACGATCGGCTTTGAGTGAATTTTATATTTTTATTTTGTCGATTACAGATCAAATCGACTGGTATACTCTAAATCAAGTATTCGTCTGATATGTATCGTCAAAAACCTTACTTCAATTTATTTTGATACCAACACCCACCAAATCGACCTCCCCGCGCCCGGCTAGTCGATCTCCTCTCCTCGCGCCCGTCCATTCGAGCTCCCCCATCTTCACCACCGCCTAAAGCCGCGGCCGCCTCGCCGAAAACCAGCTAGGATTTTGCCGGTCACCTCACCCATCGCCTGCGCTCTGATTTTTTTTATGGGTACAAGAACGCACACACCCACGCATTCATTGGAGCGCGGGAACGCGGAACAGAAAGACGAACCACGCTCAGTTATCATCGCCTGAGCTCTCTCTGATACCATAACGTAAGTCTGGAATAGGGAAATTTCTCGATTGTACCTTTTCTCTCTCCCTCATATAGTATACATAAGTTGTACATGGGCCTAATGGGCCGAAATACACGCTTACAACCTAACAAATTGTCTCTTGACAATTTGTGTTACTCTGGTGCAGAGAGATAATAAGTAACGAGACTGATCACTGGATCAGAACGACACCTCAATGGCGACGACGGCCAACATATATTTTAGTTGGTAGTTTCGCTCTTGGTCTTTCCTGTGACCAGTTCAGGAAACGAGCTCAAGTCAGCGAGCTGCTCCAGCAGATGCATTGGACATAGATGAGGAGCCAAACAAGCAAAATACTTTTCGAACAATATCATAATATTAGCTCGTAAACACTTGCTTTAACATTCATACCAATATATCAAAATGCTAGAGGTGATTCAATACTTTTCTTTTTTACAGTTGCACAAATATTAAAGTATGAATGAAGGGTAGATGATAATTACTTACCTCTTCGTTTGCTTTAAGATTTGTACAGCTTATATTAAGAGAGAAAACATTGAAGCATTGCTCAAATATAACGCTGGTAGTACTTGGGAGAATTTTACACCGAGATAGTACACGCAGTGAAATCGTTCCAGTCAGTCTCATGCAGTAGGCTGCAGCTTCCTGTCGAGCACCTCGGAGCAGATGCTGCCCATGATGTGGTAGAAGGAGGCGAGGTCGGAGAGCTGGTCGACGGACATCTTCGCCATGAGCGCCCTCGCCGCCGCCTCGCGCTCCTCGTTCAGCTTCAGCCTGTTGAGGTAGCCCGACGCGTTCCTCACCGTCGCGCCCATCTGCTTCAGCCTCTTCTCCTGCTGCACGCTCAGCGCCGTGTTCGACTGCACGACATTGTAGAGAAACAAACACAATTAGGACTTGGCTTCGCTTCGCTTGCAGCAGCAGCAACACTGCATGCAAGGGCAAATGCGACTCAATTGCTTACCTCGAGGAACTCGGCGCCGGCTTCGAGGTCGCGCCGCTCCGCCGGCTGCGTGCCCGCTTCGCCGGAGACGTACAAGTTCTTGGCGAGCGAGAAGCTCCGGACGATGACCTTGCGCTGCTTCTCCATCTCCTGGTTCAGCTTCGGCGCAGCGCGCGCGCCCCGGGGCACGGGCACCTCCCGCGCCAGCGCCGCGGCGAACACCTTCTCCTGGTACGCGACCACCGCGCGCACGAACTGCTGGTAGGCCTTGGGGCACCCCGGGTAGTCGAACTCGTCGGAGTCGGCTTTGCGCATGCGCTCCGGGTGGAACTGGAGCCCCATGATGAACTTGCCCTCGCCGGGGTTGTACGAGTCGGGGTCGTAGAACCCTTCGATCAGCCCGTCCGGCGCGAACGCCATCGGCACGAACCGCTCCGCCAGCCGCCGCACGCCCTGGTGGTGGTAGCTGTTCACCATCAGCCGCGTGTCCTCGCCGTCGACGAGCGACTCCGCGAACCACTCGTGCAGCGGAGTGCCAGGCAGGAACCGCACCGGGTGCCGGTGCCCGTCGTAGTCGTCGTAGCTGATGTGGCGGACGGCGGCGGACGAGGGGGCGAGCTCATGGTCCACGTCCTGATAGAGCGAGCCGCCGCAGGCGACGTTGAGCACCTGCGAGCCGCGGCAGATGCCGAGGAAAGGGATGTTGCGCTCGAGGCAGCGGCGGGCGAGGAGGAGCTCGATGGAGTCCTTCTCGTGGTCGATGGCGGCGTCGCTCGGGTGGAGGCGCCGCACGGCCTCGAGCTGCTCCGTGGAGAGCGCGCCGGCGTCGTCGTAGAGGGAGGGGTCGATGTCCTCGCCCTCGCACAGCAGCACGCCGTGGATGGGCTCGAACGAGTCCAGCAGCGTGTGCACGCCAGCCACGCGCGGCACGATCACCGGCACCGCGCCGTACCCCACGATGAGGTCGAGGTGGAACTCCCCTGCGACATCACATGCACGTGTAAGCGCCCAGTCCTAGACTCCATGCACGGCACAAGGCCTACGCCCGCATGCTCACATGCATTGTTCCAATGGATCCAAGAAGAACGGAACTCACCGACGAAGTCGACGAACTTGTTCTTGCGGACGGTGCGGCGGGAGACGATGAGCACGCGGGGGAGGATCCGGGAGAGATCAGGGGAGGAAGACATGGCTGGCGCCTGCTACTATGGAAGCAATTAAAAGTGATCGATTAACCTAGCCGCGTGTTCCTAATTCCTCTTGCGACCTGTAGATTATTAAGGGTTGGTGTTCTTGGTTTTCTTGGATTTGGGAGGGTTCTCGCCGGATGGACGTATTTATAGAAGGCAATCGGGACTCGCGAGTATAGCTGGACGGGATCGATCTTATCACGAGATCGCCCTCTGAGCGTGAGTAATTTCGTTCTTTCTTTACTTATGCTAAAATTAGACGCGCAGTTAGTGAGGCGGATGCGTATGTATGGCTACGCCTACGTACGTGTCTGTGTACGACCCCGTCTGGGCGCCGCGTTACAGATCGAGCAGCTACCGAAGGTCAAAGCAGGCAAGTGCAATATTGCTAACTGTCCCCCACATCACAAGAGGAATTTCCTACTGTACTAGTCATGTGCCCGTGGGTTGCAACGAAAACTCAATTTGCCACAAAAAAATTTATTTGCAAAGAACACTAACTTTAGTTATGTTTCAATAGTAGGACAAGTTTGTTCTTCCGAAGAGATTTGACTATCGGGTTAAATCATCTTCCATCTCAACCGTTTATGTTAGATCCAACGAATCAAGTACTCTAAAGGAGAACAGACGATCACCACCAACTCTTAATTAGAATTAGTATAGAGATATCAATCCTTACTATTGAAGGAGGAGAAAGTTATTGCCTTCCTCTTGCAGGAAATCTTCTTACTTCTTGCACGCAGCCTTTCTCTTCTCTTCTCTTCCTGCGTATGTCTTCACTACCGACCGGCCTGTCCTCCTGGAGATAAGAGTGGGGCCTTCTAATAGGGAGTAGATGAAAGCAAAAGGCAGCGTACGTAGGCGGATGGAAGCCAGGTCTCCTCAACATCTTCGTGATTGGCACGTGATTTGGTTGTGTGATTCTTTTTTTTTAATCTATGCATTTCCATATATGATGAGATAGAATTCCCGTATTATGAGATATGGTGAGTATATCCTTCTATCCATGCAGGACAAGATGAGAAAATCTTTCAATTTATAAGATATATGAATAACATCCTTCCATAGTAAGAACATGTGAATAGAGATATGCTAAAATAATATTTTTATTCAAAAAAGATATGATAAAATCCTTTCATCTAAGATATGATTAA
Source organism: Otatea glauca (assembly GCA_036346275.1). Classification (NCBI taxonomy): domain Eukaryota; kingdom Viridiplantae; phylum Streptophyta; class Magnoliopsida; order Poales; family Poaceae; genus Otatea; species Otatea glauca. Next base: position 62,847,170 of record CM070712.1, read on the forward strand.
ATACTCTTCTATCTCAGTCGTTCATGTCAAATCCAACGAATCAGGTACTCTAGAGGAGAACGGACCACCGCCACCAACTCCTAATTAGAAGTAGTAGAGATAGAGATATAGAGATATCAATCCTTACCATTGAAGGAGGAAAAAGTTATTGTCTTCCTCTTGCAGGAAATCTTCTTACTTCTTGCACGAAGCCTTTCTCTTCTCTTCTCTTCCTGCGTGTGTCTCCACTACCGACCGGCCTGTCCTCCTGGAGATGAGAGTGGGGCCTTCTAATAGGGAGTAGATGAAAGCAGAAAGCAGCGTACGTAGACGGATGAAAGCCAGGTCTCCTCAATATCTTCGTGATTGGCACGTGATTTGGTTGTGTGATTCTTTTCTTTTAATCTATGCATTTCCAGATATGATGAGATAGAATTCCCGTATTATGAGATATGGTGAGTATATCCTTCTATCCATGCAGGACATGATGAGAAAATCTTTCCATTTATAAGATATATGAATAACATCCTTCCATAGTAAGAACATGTGAATAGAGATATGCTAAAATAATATTTCTATTCAAAAAAGATATGATAAAATCCTTTCATCTAAGATATGATTAAATACTCTTCTATCTCAGTCGTTCATGTCAGATCCAACGAATCAGATACTCTAGAGGAGAACGGATCATCGCCACCAACTCCTAATTAGAAGTAGTAGAGAAGAGATATTGTCTTATCAATTGCGTAACTAGGGATGCTAATCCAGCACACAGCATAGTAGGCTATGGACTGCTCTTATCTCTTCATCCTATTTGATCATATACCTTCTTCCTTTTTTTCAAATTATCCTATTTGATTATGAGAAAATCACTAGTTAAAAAATGTATTTATCAATTGAGTCTTTCCAAATTATGCTTGTTAAATGAAATTCGGCACACGGGTTTTTTTTTTCCAACGAGAGCAAATTCACTTTCGTTTTATACCTGTCAAAAATCGATGTTTTTTGTAGAATTTATAGAATATGTCCGGTTCTGAAAAAAATGAAGCGAGAAAGAAGACCATACAATCAACATGTTTACAATTTAAGCTCAATATCTATCTCCGTACAACGGTCATGTTTTGCCAACCCTGACATGAGAGCAAAAAAAACATGTGCGGGAAAGAAGAACGGTTCTAAGATTTTGAGACCATAGGGTAGGGCTTCGTGAATCAATGGTTGCCTAGGTTCATCGAGCTTATCTGAAGTAACATAAAGAAAATTACGGAGGTCTTACTTACCAGCAGTAAGTAAACAGGTGGAAAATAGAAGACAATATACCGTTTAATGCAGTATTACAAGACTACAAGTCATATAAAAAGACACATGCAATAATTTAGTTTTTGGAGAGTACGGAGAAACGCTACTAAACTAAGAAAGGTAACAAGGTGGATGGAGCTGTACAGTACACTAGTCCATGCCAATTTGCTGATTTTAAATCTCAATTATACGGTGCCGGATAATGCTTGTTTTAAAATTCGGGTAGCGAGACCATAAAACAATAGTCAAAGGAGAAGAAGCATATGCTTAGCAAGAAGCATGTGCTACTCGACTTTGATTTTGACAAATTAGTTGCATTGTTTAGGCGAATTTTGACAAACTTTGTTGAGTAGTGATGACCGATGAGTAAGCAGTGGTTTGCGGTCGAGTGGATGGGGACTGGAGTCTGTGCGGGTGGTGCCGACGTGTTCGATGGATGGTTTATCCGGGGGAGGCTAACGCGGCCAGTGACGAGCTGCTGATGTGTCCGAGTGCATGCGCGCGCTCAAACCCATCTCGTCTTGTGTTTGTATAGAGGTGGGCATCGTGTCGTGCCGGGTTAGTTCGGTATGGATATATCGTGCTTCGTGTCTGAACCGTACCGAGCCGCGACGGCCCATCGTGCCCGCCGTGCCGACCTGGCTCCCATTCAGCGAGCCCAGACACGGTTCATTTGCGCTTCATGCCGTGCCGGCCCAGGCCTGACCCATTTGCAATATTGCAACGAGAGGAAAAGAGCCGGATGCGCATAGAATTGAGGCAGTGAATGCAAATATTATGAGAAAAACAACTACAATTTATTTATTTTTTAACAGTTATATAGAGCGAGGAGGATGTGCTCAACACGGGCGAGAAAGAGGTGAGCGAGACAGACGAGAGAGATTGAGAGGAAGATTGAGAGAGACTGGTGAGAGAGAGCTGAGAGAGATTGAGAGGGACGAAAGAGAGAGAGCAGCTTCTTGCACCGTCTCTCAATCTCTCTCAACTCTCTCTCCTATTTTGTCCGTCTCTCAGATGTCGACGATAGAAGTGGCGTTCATGCTACTGAGTGCATCTATGACGGTCATGCTCTGTGAGTTAGTGACCTTCATACTAGGATTCTTCCTCATACCCTGGGTCATCGGGTCCGGTACGGCCCATTCTACAGTGTCGTGCCGGGTCGTGCCACCCATCGTGCCCGATTCTCGAGCCCGGCGCAACCCGTGCTATAGTATCGTGCCGGGTTGGACTTTGTGTCTGGCCATGACGTCTTGCCTCAGACTGACCTAAAAGAGCCCGGTCCGAATGCCCACCTCTATATTTGTGTGGGTTTTAATTGCCATGCAGGTCAAAAGGGCAAAGAGATATGTAGTACATCGGCAGTTGCAAATAGATCATTGAATAAAAAACGACGGATCAGTTTTCTCCGAAGTAAACACTATATTGTATCAAACACTGTAGCTTATAGTGTTGGTGATTCAAACCGTTTATCATCTTGATCTAACAGTTTAGATAGATAAAGACAGTTTAAATTACAGTTCCGAAAAACGCACACGAATCTTTCCGTCAAAAGGTAGCCGATGCCATGCAGTGCAGCAGTGTAGCTTCGATTTCTCCTTGGCTCTACGTTGCAACGAAAGGTCAGCCGCGCATACGCAAAATATATCAAGCAGGTCATCATACGCAATATATCAAGCAGGCCATCATAGCGGAGCTTGCATGCTGCACCTTAATTGACCACTTGTTTAGAGACACGTGTTAGTACTTTCTCTGTCCAGTAATTTAAAATCTATAATTTAAATGGTACGACCTATATAAGGATTTTATGAGACTTTTCTCTGTATCTATATTTATTTTCTCTCAACCGTACACATTTATTCATTACTTCCTACACAAATTATTATCTCTCATCTTTCAAAACAACTAAGTAGGAGCATCTAAGTCACTTCTCTTATGCATTTCTCAATTTTACATTTTAACCTTAATTTTTATATAAAATTAAAATTTGTCTTATATTTTTGCGCGCACACACGGAGGAGCACTAGTCAGATGTTGTTTACCACTCCTGTGAGGCTGTGACCTCCAGGTGCAAAGGAACGAGACTGGTCGAATCAAGTTCAGTGCGCTTGCATTGTTTGATGGTGAGTAGGCAGGCAGGAATCATCCATTTCATTCAGTCTCAGGTCGCCCCAGCCCCCAACTCCAAGAAAGCTATTGACTCCACTGCACTCTGCACATGCTTGAGCCTTGAGCTTCCTCGGCGAGCGAGAGGAGGACGGAGGTAGTATCTGGTCTGGTTCTTACTGCCTCCTGAGTCCTGCCACATCGCGTCGCGTTGGTCAGTTGCTATATAGGGGAGGTCATTCCTAGGACGCCTCAAATTCACCAACTTCTTCCACTCCCACATTTTTAGTGGGTCAGAATTTTTTATCTCCACGATATATATATATATATATATACAGAGTTCAGTGCAGTTAAATGAGGACAGTAATTTTAGTGGTCCTCGTTCGACTGTTTGATAAAAAAAGAAGTCCCAGATTTTTCGGAAGCACCGTAGCAAAAACATTGCTCTGTCTTTTTTTGTTATAGCATGCACGGTAGCAAGTTAGTGTATCATAAGTTTTTGGATAATTTGAGCCGTTGATTTGCTGGATCGGACTGCTAAAGTTGCAGTTCGCATTCTAATTGCACCTAAACTCTGTCCCATGTTTAGGGGTGATGTAGCTTTTCTGAAAAGCTGCTTTTTGATTTATTGGTCTAAAAACGGTTGTAGCTTTTTATAATAGGTCGTTTGACAAATAGCTAATTTTCCTCAGCAATAAGCTGCAAAAACAGGTCTAACCTAACTTTCAGCTTTTGGCTTTTGCTAGTTATATATGACTTTCGCTTAAAAGTTAAGTTGTTTAAAGAGGTTTACTAGTTTTTCAGAAACTGAAGGTGGCTTTAAACCCTAAATAGGACCCAGTAAAACAGTGGGGCTTATTTGTTATTTTAAAGAAAACAGGAAGTCGACAGCTTTATGCTCTGTTTGACGTTGCAGTGGCTTAAGATAATGTCTTTTAGTTGCACCACTTTTGGATATTTGGTATTTGATTAGCTGCTTTTTTATAATCAAGTTGCATACATATATTATTACGTTCCAGAATATATGAGATGAAATATGAGAGTACAACCATTACATAACACAATTTATGTAACTTCAAATTCATGTACAAAACATAGTAATAAACTTTTTGCAACTTCCTTTTCACAGCCGTTCTAAAAAATAAGCACAGCACAACAACCGTAAGCTGAGCGCCTGTTTGTTTTCGTTTTGAATTCTCTGAAAACTGATTCTGGGTTATGGTGATAGAGAATCTGATTCTTTAAAAGCTATAATCTAAAAGCATATATGAAGTGTATTGTGGATTTTAGTGTATATGGGTAGGCTGGATTGTGAGAATGGGTTCTTAGAATCGGGCTATTTTTTTATTTGTTTTTGAGGCCAGAATCCAGAATTAAAAGCAAAAACAAATAGGCTCTTAGTCTGCCTCAAATTTTCCCTTACCAATTTATGTTTATATTAGGCAAGACTAAATTAAATCTGATCGTTTGCTATAAACTTGATCAAGGAGTGCGGTTTTCTTGAATTTACGGGACAGAGTCTGGATGACTTCAAAAGATGAGAAAAAAAATTCATATCTCTTCGTGTATTTCCCATCTGATTCTTCTCGACCAAATTAGGAGCCAGGATACAAAGGCAGACCCAAAAGCGCGAGAATCCAGCGTGCATCACATGCAATGCACGACCGCGAGACTGAAAGCCATTGGGCGTCGTCACCGGTGACGCCAATTCTCAAACAAACATAGCAGCTACACCCATAAACACCGCTTCAGTTCTGTAGCCACGAAATACTAATCGCTCAGTTCCTGAGTAGTTGTCCTGCTAGGTTCTACCAATCCACACCTATGAAAGACTATATTATTATTTTTTATTATATCTTTGGATGGGGTGTCTAGTCTAGTTCGTAGTAGTAAATGATATTAAAAATAGGTAAAAGGGTATTGAGGGAAAAAATGGTAAGAAATTACATTAAAATTGTAGAATGGCATATATCTAGAAATAAAATTTAAAAGCTAGAATGACGTATATTCGGAAATAGAGGGAGTAGTATATATATATACAATCAACAATATCGATCACACACATGCACACCAATCTTTACTAGTATAGTGCCCTGTCTTCCGGTTTCCTTTTCCCAGCACGTAATATATGGTCTTTTCCTTTTCTAGAACGTTTGTTTCCTTTTTCTTAATTCCAGGATATCTGCTTCCTTTTCCTTGAGATGATACTGGAGGTGGGGGGAGATCTGTTGTGGGCCACAGGGATGAGTTAGACACATTAAACAATGGCCATCGGATGTGGGTGAGTAAAGGCGAGAAAGATCGAGAGGTTAATTTTGATGGAGGCAAGTTTACGGGACGTTTAGCTGGGTGCATGAAGGTTAGGCCATCTCTAGTAGGGTGCATTATTTGGGGTGGATGTAGAAAAAAATGCTTAGGTGCATTATAAAGGGGTATAGATGTAGTACAGCACTACAGCTCCTTAGTTCTTACACTCAGGTACTCAACAGAAGTACATAGCTGCCTAATTTTTTTCCATGCTACAACAAGAGAGGTCACGTTTTTCATATAGACCGGACATAAGAGCGGCATTACCCTACCACTATGCGCTCTGTGTTACGCTTTCTTTTTTCTGAAAATTTTTGCACAGACAAAAAAATGACAAAACGACATCCCGGCCGGATACACATGTTGTTATCCTAGTCTTCCAGCTGATTATAGCCACCAAGTAAAAAGGAGCTACTGCGAGTGAAGAACTTGCAACAAGACTCCAAATTTATCTCGTGGGTACGACGCAGCGAGCAGAGAAGAAGCGGTGATCAGAGTGGTGCACGAGCAGGAGGGCTGAGCCAAGCGTCGGCAGCCTGCGAAAGGGAGGCAGCCAACTGCCTGTCACGCCTGCCCGGAGCCCACGCCGCGGCCTTGAGCTTGTACGACGCCATTGCGAAAGTCGGAAGCCACATCGTCGTCACGGGAGCACCGTGCGCTGGCGGATTGGTGGTAGCCTTTGTTGCCTCTGGGCCACACAAGTTCTGGCCGACGCTGCCTCTGAAAGAAAAAGATTTCAATTAGGGCGAATCAGGAGAACGGGTTATCCGAGATATTAGGGGCGTCGTTCTTTTCGTAACACAAATTTATAATTTGTAATAGAAGGGTCATATGTTTATATACTAAAAAAAATTATATGTGTTAACTAGAAAATATCGGTGTCGTTTGATTCTGACTTAGCACACTGTAGATCCGCCTTATTTCAGTGCGCATGCATCACACCTCACGCGTCAGCGACCAGATGATTCTGGGTCATGCATGTTTCGCTAATGCTGATACGAGTACACTTCAGTGTTCATTTTCTCAAGTGGTGGTGCAAAAATGTCAGACTTCACGAGCTGCGCACCTGTGATTCGTGTGGTGTGGAGAGGGAGTGGTTAGTGAGGAAGCAGGCGTCCAGATCAGGTTGTGTTGGTCACGTCGGAATGCGATATATCGGGTACCTGCATCAAATTTGCAGGGAGTCAACGTCAGGGACGATTTATCGAAACCTGGATTGCATGTGAATATATTTCTCAAGTCCTGCATTGTACCATGCAACGACATCCAGCTGGAAAGTGACAGATCACAGCTCCTGAGTCTTCAGCTCCGGAAAGCGCTTGGCGAGGCTAGAAATCTGCACCAAGCAAGTTTGATTCGTCAGACAAGTGACACATTTGCGAGCCTGGTCAGTCTTTGCTAGGCATGCCTTATCAGCTTATGGTTCACGCTGGTAGGGAGGTTCAGATTCGAGAAACTCGAAAGACGAGCTGCTCGTGGCAGTTTCTTGTTTCTCCGTCGTCGCTCGAGGCTTCGCTGGTGGAGCCTTCGCAGGTATCTTGGCCTGAAAACGCATCTGTGCTGTGCTGGGGCTTGTCTCGAGCTCATGGTTGCTGGCTTCTTCGCTACCTGTATCTTGGCAATAGTCGCTGTCGCTCTCCTCTCCACTTGTCCTACGTTTAAACGGATGGATATCACATCAGCGACAACAGTGGGGTTAGTTGTGTTGGCCTGACACTAAAGAGAACTCACACATAGTCCCCTATGTCTAAAACGCACAGGAGGAAGATTACATCCAAGAAAATAGTGACGTTGTAACTGCTTAGTGTCTATTTTCTATCTTGTGTTATTTTTACTTGGTGCCTCGTACACGGAATAAATAGGCTAGCTAACAGACTGACTCCTGATCTTGAGCGACACGCACATGATCAAAACAACAAGTAACAAACTAAACTAACACACGCACAATGTGCACTCACACGTGAGGATCATGCAAACTTAGTCAAGATTATTTTCAATATTCTTCCTCTTAATCTTGACGCATCTCTAACTCGTTAAGACAGTCGGTCTCAATTAGAACTTGCCTATTCATATTCAACAAGGGACGGCGAACATATATATCTCCTCAACGTCTCCAGACTCATCTACCACACACTCGACTCAGGACAGCGAAAGACTCGACTCAGGACAGCGAACGTATCTCGTCATCATCCAAGACTCATCTCCCACGGACTCGACTCAGGACAGTGAACACATCTCCTCGACATCCTAGACTCAGTTTCAAGCGGCATCACACCACCATCGTTGTCAGCCACACACCGACGTTCTCCAAGCGATCAACATCGTCTTCATGCCAAATCTTGTGACGATGGCCTCTACCACCGCCATTAACTTCACGCCGAATCATCTCACAACAGCTTCTCATCGTTGTTCGTGCACATTCTCGTGATAACATCGAACGGCCACCTCGCTTTAGGATGATGAACATTGCCATCACCAATGGCTTCACACCATTGATCTTTGGCGTGCCATCATTGTAGCACCATGATGCGTCACCGGCCACCACCTCGCATGGAGCCTCGATGTCATCGTAGCCTCTCACCGGTAACCTTGATGTAGCACTAGATAGCACAATCTTCACTTCTCCTGTGTCGAATCTCGCTTTGATACCAAACGTTGGATGATCCAAACAACAAGGTGACGAGGATTGTTGGTTTATTAGAATATTATTGAGTAGTTAAAAGAATCAAAGATAATTCAGATCATAACCTTCTCAAAGATATTATAACCACCCTTCCGTCTGTGACCTTCTTAGGTCATGATCTCTCTTAATCTACGACCTCTCTAGGCCGTAACGACCACCCTCGGTCTGTAACCTCTTTAGACCACGACCTCTCCAGGTCTATGACCTCTCCAGATCATAAACAACCTCTCTTGGTCTACGACCTCTCTAGGTTGTAACGACCACCCTCGATCTGTGATCTCCTTAGGCCACGATCTCTCCAGGTCTACAACCTTTTAAGGTCATGTCGACTACTCTTGGTTCGTGATCTTCTTAGATCGCAACCCCTTCTAAAAGTCTTAAACTATTCTAAAATTAATAACGTGAGACCTCTTATATATTAAGTAGTCTTTAAATCCTTCCTAAAGGCATCACAAAAGAAGATAAACTAAAAGAGTTTATCCACGTGCGACAATTCAAAGTCCATGTGAAGACGGTTATCAATAAAAGTTTCATGCGAGACGAAAAGAAACAGCAGTTTTTACGATGGAACACAACGGTTGTAAAGAAACAGAGAGACGCCAGTCAAATACAAGACAATTAGAAGAAAAATGAAGAGGCGGCAGTTAAACAACAACTCTCACCGCTTCATAACTATAAATCCCCGTGGCATGCGTGCCATTGAAGGAGAGCGCAATCCAAGATCGAGAAAAGAGATTAAGACATTACTATTTAAATATTTCAATCCCTCTCTATAAATTTGATTCCACTATAAAAAAACCAATAAATAAAAAGTATCTCTACTTATTCTATTTTTTTAAGTCTCCAAGTCCTAATCGTCGACACAAGGAACAAAGTAACACTACTACATAATAGCTTGTATTAGACGCCTCATCACAGACGGTTTCTCAAAACCGTCTGTGACGATGAACATCACTGACGGTTCTATATTGCAACCGTCAGTGACATTATCACAGACGGTACTCTTCAAAAACCGTCAGTGATATACATCAATATCACAGACGGTTTTAGTTATAAACCATCTGTGATATCATGTATTATCTCAGACGGTTTTATAATAAAACCGTCAGCGATTTATCACAGACGATTCGTTATAATAACCGTCTGTGATAAACCACATCACAGACGGTTTATCCAGGCAGAATCGTCTGTGATAATATTTCAACTTTCGCGCTCTCACCAAATTTGAACTTCCCGCTCTTCTCGTTTTTGACTTCCTTTAAAATACTAACCCGCGGCTCTTCTCCTGCTGCTTTCTTCTCACTTCTCCTGCTCTCCTCTTCTCTTCTCTCTTCTCACTTCTTACTTCCTTTTCCTCTCCTCTTCGAATGTTTGGTAAGCATGGTGTTCGAATCGTTCAACTAAAATGTTATAGTTCATCCTCTCCTCTTCCTCTTCCTTTCCCTCTTCTCTTCTCTTTTGCAATCTTGATGTTGCGGCGTTTTCGTTTTCAATCCGTGCACCTTTCGGTAAAACGGCCATAACTTTTGCATACGAGCTCCGATCGCGACGTTCTTGTGCTCGTTTTAAAGCTAACGAAGTACACGCGAGGCTTCGAAAAAACGTCGATCTCGGAAAAACGTCGTTTAGGGCCTCAAAACGGCCTTCGAAGTTTGTTTTCGTCGATTTTGCGTTTTCAAGTTCTTTAGAGTAGTGACATGGGATATCTCACATCGAGTAGCTCTTCCATTATGCCTGAACTAGCACAGAGCAGCTGGATCATAGAAATATCATCTGTACGTGATGATTTTTTTTGTTTCCAAAAGTAACATCACAGGCGGTTCATAGTAAAAATCGTTTGTGATAGTTTGTTATTACAGACGGTTCTTTGTAAAAACCGTCTGTGATGTTTTCATATCACAGACGGTTTTAGTTTGAAACCGTCTATGATATGTTTTATCACAGACGGTTCATAAACCATCTGTGATGTTCTGTAACATCACTGACCCATGGTTACAGACGGTTCGGAAAATCGTCTGTGATGACGGTTCCAAATCGTCTGTGATGACTTTTTCTATAGTAGTGTAACTAATCAAGCAACAAACTAAGGCATGCACAATGTGCGCTCGCACGTGAGGACCATGCGAAGTCCATGCACACTTAGTCAAGATTATTTCCAACAAGTTTTGATTCCATTAGTGATGTGAGAACTAGAAGCACCCTGACCACAAATATGCAGCTTAATAGTCTGCACCAAGCAAGTTTGATTCGTCAGACAAGTGACACATTTGCGAGCCTGGTGAGGTCAGTCTTTACTAGGCATGCCTTTTTTTTTATCTAAAGCGGTAGGGAAGACCCTACGGCAAAAAAAAAAAAATATATATATATATATATAAAAGTAAAAGAGGACATAAAAATTTATGTGCAGAGCAAAACAAAGATTGAAAGGTAAAATTACAACCCCAAACTGGGGAACGAGATCAGGATAAAGAGTCTAGCCAGTCAATTAAAGTTTGTCTATGTTGCTCTTTGACACAGTGCACATGTAGACTGAGCTCATTTGTAAATAACCTTTTCCAATTTGATATATTTGGATCAATTCCCTCAAATATTCGATTGTTTCTTTGTTTTCATATTTCCCAAGCTGCAATAATAATGATTTCCACGTAAAACATAGAGTTAAAGTTAGGCTTGGAACGTTCAACCTTTTGAATGATATCCTGGTCATTATCCCAAAGTATGTCAATAATATTCCAGCATGAGATACTGAAGAAGCAATTAAAAAAATAGATGATTAATTGTTTCAACATGTTGATCTTGGCATAAGACGCAATATGATCCTTCCTCCATATGAAAATGTTTTCTATAAAGCAAATCTTTAGTGTTCAATCTGTCCAAAAACAATAACCATGTGAATACTTTTGAGTTTCGTCACATATTTACTTTGCCAAATCCACTTAAAAGGTTTTGGTGTAACCATTGTAAGAAACGAGTATTGATAGAATTTTTGTGTGTATATGTTTTTATTTCAAATGTAAGTCCAAACATCCAAGCAATTATTTATGGGTAAAAATCTTTGGATGTCTTCAAGTAGCAAGTTTTATTCTCTGTAAGCCTCATTAGAGAGCGGTAGGTTGAAGTTGTGCCTTATACCAGGTTCTGTAAAAACTGTGATACTGAAATTTCTTTATTTTTGGCAAAATTATATAAGTCTAGGAATCTGAGACAATAAATATTATGATTCCAAATATCTGACCAGAATAAAATTGTTGTCCCCTTTCCCACAGTGACCATAGCAATACCTCTGTAGGAATTGATGTATTTCATAACATCTCTCCACCAGAATGAACCATGAACTCTTCAGCCAGTGAGGGATTTTATCCCTAAAATAGGTTGGCCAAATCAAATTTACCTAAGGCAGGCTATGTTTGTTATAAAATTTGTGGAGATTTTTCAATAAGAGTGTCTTATTTTGGGTTTGCAATTTAATAATACCAAGACCCCCTTTGAACTTTGGCCGATAAACAAGTTCCCAAGCTGCTAGGTTACATCCCTTTTTGCTGAGGTCAGAGCCATGCCACAGACAGTGTTTTCTTACTTTATCAATATTGTTGATCATTGTTACTGAAATTCTCAACGAGCAAAGATAGTAAGTTAGCAAGGATGACAAGACAGAGTTAATCCTTTGCAAACGACCTCCATACGAAACACAGCTTGATAATCTTCGCTGCCTTATCAGCTAATATAATGGTTCACGCTGGTAGGGAGGCCCAGATTCGAGAAACTCGAAGACGAGCTGCTCGTGGCAGTTTCTTGTTTCTCCTTCGTCGCTCGAGGCTTCGCTGGTGGAGCTTTCGCAGGTCTCTTGGGCTGAAAACGCATCTGTACTGGGGCTTGTCTCGAGCTCAAGGTCGCTGGCTTCTTCGCTGCCTGTATCTTGGCAATAGTCGCTGTCGCTCTCGATCCTCTCCACTTGACCTACGTTGAAACGGATGGATATCACATCAGCGACAACAGTGGGGTTAGTTGATTCCATTAGTGATCTAAAGTTATGCATCTCCTGTCAGAGTCATATATATCAGACCACGTGATTTCTTCATGTGAGAACTAGAAGCACCCTGACCACAAAGATGCAGCTTAATAGTCTATGGGTCGCAGACTTAACACGATGAATTGAGGATATACTACTGTTAATGGTTTTGCTTCCAGAGAGTATCAAGTTATGTCACTGAAGTTTTCTTAGTACATGTAGAAATAGAATCTTTACGTATGGACAGTCCAAATTGTTACTGAAGGCAGTGCAACTTTACTGGAAAACTGTGGAATCAGACATCTATGTTTTTGCTGCGAAGCTTCAGAAAGTAGCTAACGCATACGCAGGTAAAAATACATTTTCCCTGCTCCATTTTAGGAGAGGCAAAATGTTCTTCTGAAGGAGCGTATTGGCAAATATACTTGCACAGCACTTATTTCCGCATCTTTAGGTTTATAGTAACGAATAACTTTAACTACATTATAACTTGAAGCATTGCTCTACTTCTGATATTATGATGAAATAACTATGATCACAATGCCACCAATCGATGCAGGCTTGCAATTATTTTTTTTTTGTTTTTCAGAACATCTATGCGATGCTACCCAAAGAAACATGGCGACTTCACAAAAGTATATTCTCAAGTTACCTCGAATGGTAAAAATGCCGCTGAATCCACCGTAATGTTGAATTACATATAAGTAAGGGACGTAATATTGCACAATGCCATCGCCGCAACCGAACAATTGGCACAGAAGTGCTGTATGCACTGCATTTCCTAAATGCATCCCAAACATCGCCCAGAGTGAAGAACGGCAGCGTGTTGTCTGCATCAGATTGTTTCCAACCATTAGTGCTCCACTGTAAAGACCACCAAACCTTCAATTGTAGTCTGTCACAGATGCCCACTCCAAATGTAATGTTAAAACAGGAGCAGGGAAAGAACTTCTTAAATGATACTCTACAATCTGAATGACATCTTCCTCTGTTGAGAAGTGCGCTGTTACTGAAACTTTGTCATCAGTTATGTTCAGTCTTCGTTTACATTGATCGAATAAAGAAATTAAAATGGACATTTTAACAAGTGAAGATATGAGTTCGAATTCCATCTAAATTGTTCTTCTAAAAACTCCCTGTAAATTGCAAGGTAACTAGCCTCACGGTTATAAAAAGACCAAGCTAGTAATCAGCTGAGCCTACAGAAAAGGGGGGAATGTGACATTAGTAAGAAATTTTCTGCGGTTCAATCACTACATTTTCGGTTCTTGAGGGAAAAAGTCATGATCATTTCTTTCTTCTTTTGCGGAAAACTCCTAATCTTTTAACTGGTAAACAAGACAAGGTGAGTACATATCCTGATATATCAATCTCAACGATGTCTTGGTTGAATCAATAAAAGCCAAAAACAAAATGAAAAATATATCTTGCATTACCTTGGAGGAGTAGTTCGCTCGAACTAGAACTACCGCCGTGGTCGCCTCGAGGAACCGGTCCAGGTTACACCGTCTCGCCAGAGCGTCTCCGGCGGCAAACCTTCGGCCGCAACTTGCCATCTTCTCTCTATTGCTAATGTGCTTGATCGAGGCTTGGAACTTGGAAGGGAATTTCTCTCTAGGTAAATTTTACAAAACTAAATGTTTCTTGTACATACTATAAAAAAAATTACAGGTTTTTTCTCCTATTTCATATAACTAAAGATTTTGAAAAAACTTATGTCACAAAGCTGCAGGTTTTAGAATTAGTCATCTATACTCCTTTATAATGCACCTAATTATTCTTTTCTACGTCCACCCTAAATAATACACCCCATTAGAGATGGTCCAACCTTCATGCACCCAGCGAAACGTCCCCAGAAACTTGCCTCCATCAAAATTAACATCTCAGATCTTTCCTCAGCTTTACTCACCCACATCCGATGACCATTGTTTAATGTGTCTAACTCATCCCTGTGGCCCACAACAGATCTCCCCCCACCTCCAGCATCATCTCAAGGAAAAGGAAACAAATATCCTGGAATTAAGGAAAAGGAAACAAACGTTTTAGAAAAGGGAAAAACCATATATTACGTGCTAGAAAATGGAAACCGGAAGGCACTATACTAGTTTCTTATAACGGGCCTAACAGTATGGGCTCATGTTGCAGCCTCATACGTTTCTATTTCCTGTTTCACTCACACGTGAGGTTGTCATGTGGGTTCATACTGTCAGACGCATTACAATGAATGATCAATTCTTAAATATGTAGTTTTATGCTACAAGTTCTTTTAAAATCTATAGTTTTGTAAAATAAAAACTAGAAGTTTTCTCCCGGTGCCCTAAATCATACATGTGGTTTTTTGATAGTTTGTAAAAGAATCATGTAGTTTTATAAAATTTACTCTTATTATCTTGTAGGGTGGAAGTGGATGGTATGGGAAGGTTTAGAATAGTTTAATTAATACTTAAACAGGTATTAATAAGGTCACTAAGAACTGGGGTTTGGCTTCCGAAAGTGGCACACATGCGCTGGAGCCAGCGTGAAAATTTAGGTGGTGTTTGGTTGGATGAATAAGGGTGGATGGGATATGGTCATCCATATATTTTTAGTCATCTAATTGTTTGGATGAGTGGATGGGTGGATAGAATATAGTCATACAGTTTTTTTGGAATACCCTCAAGATGCTGGATAGAGTTATCTAAAAAAAAGTCGGACGGACTCATCCAGTTTGTTGCATGAAAAGGTGTACTCAGTTAAATTGTAGTCAAAATTTGTCCAAAAGTTCAAAAAATTTCTGAAAATTCAAATTTCGGTAAATTCTGTCCCAAAAAAAATTAATTTTCGATCAAATTTTGTCCAAAAATTCAAACCGAAATTTGAAACCTTGATTACAATTAGCCCATCCATCCAACCAAACAAAAATTGTCTCATCCTATCGATTCTCATCCATCCAACCAAACAAAAAAACTAATTCATCCCTATCCACATAACCAAATAGCCAACTGAATGATTCCGTCTCATCTAGGTTGGATGGTAATATCCCATATTCCCATCCAACTTCATTCAATCAACTAAACGCACCAGTCTGATGGGCGTAGGAGATGCGTCGTGGGCACGTGTACGGCTGGGATCAGGTTGGCAGCTCAGGGTGGATTGGACCGGTGGAGCTGGCAATGAACGGTGTGTTGTGTGAGCCATAGTTTATGCGCCAGTGACGTGTAAACCGGACGCAGCATCAGCAGAGGCCCCACTCGTCAGCTCTCCCACTTTGTCGCGACATTACCTTGACTCTCTGATCACAATGGACGGTTCTAATGTATGAATGAACCCTGAGAAGATGAGAAATCCGGTTTCTCCGATAGAACGCGAGATCGATGGCCCTTGCCTTTTTGCTTTGTGAAAACGGAGAAAAAGGATAAACGGAGTAAGGCACGGGACGGGACTCGTAGTGGGCTCCTTAGTTGGTTAAGCTTTGGGTTTAGGATCGTTTGGGCCCAGTAGATGGGCGGTGTGTTCGCTTACTGCTCCTCTTGTTCGTCCTGGATTTGTCTTCTCTTATTATTCTTTCATGCAAAATATCTGGCCTAGGATCCAAACCAAATGCGACCTTCCTTGCTTTGCTTGGTGCCTTGGTAGTTGGCACCGCCACATCATGCGTACAGATGGTGCGCCACGAGTCTAGCACTTTACCTAGTACTAGTTAACTAGCATAAACGGGAATGATGTGTTTCGGAGTTGGTAGTATGAAATAAAATAACTTATCTATTTTAAAATATATTTATATATTTTGGAGGTTATTTTTTTAGAAAAATACCATGGATATTGAAAATGAAAATAGAAGCTTGGTGTAAGATACAACTTGAAAAACTTAATTGAAGTATGATCTTTGATAGAACAAAATCGTTGAGCTTAATAAATTTTTATAGTAACTTATTAGTTTACATGGTATTCGAGTAACTTGCTGACATATACATTGATACACCATAGACGACCTATCTTAAACTTTTCTTCCCTCATACATCTGTTATCTCACCGAACTATGCATCTTCTATCTCTTCTCGCCGCCACAACTTTTCTACTTCAACTTCCAATAGAAAACCTAATCTTGATTAACATCTCTCATCTGCTACCTCTTCCAATGTACAAGTCTACCACATAGTTATCTTCTACTTCCTTTCAATTACCGCTTAATGTTGATCGCTGCGATATCAAATAAACATACACGTGCAACTATCGCTGTCAACCCTGCAGGGGACACCCATCATACTCACTCAAATGACCTCATATCATCCATAGCTCATCTTTTAATGCAAATCTTCATCTCTCTGCCAGGACTTCCCATTGACTTTTCAATAGCACTAACGCTCACCAAACCTCGTCGTTACCCTTGGCTCCTTTGACTCTGATCTTTCTATTCAATGGCTCCAGCAAGCTAGTAGCATGGTGTTGTCCTCATCAAACGGCTAAGGTGAGAAGCACGATGTTGTCATCATCTTCGCCATCGCTCTTCGCTCCCCTGTGGGTCAATGTCTTCTTGAAGGATAGATTGATGGCACTGTACTGTTTTGTAGTCTCCTCCTACACCGTTCGTGCTAACCTTGTTATAACTTTTATTTTTATTCAAAACTTCAGTTATTTTTTATTAGAGTTCATATACAAATCAAATTGTTAATTTTATTTAATCTATTCTAAATTTTAGTTATTTAGGGATTTTACTTTAGAATTGTATAGAAATCAAGTAACAAATTTTCTTTTATTTTTAATTCTGAATTTTAAATTTTTGTTGTTGTTCAAATTGGTGCAAAAATCTAATTTTGAATTTTTCTTTATTTTTATTTTGAATTACATTTATTTTTGTATTTTACTTTCGAATTCATATGGAAATCAAGTTGCAAATTTTATTTTATTTTTTGTTCCAAATTTCTGTTATTTTTTTAAAATTTGTTCATTATTGCAGCTGCTAATTTTATGATGAATTATATTTATTTAGGGATTTTACTTACGAATGCATATGGAAATCAAATTGCTATTTTTATTCCATATTTTAGTTATTTTCTCTTGTATTTGGTATGGGTTTTTTCTTTTAATCTAAATCGTTATAATCTAGATCCACCACAATTGATGGTGTAGATATTTTCTTTTTCATCTATTATCATGAAAATTTCTAAGCCTTGAGAGATTCTTTTTCTATAGCTTTAATAAGATATATAGATATTATACTAATTATCTTTTTTTTAAATGATCAGCAGGAGCTCTGCCGTGCATTAAGAAGAAGAGAAATCAGGAACAAATTACATCACGTCCATGCTACATAAGTTGTAGCAACCCCTTCCTGGGGAGCTAGATAATGGAAGTACATAGGCTATAGAATTTGGAAGCTACGAATGAGGGTAGAACAGGTCGTCCCCCAGCCCCATCACCTGTTGTAAGGTATTACGCAAAGCAACTCGTCGGCTTTGAACGTTTTCAGCAACGTTGTTGAAGATCGCTTGCACCGTCCAATATGAATTTTCGAAAATCCTGTTGTTTCGTTCTTTCCATAGATCAAAAGGTGTAAATTAGTACCCCGCCTAGTTCCTTTTGATGTCACCTCCTGATGTCCAGACGGATGAAGTTCCACCATCGAGACATGGTGGCACTTATCGCCGAAGGCTGTGCCATACCTGCAGGAAAATCCATCCACCGGAAGACCTTCCTCCAAACTTGTCTTGCGAAAGGGCAGAAAAGGATGAGATGTGTGGCCGATTCTGGCTCAGTTCCGCAAAGCACACAGATTGTGCTATGAGGCCAGTCCCTAGTTGCTAGCTTATCTACCGTCAAAATTCTGTGTTGAACCAATAACTATGTAAAGAATTTACATCTTCCGTTGTTGCCTGCCAAATAATCTTTTCATCTGTGAATACATGTTCTCTATGTATTTCCCGTAAACAAAATACTAGCTACCTGTACCTTGCAACAAAACAAGACTATCCAAGTTACATATTCCTTCTCCCTCAAAAAAAAATAAAAGTTACATATTCATACAGGAATTGCCCCTTTTAGACAAAAGCATAACTTTTTTTACTAGACAGAACAATGGGCATTACTGTTCAATTGTCTTCAGGTATATATTCAACCCTCCGCTTTCCACCATTCCAATCCCATTTACTCTGTGCTCTCCGGTGTACACAGTCTTGATCTGTTCGAGAGAAACATAAATTGTTAGTTTTCGTCTGTGATTACAAAAACATTCGACGATTTCGACGTTAAACAGAGTATAATCTGCAATTGGAACGTACCGCCGAGTGAAATCCGAGGCCGAAGACGGATAACTCGACGGGTGTGACGGAGAAGGTGAGTTGGAAGGAGAAGAGTGGTACGGCCTCGGCGGCATGGCTAGCTCACTGATACTCCTCTCCAGCATCTCCAGCACCCTGCTCATCGGCGGCCGGTTTGCCGGAACGGTCTGTATGCACCAGAGCCCGATCAGAGCCATCTTCCTCGCGATCTCCCCGCTTCCAGACTCCGTGCCCGTGGCTCCGCCATCCTGCAACACGCCGCCGTCCTCGAACAAGTGGTCGTAAATCCAGAGCGGGAAAAAGAGATCGCTCGACTTCTCGGCATAGGCCTTCACGTTGCTCCTGCCCCCGACCATCTCCAGCAGAAGCATCCCGTAGCTGTACACGTCCGACTTGGCCGATATGACCCCGAACCCTCGGGAGAAGACCTCCGGCGCGATGAAACCTATGGTTCCCCTCGTGTCGGCCATGGATAAGATACTCTCCTTTGGGTTGCTCAGCTTCGCCATGCCAAAGTCTGAGATTTTCGGACTAAAATCTTGATCTAGCAGCACATTGTGAGGCTTGATGTCGAAGTGAATGATGCGCGTGTTGCACCCCTCGTGCAGGTACTCGAGGCCTCGTGCGATTCCAACCGCGATCTCGTGCAGCATCTCCCACCCCAGAGCCTTGTGATCAGGGTTCTTCGAGTAGATGTACTTGTCCAGCGAACCGTTCGGCATGTACTCGTAGACCAGGGCTCGCTTCGACCCCTCGAGGCAGAACCCGAGCAAGGTGACGATGTTCACGTGGGACGTCCTGCCGATGCTGATCACCTCGTTGAGGAACTCCTCGCCATTGGGTTTCGAGTGGCGCAGGAACTTGACGGCGACCGTGCGGTGGCTGTCGCCGGTCAGGGTGCCGCTGAACACCGTGCCGTAGCCGCCTTCACCGAGTCTGTGCTTGAATGATCTCGTTATTTTCTTCAGCTCGAAGTACCTGTACCGTCTGGGAGCTAGGGATCCGTATTTTTGCAGCAGCTTTTCCACATTTGCGTTGTCGCTGCTGCCGCTGTCCATGATGTTGAATAAACTGAAGCTGCGAATTCGTCGACGAAACTTCAAGATGACGACGAGGCATGCCAACATCAAGCCAACTGTGATCGACAATGATACTGAAAATTGAAGAACAAAATTACATGTAAATTAACCATAACAAAAGTAGCAGATTTACCCTCCAGCTGCGTGGCTAGAAATTATAATATAGCTGTCTTTGATATACAAGTCTACTTTTTATAATTAAGATACAATTGTATTATCTACTTTCAATAATTGAAATACAATTGTATTTGTTATATAAATTTAATATCTATATATAATTAATTTGCACTGTTATAATCTAGTCCCACCAAAATAAGTGGTGGAGATCCTTCTCTTTTTTTCAATTAATATGAGAATTTGTAGGATTTTTCCTTTGTGAGGATTATTGCGTGATTTGCTTAATTACCCTTAAAACGATGGGTGTCTTGACTAGACACTCCTTTTTTTTATATAGATATCATGAGTTGTGTGAGAAACAGGCATGTGCTTGATGCACTAATTGATGATGCTTATGCGTACCTATCAGGATGACCTTGTTTCCGGACTTATTTGCACCTGCATATATGGGAAAAGTCATTTCATTTTAGTTAGTACACACAATGTAATCAACCAAGCAACGTACTGATCAAAGTCTTTGTCCGACTAATTAATGAACCAGGACCTGATGAAAGACTAATTAACCTGATAATGATACAATTGGTACTACTGTGCTCAGGTCGGGATCTAATTGCGTCATTGATTTGGTAATAATAACGACCCATGGACCAGTTTCTCGGCATATGCATCTGAACTCTTTCAGGTCGTGACGAGAAACCAAACAACATACGCTAGCTTTGTTCAAGTTTGGACTATGTTAAACGTATGTCGTATGCACGTACGTCATATTCAAATTAGACAAGAGACACATTACGTACATATATAGATCGATCACTGACCTAACCAGCAGTGCATGGAGTTTTTTTTAAAAAATAATATATTTGTTTATTTAAATTGCAAAAATATACTTCAATCTCAAAAAATTGCAAAAATATAACTATGTGGGCGACCGTCATTTGAACGGGCGATATTTCCTGTCCTGCAGTCAGTTTCTAAAGAAAATCATAACTTTTTTATATGATCTCGGATGGAGATGAACTTTATATGAAAGTTGTAGCTTTCGACGGGATCTACAACTTTGATATACAAACTTTTTCAATTTTAATCCATTTAGATGACCAAAAACGGGATAGAATGTTCAGATCTGTTTTTAGATCTGAACCTTTTATCCCATTTTTGACTATCTAAATGGATTCAAATAGAAAAATTTTGTATATCAAAGTTGTAGACCCCGTCGAGAGCTACAATTTTCATATAAAGTTCATCTCTATCCGACATTATATGAAAAAGTTATGATTTTTTTAGAAACTAACTGCAGGACAGGAAATATCGTCCGTTCAAAGGGCGATAAGAGGCCTATGTCGCCTTCTGAACGGGCGACATGCCGCCTCTGTCGCTCTCTGAACGGACGACATAGGTATATTTTTCTAATTTTTTAAGATTGAGGTATATTTTTGCAATTTAAATAAAAAATTGTATTATTTAGAATAAAAATTAGCGTGCATGAACAGGTAAATGGGCGTAAATTAGTTCAAAGACCACAAGCACCGCAGGCTATCCGGCCCACCAATTCACACGATGCAGGCATGCTCAAATGATCAAATTAATAAAACCAAATCAAAGTCATCTTCCAGACACGTAGCTAGTTTAACCTTGTTCTTATCCTTGTGCTTTGAAAGTCAAAGAGTAGTAAGCATCAGCCGCGATGCTTACTAAATGTAGAGGTTGGTGAGGAGGATGGCAAAATCCAGCTAGTTGAAACTAAAGTATGGTATTAGGGCGAACTACGTGGAATCCATTGGCTGTCGCCAAAAGACCATACGATGAGATTATGACAACCATTGACCCAGTAGCCAAGTCAAGGGCGTGCGTGCAATACGTCATTTCAGTACTACTATTGTCAGTCGCCTCAAGAACCCTGCTCCCTGTCCTAAAAGTATAGTCACCTAGACATGAAAGGTGACTAACCTTTTCTTTTCAGTTCCAAAGCCACAAGCTAGCATTGGTTTGCCATGTATCAGCAAAGGCAAGCATCTATGAGAAATTCAGAATGCCGCGTACGTTCACCGATTCACGCCAACCATCTGTAGTTGGATTTTCATAGACATACTAGTTATCCCACACCTTCGGATATCCTTTTTGGACATGAGCAACATATTACTCCTAATTACAATAAAGTACAAAGTGAAATGCTACAAAAATAAGAGGATTGCAACAAAAAATATTTTAAAGGTTCCCCGAGTAGCAATTGATAATAACTCATGAAATATTTTGATTTTGAGTGTGCAACATAGCGTAACAACTATTACAACATTGAGGGAAAAAAATTCAAAAAATTGAGTATTCAAAACCAAATCATTAGCTTGTAAAGGATAAAAAGTCCTCGAATCGATAACAGCACCCTCTAATTCAATGTTATCGCAATGATTTTTTTTGACAGTTGCACAAATATTAAAGCATATGAATTGCATTAGGAGGAAAAGCATTGAAGCACGGCTCGAAAAGAGAATTATGAAAAGTGAAACAATGGTTTCCGAGCTTGCAACAAAAATTCCCTCTATTTTAACGAACCAATTATAACACTTGTCCCAACAATATAACAACACTGATACAACAAGAAGATACCGCAATGCAACAAATCGACGACTCAATTGAAACAAAATATCTCTTACTAGAAGATTTGAGAAAGAAACATGACAACAAACAAAAACACTTTATGAAACAACGAGAAAAACGTGTTGAAACAAATACGAGAAATATATGCAACAAAAGCATACCCAGATGGAGGAGGGCATGCTGAACCACATCGCAGGAGGAGACCGGGCGGCTGCCCAGTCACCGAAATGCCCGGATCTGACGGGGGTAAATCTGCAGCACCCGTACGTGCGGTGACGCCTTCCGTTTAGATCGGGCATTCGCGACTCAAGATCGGTGGCGTCAAAACAGGGAAATGCGCAAGTAGAAGCAGCGAAGGAGAGGTGGGGAACTGAAGCTAATAAAAAGTAGCGGAGTGAAGTATGGTGACCAATGCCTTGGATCGTTGAATTGCACCGTCCGATCGACGGGAGACGTCCAGATCGGACATAGCTAGGAACAGTATCTTTTCCGTAATTTTTTTGTACCTTTACAGTTCTAACATTGGTTTATTGTTAAGCGCCACTTTCTTTTTGCTTGTTAAAATAAAGCGTTAAACGTTAGTACTCCTGACAGATGTACTTCTTCAATTTGTCATGAAAACAAGAAGCAAAAGAGTAGTACAAAGTATCGGTACGTACCACATATCGCCGGGCGCGACGACCCATCGGCGCAAATGCACGCGAAGGCCTCCGTGTCTTCGTCGTACCCGCACCGGCCGCCGCTGGCATTGCACCCACTGCAGTCCCCCGCCGACGCCCTCCACTCCAGCAGGTACCCGCCCCTCAGCAGCTGTGGGTAGTCCCCGGAGCTCGCGCCCGGGGACCCCACCACCGGCACGACTGAGTAGTCGCAGCCCCCGGCAATCACCCTCGCGTCGGTGGTGTTATAGCCCGGGTCGAGGCGGACGACGGCCTGCGTCCCCGGGCACGTGACGTTGACGAACCGGGGCGGCGGCGGCTTGGTGGTGCAGTTGAAGAGGAAGACGAGCTGGCGGTTGGCCGGGCTGGCCGTGAAGGGCGCGAGGCTGAGGCTGGCGGAGACGTCGATGCGGGGCACCGGGCAGCCGCTGGCGTCGGTCTGGAGGTTGTCGTTGGCGACCACGACGGTGCGGTTGGCGTAGGACACGCGAAGAATCTTGTAACCGCCTCGGAAGGAGCGGGCAAGCGATGCGCGGCCGCCGCGGCAGTCGACCTGGAACGCCGACGGGCCGCACGGCCGGGAGGAGGGCTGGTCCGGGAGCCAGAACGGGTAGGCGATGGTGACGTTGCCGCACGCCTTGGGCGCGCAGCTTGCCACGGCGGCTGCTTTTGTCGTCGCGTGCAGAACTAGTAGACATGATAGGAGGATGGAGAGGAGCGGCAGCAACGGTGGATGCATCTCGACGAACGGAACGATGGTTGGCGGGTGCCATGACGAGGGAGAACGTACGGTGTATATAGGCTAGTTTGTAATTGATTTGACCAGCTAGTTTGTACTCATTCTTTGACCTTTTCTCCGTTCCGTATGAAATGAAATCGAGTTGTTTTAGTTGCCGGAGATGCATGCGATTCGCCGCGACTGGTGCAGTGCTCGCGTACGTGATGCTTACATCAGGAGATTGGCAATGGAAGGTAAGCGCGCACCGTCATCAAGATTCAAGGTCGTCCTTATGATGGATCATGGATGGAGAGGAAAAGAAAAGAAAAGAAAACCGCAACAGGAGGCAAAGCCATATAATGTAAATAGTATCATAAGCATAACATGAGACTAAAACTATAGCATAAATAATAACTGCTCATGTATACTAAACTTTCAACCAATAACAACTTGCAACATATATAGCTCAAGTCGTCAAATTTTTGCTCTGAGATGTCGGGACGCTTGAATTATTAGCCATCCTCACCACTAGGGAAAAGATCAGTGACTAATTTGTGAAAATCCTACTAACAGTCTTACTATTTAGAATTCAAACAAACCATAAATTAATTTACTTCAAAATCATATAGTTTAGCATAATAACAGTTTATGTGTACTATATATCTCTTCAAAGATAGCATAGCATGTCCACTGATCATGATAACAATAGAATTTTGCTATTAACAAAACAATACTAGCAGCGATCAGGTTAACGAAATTAAACTAACACACTGAATAGAGAAAGACAATTATAATCTACTAAACAAATAAATTAACTTGGTAAGTAATTAATTCAAATAAATTAATCTCAATTTCCTAAAATAGTACACTATTAGATTATCACAAATAGTTTCACAAAACCTAATCATCTATGAGCAAACAACTATTTTAGCATACAAGGTCCCCAAGATAATGTTCTATCAAGCCTCTTGCACAATGTAAATAAACAACAGAGGAACAAGAATTCTCATAGGAGCACCAACACAAAGCCTGTGAAAACAGGCAAAGCCCGTCAAAATCCTAGAAAACAATATTTTTGCTGTACTGCTAAAATCACCAGTGAGGTTTATAGAGATACAATGTCGCTAACCACCAAGTGAGGCAATTCACAAAAGTAGTCATGAGTTGCAACCAAAGCCGCACAGAGCCGAAAACTCGCCTTCGTGGGTAGGAAAGTGACCGCATTGATTAAGAATAGCAAACCATGAGGGGATCAACCAAACAGGCAATAGGTCACCGAGCACCACAACCACCACACGGCCAAACCAACTGCATAAACATGCATGGCCAATACAACAATCGGGGCACTGAGAACATCAAGAGTGTGTTTGGTTAGTGGGATGAGGTTAAATGAGATGGGATGATCCTGTACCATTTGGTTCTATTATTTTGGATAAATAGAATAGTTCATCATCTATAGAAAATGTTCCTCAAATTTATATTCTACTATACATGATGGGACGGTTCCATTAAGTAACTAGACACATTGATAGCTTTTTTCTTAGATCATTTTATATATATACCACTTAATACAAACAATCAAACCCGACCCAAGAATACCTCACCATCCAGAGCACCTCGAATCACCGTCTATCGTTATCGTCACCGAGGGTTACAAGCGAACGACAGCTAGTGGGTAAAAGAAGACGGATCGGCGCTGAGAACCTCGCGAGGTCGTTGGTAGCGGGGAGGTGGATTAGGGATCAGAAAAAAGAGAGAAAAATCACGCCGTCTTCTCTATGCATTTATAGAAGGAACACGGCTCTGAGTTTATAGAGCACGTCAGAAGACAGAGAGGGAGCAACGATTGCCGGAGGGCCCTGTCACCGCCGCCGTATGCACGGGCTGCAGGCCCCGCGACGCGGTCGCCGCCTTCTCCCTCTCTCTGTCTCGCGTGACTGGGAGCTAGGGCCGTTGGACTGGCTCTTTTTTCCTTTTCTTTCCAGAAATTTTGGGTAAACCCAATTTTCCACGACATTTACTTATGCCGCCGCCGGCTCGTGCCCCGATTCGCCGTGCCCGTGCTCGTTCCCAGGCCGCACAGGTAATGCTGCAGGAGTAGGGCGGTGGCGGCGGGCCTCTTATTCTCCGCCATCTGCTACCGCGCGATCGCGGTGAGTGCCATAGGCTCTAAGCCCTGCTCTCTCGGAGCTGGTGGTTAGGGCGGCGCGCGCGGGATTGCGATACTGAATCCAATCTCGCCCTACCGAATTACGCAAACCCTTGTCTTTCCTAGCCTTGCCGGCTAGGGCGAAGAAAAGGCACGAGCACTACTGCTCCAATGCATTGGGCAGAGGCATGCGGAGGAGGTCTCACCAAGTAAGCACGTTCACTTTGATTGTATCGTACATTTACCAATTGCTGTGATTTTGCAAGTTGTCACAATCGTGGATCGATTTGATTAGGTGGTTTCATATGTTAGGTTGATGGAAAGCGTGCTTTAATTTCGGCATTGAATCGTTGGCCATTACATTAGTGTTCCGATTCATTGTATTCGACATCAACAGCCAAGCATAACTACTTGATCTGCTCTAAGATGCATCATTCCATAAATCTAATGTGGTGGCATTTGTGTGCCTAACTTGATGCTGGCACAAAGGTGCACATTAGTTTTTTGGGTAGTGTTGTGTGAGAGAAGGAAAGCAACAAGCTTTAAATCGATAGAAAACTAAATAAGCTTAAATCGATTTTCTTGAGGACAAATATCTGATGACACTTTGCTAGTTTGGACAATATCTTCTTTTCTCCTTTTAGTCTTAGAATGTATTAGCAAGATAACATAATGGCCTCTTTTCAAAAATGAAAATCCTAGCAGCTTCAGATTGCCACCCTCATACAAAGGACTTACAGGAATATGTTATTAGTTATGATACTCCAATGAAGGTCGTCTTCTCACAGAGTTGGTAATCGTCTTAAGATTTTTGAATTCACAAGGCTTATCTCCTCAACCTTTAGCACTTCACCAAGAGATTGTGCTTTGGTAGGAATAGTAGAACTTGTGCTTTTTGCATTCAAATTGTGAGCTTGATCTTCACTGAAACAGAGAAATAGCATAGATCAGCTTAGTTGAAAATGGCAGCAAACAAAGTTAGAAAATGTGTAGACAAATTATCTTACAGTATTTCGCAGAAGTTTTGCTTCGGTGGCATGTCCAATTCGTCTAAACCTCTGTCGAACATATCTAAAACCTGGGTTATCGTAGGGCGATGCATAGGTAATACTTGTACACACCACGAGCCAATTAAAGTCATCTTTTTGGCGATCTGCTCAACTTCACTTGTGACTTCACAAGCTTCTAATCCGTCATCTTGAGCAAAGTGGTCATAAATCCAATCTGGAAAATACTTTTCACTAGACTTTTCAACAATTGATTTCACATTTTTCCTGCCTCCAACCATCTCTAGCATCATCATTCCATAACTATAAACATCTGACTTTGTTGAAACAACTCCAAAGGTTCGATATAGAACTTCAGGAGCAATGAATCCAATTGTTCCTCTAGCACCAGTCATTGAAAGCTTGCTCTCCTTGGTACGGCACAATTTAGCTAAACCGAAATCGGCAATCTTGGGGCAAAAATCCTTGTCTAGAAGGATATTTTGAGGCTTGATATCAAAATGCACGATGCGTGTATTACAACTATGGTGCAAGTATTCTAGCCCACGAGCAATCCCGATTGCTATTTTATAGAGCTTTTCCCATCCTAAAATTTCTTTGGGATTCTCTGAGTAAATGTACTTATCCAAAGAACCATTGGACATGTACTCGTATATAAGAGCTCGTTTTGAGCCCTCCAGACAAAATCCAAATAAGCTAACAATATTAACATGAGAGGTTCTGCCAATGCTCATAACCTCATTCACGAACTCCTCCCCTTTTCCTTTGGAGTCATGCAAGAATTTCACTGCAACCAGACGACCATCATGTAACCTTCCTTTGAAAACCACACCATAACCACCTTCTCCGAGCTTATTATTGAGATAAGTTGTAATCTTCGTTACCTCTGAGTATTTGTATCTCTTTGGAGCTAGGGATCCATAAGATACTATTAGGTCCTCAATCTTCGTCTCAGTGGTGCTGCTAGTCTTTGTGCAAAGCAGGCAGCGTAATTTTTTCCCTTTCCTATGCCATATCAGCACATAAATACATGGAAAGAGCAAGCTTGCAGTTGCTGCTGTCAAAACTGAGAAATAAGTAGGTGTTATTTCCTTTTACAAAATTGGAAGGTATATTATAGACATTTAGATTTCCATGAACATAATTAGTTCTCTTCTTCTTCTTTTTTACATAAAAATGCAAGTGGCAAAAGCTATGAACAAGATAAAAGGCTACAAATTTTGTTCCTAATCAACCAGTCTTATATCAGATGACACAGATTAAGGCATAAAATTTTTATGTTATCAATGTGTAAATGATTTTAGCATACCTATTAGTATTATCCTCCAACCAGTCCTCTTGCTGCCTGCAACAGCACATAAGGTTAATTAACAAAAGTAGTGTCAAGATTACTAAAATTGACGATTAGTCCCCAAACAAAATGACCTATACTTCAATATTTTGCTGATACATGACCTATTCTTCCCAACACAAAGAGAAATATATTGCAAGTTATTGAAGACTGGAGATGACATTTTTGGCCTCTTTTGATTGAAGTAATAGTTCATTTAAACCCAGATTTTCTTTGGGCGTGCTACGTAACTTTTTTTTTGTTATTTTCTTTTATTTTTTTGTGTACGCACTTAATTTTTTTATAGATCTGGGTGGACATATTTTTGGAAAACTACTCTGTTAAATTTTGTTGGCCTGCATACGAAACTGATTATCATACGTACAGAGCACTATTAGAGTCAAGAGACCATCTACCAGGGGCGAAGCCAGTCTAGGCCCAAGCCTCGGGCTAGCCCAGAGGTTATTGGGCCAAATATGATTTTTCATAAATTTTAAAGAAAAAATTAACTAAACTTTCCTTGCAAGGCCTCGGGCCCTGGTTCCGCCCCTGCCATCTACCATAAAACGTACGCAACGATATGTTTTTGCCTTGTCACTAAATATTTAATCATATAAGAAAATCGCATCATGTTTATGTAGGAGTTTTGTGTACATATTTAAGCACGCATTAAATTGCATGTGCAGGCGTGCTTGTCAATTTTTCCCGTAAATTCCCCCTAGATTAACATGATCCTTTGTAGCAAACTTTAAGACTATCACAGTATGTATGCTTTAGAAATTCGAGACATATGGTACTTGATGTATTTATTGTATTGAAGGGATATATGCTCAAGGGTACTACTAGTATGAGGTTAACTTTAAACTAAAAAATTTAATGACATTCTCCTAAAATGACATATGTTATCTTCTCCATCCACCTCCATCTTTCCTCCTCTCTTCCATACTCACTTCCCCAACCTCCCTTCCTTCCTTTCTAACACAAAAAATTGAAAATAGAAAATTTTAACTTTGAAAATATTAAATGGGAAGTTTCAACTAAAAATTTTAAATTAAAAAATTTCAATAGAAAAGTTTCAACTCGAAAAAATTTAAATCGAAAATTTTAAATTATAAAGTTTCAACTCAAAAAATATCAAATAGAAAAGTTTTTGATTAGAAAGTTTCAACATGGAAAGTTCCACTTGAAAAAATTTAAATTAGAAAGTTTCAACTTGAAAAAATTTAAATCAGAAAGTTTCAACTCAAAAAAATTTAAATCGAAAATTCTCAAATTAGAAAGTTTCAACTTAAAAAAATTCAAATCGAAAAGTTTCCAACTCTGAAAACTTTCAACTCATAAACTTTTGGTTCAAAAAAACTTTTGTTCGAAAAGTTTCGATTCAAAAACTAACCGAAAAGTTTTGATTCAAAAACTTTCAAAAGTGGTTAAAAAGTACTTATTCAAAAATTTGGGTGAAAAAATTAGAAAAACAAAAACTATTTTGAGTTTGATGAGAAGGGAACGGGGAGGGAAAGGGATGACGCCAGTGTTGTGACGAGAGAGTCTTTGAGGAGAATGGGAAGTGAGGGAAACAAGCAGGTGCTGCTACTTATCGTAACGTGAGGTCATCCTCACAAAAAAAAATCGTAATTCCGTATGCGTAAACCCACTGCAAGTTTCATAAAAAAAAAGATCAGACAAAGAGAGAGAGAGAGAAAGCTCACTGGCTCACCGCAGACCACCAGGTACACGTCATTGGAGCAGCATTGATTGATGAGATAATTCACTTAAACCTATTCTTTTCTGTGCGTGCTACATAAGTTTTGGTTCTTTTCTTTTCTTTTTTTGCGTATGCACTTGTTTGGTTTATAGGTCTGCGCATCTGGGTGGACATTTCTGGAAAATTATTCTGTTAACTTGTTTTTTGTTATTTACTTTTATTTTTTGTGTACGCACTTAATTTTTTTATAGATCTGGGTGGACATAATTTTGGAAAAACTACTCTGTTAAATTTTGTTGGCTGATTATCATGAGCATAAGTACCGAGCACTAAATGATCAATCATATGAGACGATTGCATTATGTTTATGTAGGAGTTTTATGTACATATTTAAGCACATTGCACTAGTAATAAATTGCAAGTGGAGGCGTGCGTGTCAATTTTTCCCATAAATCCCCCTAGATCAACATGATCCATTGTAGCAAATTTAAGAGTATCAGAGTATGTATGTTTTAGAATTTCGGGAGGTATGGTATTTGACGCATTTATTGTTTACGCTTAAACCCACTGAAAATTTCTTCACAAAAATAAAAAGATCGATCTAAAAAAGAATAGAAAAAAAAAACTCACCGCAGACCACCGGGTGCACGCCGTCGGAGCAGTGGCACTCCAACGCATCGTCGCTGACATTAGTGCGGCACAGACCGCCGCTCTCCTTGCATGCCGTGCAGTCCTCCGCCGTGTACTCCAGAAGAAACCCACCTTTCATGAGGCTCTCGTAGTCCGCCGCCGCCGCCCCCTTGTAGCCCACCACCGGCATCGTCGACACAGTGCAGTTTCCCGGCAGTCGTCCCCAACCGTCATCAGGCTTATAGTTGCTACTGAGCCAAGCAAACGAATTGAAGGAGTCGTTTGTACAGCCCACGGGCGCCCAAGAACGTGGGGGCGGCCGCAGCATCCGCGTGCAGTTGTAAAGGAAGAAGAGCTCCTGGTTCTTGGCGCTAATCCTGAACGGCGCGAGGTCGAGGTCGGAGGACGCGTTCACATAGCTCTCGACGTCGCAAGTGCCATCCAACAAGTCGACGTTGGCAACCCTGAACGAGCTGTTTTGGTAGAAGACATCCAGGACTCTGTGCGTCCAGATCGAGTTATTGAGGGAAGCGTTGCCCCGGTCGCATGTGACCTGGAAGGCTTGGTAGCCGCACTCAGGTGGATGAGTGCCGGAGAGCCAGAACGGGTAGGTTATGGTGAGGTTCCCGCACGCTGCCGGCGTGCAGGACGACGTCGTGTTTATGGCGTCAGTGGTTGAGCTAGCTAAGAGAGTGACTAGTACGAGCATGGCTGAGGAAAATAAGGCAGCAGAAAGGGGAAATGGAGGCATCCCGCAACGTAGTAGCAGAGTATTGCAAGTGTCCAGCTAGAGCAGGCGACAGTAGGAGAAAACAGTAGTTACAACTTACAACAGATGTAGCCGAATGGTTGTTCACTGAATTTAGCTTCTGCGTTAGTACCAAGTTGGAAAGCTTTCTGTTTGACGTGGAAAAGTGGAATCTCTCTCACACAGTCGATTTTCAAGGGACACTAGTATCACGCGCTATCGATTGGTTGACCCGTCAACGATTAGAAAAGCTTCTTTGGTGTTGATTGTCCAAAGTTCAAAAAAAAAATCGCCGAAATCTCGGTCGAGATCTCAGATTCCGGCCGGAGGTAGATCTAAAATCTTAGTCGGGTAAAAAAAATTAAATTGCTACATTATCTTAGAAATTTTAGCGAGATTTCATTTAATCTCGTCGAAATCTCAGGTTTTTTTTTACCGGTTTTTGTGTTTTTATAGCCAGAATTGATCGGATTTGGTCCAATAACCCTTAGAAAGTCATATTTCATGAAAATTTGTTGAAAAAAAAGAATTTTTGAGATGTTTTAAAATTTTAGTAAAAACGTTGTCAGATTTTTATAAAATTGTAAAAGCTTGATAATGCTCTAAAAAATTTATTTTACTATATTTAGAAGTTTAGGATCATACATAAAATTTTTTAAAAATAGTTTAATTTCATTTGCTATCTTTAAATAATCAAAAACAGAATTAACATAACTCAGACAGTAACCTTGTCAGAATTTTATAAATTTTCTCGAGTGTGATCATGATCCAAAATTTTTAGTAGAGCTTAAGAGTTGCCTCATAACTCTTCTATAAATTTTTTAATTTTTTTTAAAAAATTTTGTTTGCTCAATCTATGGATACATTGAACTTCATTTGTTATCTTTAAAAAAACACAAAGAACACAAATGGTACAGTACCACTATAAGAATTTTATAAATTCACCGGAGTGTGATCATGATCCAAATTTTTTTTGAAAACTTGATAATTTCCTCATAACCCTCCTCTAAAATTTTGAAAAATTATAACCCTTTTTTGGTTGCTCAAGCAAATCAATGTGATCATGAGACTTTTATCAAGATGTAGTACTGTCAGAATTTTTGAAACTTCTTGAAGCTTGATCATCATCTTAAAATTTTATAGAAAAATTTATGATACATTAGGACCTTCCACAAAAAAATTCAAAATTTTCTAACATGGTTTGAACCATTTTTATTTGGATGAAGTTTGCTGGTAAGGCTTTTATCACGACAGTAGCACTGTCCGAATTTTCAAAAATTTCTTAAGCTTAATAATTATCTTTTTTTTATGCATCAGAACAATGAGAAAAAACTTTCAAAATTTTCTAACATGGTTTGTTCCATTTTAGTTCAAATTTGACGGTCAGCGTTTTATCAAGATAGTAGAAATATTTGAATTTTGAAAAATTCCTCAAGCTTGTTAATCGTCTGAAATTTTTATGGTAACATCACTGATGTGTCAGGCCTCTCCACAAAAAAATTTAATTTTTTTAATATTGTTTGAGCTATTTTTCGCTCGACGAAAATTCACCGAAATCTCGGCAAATCTCGCAGATTTCGGGAATTCCGTCTCGGTGCAAAAAAAGCCAAATTTGAAAATTTGTTTTTGAATTTCGTCCAGGATTTGTCCGAAATACCGAGATCTCGACGGGATTTTGAATTTGGGCCACCTTGAGATGTCATCTGAAAACGAGATTTCAAACCTTGTGATTGTTTGTTTAAGATTTATGGCCTAATTTGGCAGTGCCTGTAGAATCTTGACTAGTCTCTGGATTTGTGGGGGTGTAGAGACCGGAATGACGTTTCTCTGCGGTCGTCGTGGACCAACAGATGCAATCTTCCACCCAGTTTTCGCCGTCTCACTTAAGGACCATCAGAAGAGCCTATAGGGCTAATACGCTGAGGAGGTCCGTTAAATGTTCTACTGGAGCACCCGTTGACATCAGAGCGTTTCTTGATTTTTAATCACGTGAGTGTAATCAGAACTCTTTATAGACCAGCCGCATGCACCGCTTTCCTTCCTACGAACTTGATCGAAATAATTTTACCAGTGAACTTACATGCAGGTAGGGCGCTAATAGTTTGGATGGAAACGGGTTGAATGGATTGGTTTTTAGTTTGGATTGACTTTGGATGGGGGAATATAGGCTGAGATATTTAATAGTTTGGTGTGGGTTTGGTTTACAATACAAATGGTTTAGTTTGGTTTGGTTTGATGTGGATTCTAAATTTTCAGATTATGAATGGTTTCAACCCGTGGGAGTAAATATGGTTCAACCCATGGGGCGTGAGCTGGGTGCCTCGGTACCTCACCCCAAACCCTCGCGTCATCCAAACAAATGCTGCCGCTGCCCTCTCCTCTCGGCTAATGGCGTATCCAACAGGTGGGCTCGATTCGGCTCGAGCCTACCCTTCGGCCGCCGGATTCTATGTACCCTCTCAAACAAATTAGTGGTATTTTTATCGATTTTATAATTATTTAATTTATTTTGGATCATATTACATTTAGTATTCAAAGGAAATAATAACTTAGTTGGAAAATAAAACCATATTAGGGAAATGGATCGGAAAAGTGGTATGAAGCTATATTAGGAAAATGGGTTGGTTTGGTTTGAGTTGAAATGTCACGTGGGTTGGATTGGTTTGGGTTCTAAGAAATGATTAATGGATTGGGTTGGTTTAGGATAGTGTAGCTTGCTGTTATGATTTAGATTGAAAATGGATTAGATTATAGACCATTAGCAGGCCTACCTGCACGTGGCGGCGGCTGCCACGTCACGAGGAAGCCATCACGGATGAGCTCCTCGTAGCTGCTCTCGTTCGCCTTGCCAGATGTCCCCAGCACCGGCAGGAAGGTAGCATCGCAGCCCTCCAAAGGGTAGCCGTCGTGGTTGCCCGTCTCGCTGTAATGCCCTCCGACGCGGACAAACGTGTTGTTGCGGCATTCCGTCTCCACAAGCCCCCGGCCATGCCACTCTGCTGGCGCCTTCGTGCAGTTGTAGAAGATCAGGTTCTGATTGACAGGGCTGATCGAGAACGGAGGCCCGAGTTTGGACGAGCTGTTGGTCGTCGGGGCATGGCAGCCTTTGTAGCTGGAGGCATCCAAGTCCTCAAGCTTATGGATATCGGCGACGAGCAAAGAGGCGTTGTTGTAGAAGATGTCAAGGATCCGGAGCAGGTGCTTGCGCTGATCGTAGCGGAGGTATGGAGTGTTGTTAGCGCACCTAACCTGGAAGCGGAGCCAACCGCACTTGGTCACCGCTACCTGCTCCGGGACGACCTCGAACGGGAAGGAGACGGAAACTTTGCCGCATAGCCGCGGCGAGCAGCCTTCTTCTCCTTGAACGTCTGCTGTCTGAGAGAGCGCTAAACACAGCAACAGCAAGCAGGTTGGGAACATCGAAACGGTAGGGGATATGGTGATGATCGACTTGCGTGGAGGAGGATACAAATAGGGATACAAGATTGATGGTGAACCGGAGTCCGGAGGCCAAAGGACTTGACTGGCCGATCATTCAGCAGTGCCCCAAAGGGTACGTCTTTGCTACGAGTTCAGGTGCGATGCTACTCTAATCTAGATGGTGTTGTCGCTCGGCCAACCTAGTCTAGTCTGTCGGCATCTGGTCCTTAATTTGTAGGTTTGGCATGTATGAAAACTGTGGACATAACTGGTGTAAGAGGAGTTGCAAGCAAATGTAGCTGGAAAAGATTGTTCACTGAATTTAAATTCTGCGTTAGAACCAGATTGAAAACTTTACTGTTTGACGTGGAATCTCTCTCACATATCAGTCAATCTCAAAGGACACTAGTATCACACGCTAACAATTGGTGCACCCGTCAGCGATTAGAAAAGTTTCTTTGGTGTTGATTTACGACTTTTTAAATAAAGTGTTCATTTGTGACTTAATTTGCCGACGCGTGTAAAATCTTGACTAGTCTATAGATTTGTATGGAGTGTAGAGACCGGAAGATACGCGTCCCTACGACCGTCAGTCTCGTATTTACGTAGCATTGACCGACCGAGACAACTTGATCATCCGCGTTCGCATGCTGGCTATGGTATAGGCAAGGCAAGTGGCACTCACCAGCGCATGTCGGCCAGCGCAGCCTGCCGTCGGGGCAGAGAGGCACGCCGACGCCGCGGCCCCGTTGTCGTACCCGCGGCTCGTATTCACTAGATGACTATGCACGGCGGCACGCCGCGCCAAGATGCGTTTCCGGATAATCAGTGAAATTTAAATACATTAATAGTATTGTCAGAATTCTTAAAAATCGTACAAGCTTGATCATGCTTTGAAATTTTTATGGTAGCTTAGACATGCTCTCAGGACCCTCATCAAAAAGTTTCAAAAAATTCCAACATTCTCTAACAGCTCAGCTCAATTAAATCAGTGAAGTTGCTTTAAATGCATTAGCACCATTGTCAGATTCTTACAAAATTGCACAATTTTGATCATAATCTGAAAAATTTATAGTAGCTTAGGCATGCTTGCAGAACCCTGTGGTAATCAGTGAAATTTAAACGCATCAATAGTATTGTTAGAATTCTTAAAAATTGCACATGCTTGATCATGCTTTGAATTTTTTATGGTAGCTTAGGCATGCTCTTAGGGCCCTCATCAAAAAGTTTTAAAAAATTTCAGCATTCTCTAGCAGCTCAATTAAATCAGTGAAGTTACTTTAAATGCATTAGCACCATTGTCAGATTCTTACAAAATTGCACAATTTTGATCATAATCTGAAAAATTTATAGTAGCTTAGGCATGCTTGCAGAACCCTGTGGTAATCAGTGAAATTTAAACGCATCAATAGTATTGTTAGAATTCTTAAAAATTGCACAAGCTTGATCATGCTTTGAATTTTTTATGGTAGCTTAGGCATGCTCTTAGGGCCCTCATCAAAAAGTTTTAAAAAATTTCAGCATTCTCTAGCAGCTCAATTAAATCAGTGAAGTTGCTTTAAATGCATTAGCACCATTGTCAGATTCTTACAAAATTGCACAATTTTGATCATAATCTGAAAATTTTATGGTTGTCAGAATTCTTAAAAATTGCACAAACTTGATCATGCTTTGAATTTTTTATGGTAGCTTAGGCATGCTCTTAGGGCCCTCATCAAAAAGTTTCAAAAAATTCCAACATTCTCTAGTAGCTCAATTAAATCAGTGAAGTTGCTTTAAATGCATTAGCACCATTGTCAGATTCTTACAAAATTGCACAATTTTGATCATAATCTAAAAATTTTATGGTAGCTTAGGCATGCTTGCAGAACCCTTCTAAAAAAGTTTGAAAAATCAAATTCGTTTGATGGCAGTGGAAAAAGAAAAGTAGCGAAATTTAAATGGATTCAATATTTATAAAAATTGCACAAGTTCAATCATGGTCCATTTTTTTATGTTATCTTATGCATGCTCTCAGGACCATTATAAAAAAGTTTCAAAATTTTTTAACATGATTTATTATCTCAATTAAATCAGTGGAGTTGATATAAATGCATTAGCACCATTGTCGGAATTTTTAAAAATTGTATAAGTTTGATCATGACTCGAATTTTTTATGGTAGCTTAGGCATGCTTTAGGACCGATGTAATTTTTTTCAAAAAAAATCAAACACTATTTGATAGCTCAATTAAATCAGGAAAAAATTGCCTCAACCGGTGGAAGGACCTAAACGTAATTACGCATTTGTTTGAGGAGGTTTTATGGAGGGAGGACACGTGGGAGGGCTCTCCTACCGGGAATTCTCCCAAGTTTAATATAGGTAGTATTTGAAACTCGTGACAGCTTAAATGGTTGATCGTGTCGTGTCGTGTAAGGTAAATAAAGATTACGATATAGTCGATAATCAGGTCAAATCAGTTTGTTTGTTTTTTAGTCAGTCTTTTCCATATTTGGTAGTTACCTTGGTTACTAAGTTGATTCGATGGTCCGCCAACTATAAAAGCGCATTTATTCCATGAGTTTGAAAAATAAAACAAGTCTAAAACTTTTGTGTTCTTCTCGTGTGTTCATGATTCAGGACTAAAACCAACTTAATATAGTATCAAAGTCAAAAGGTCTTGAGTTCAAAACTCGGTTGGTGCAATTAAAAAAATAATTGTAGCCCGCTTTTATATCATGTCTTAAGTCTGAGAGAGTCTACACGTGAGGGGAGTGTTGAAGTATAAGTGAACTGTCCACCTTTCCTCATCAGCTTAAATTTTTAGGTGAACTAGCTAGTGTATACAACTTAATATGGTATCAGAGCGATGCTCTAATCTTTGTAACGTGTTTGTCCCGGGGAGGCTACCATCGCTGCGTATCAGGATAGCCTATCATCGTTGAACGACGCAGTGTTGAGCGAGATCTAATGGTGCATCAAGCGTGATTGCGATGGTGCATGCGGCTCCACAAAGATATGACAGTGAAAGAGTGGGGAATGCATGTCTCCCTGATACCTGCTATTGATGAGTGTCGTTGATAATCGGCATGACAAGATGGCATTGACAGACATCTGCGTGTTTCGTCGAGAAGGCAAAAAAATCTATACGTTTTCATGTCAGTTATATACACGAGATATTGTCTGTGATCACATGAGTTCTTGTGCGAGTTGTATCCAGAAGATAAACATATGCGAGTTCCTTCAGAGATATCGTGCATATCAGAAGAGATCATGCTGCATGAGAAGATCAAAAGGAAGCCGTTGCATGTGTCAAAAAAAGTTCAAGATGTTGATGAGATGTTTTCGCGTCCTAAGAAGAGCCCGTGCATGATGCATGAGTGTGTGTACGAGAGTTCTTGTAGGTATGTCCAGGTTCTCTTGTGGGTAAGTTCTAATCCGAGTCTGCATCACTGTAAGTTGTGTCACCGGTTAAAAGACAATTGGATAATAGGCAAAGGTTGTAATCACCGGCGAGATGTGTCACCGGTG
This sequence comes from Otatea glauca, assembly GCA_036346275.1. Classification (NCBI taxonomy): domain Eukaryota; kingdom Viridiplantae; phylum Streptophyta; class Magnoliopsida; order Poales; family Poaceae; genus Otatea; species Otatea glauca. The sequence continues at coordinate 62,885,470 of CM070712.1, forward strand.
GTATGGGCAGTAAGAAGTAAGAAGAAGATGGAGCACTTTGGAGATGCGTTCGCCATCTTGTGTAAGTATGAGTTGGAGTAAATCGTAGTTGAGACCGATTGTCACAACAAGTTAGAGTCAACAAGTCTTAATTAGAGGGGAAATTGTTAGAAACTAATCAAGATTTACTAAAATTGTTGACTTGCTGTGTCGTGCAAGACAAGTAAAGATCACGATACAATCGGCAATCAGATCAAATTCCATATTTAGTGTTTATCTTAGATACTAAGTTGATTATGAGGTCCGTCCACTGTAAATGAACATGTATCCTATAAGTTTGAAAAAATAATACAAGACAAAATTACTCTAAAACTTTTATGTTCTTCGTCGTGTTAGTATGCTTATGATCAGAGCTAAAATCAACAGCATTGCAGGAGCAGCAGTCGCCGACGCCAGCCCACTCCAGGGAGAACCCATCCTTCAAGTGCCGGCTGTAATTGGCCACCATCATGGCCGTCGCCTGTGACCCGCGCACTGTCAGGTACGAGTAAGTACACTCGCCTGTCAGGAATCAGTATTTTTAGCGGATTGTCCTGGTCGTAACTCCCGCCGAGGTATGCAAAAGATTGTCCTATTGCAGCTGGAGGTGGCATTCACAAAACCGGGCGGCACAGTCCCGCTCCCGCCGCAGTTGTAGAGGAAGCGCATGGCCCAGTTGCTGCGGCTAATCTTGAACGGGCTGAGGGCTAGGCTGGACGACATGTTGAAGTCGGTGTGGCACACGCCGTCGGCGACCCTGGTGTGGGAGGCAACGAAGGAGCTGTTGCTGTAGTCGATGCGGAGAGAGTGGACAGGGGAGCCCTCAAGGAAGCCACGCTGTCGTTACACCAGATCTCGAAGTCCAGGTGACCACGGAGGAATCAGACGAGGACTGGTTGGGGCGGCCGAGCCAGAATGGGTACTTGACGGCGAGGTTCCCGCATCCGCATGTCGCCGTCCCGTAGTCCGCGTGTGTGAGGTGGCAGAGGAGCAGCAAGGAGGCAAAGACGTGTAGTAGTGAGGTTGGATGCATGCCAATCCGATAAGTCAGCTAGGAATGGGAACGAGGTCTTATGAGACACGGAAGACGGAACGGAGGAGATGAAATGAACGGCGGCAGCCGAAGTGTTTGACTCGTGCTGTCTGCCTGTCTGCGCTATGACTTTTCCATCCTCAAGAGAATGGGTCAATACTGGGGGAAAAAATGCCGTTGATTATTCTCAACCATGGTTTACATTTTCGGGAATTGTTAAAAGGCACTCAGGTTTTCTTTGTGAATACTTTTTATTGTCTATTAGATAATGATATTTGGTTTGTGAGCACTTAAATTTTTTTGTCTATTAGATATTACTTTATGATCTACGTTGTGCTTTATCATTTTGACTTTGTAATCCATATTTTTTTGTTTGTTGTGTTCCTTATAGTTTATTTTGCTTCTCTCTTTTTTAAAACAAGTTCTCACATTATTTTTTACATAATTTAATTTGCGTAAAACTAGTATATAATTGATGTAAAAAAAGGCCATACGGAATAGAATAATGTTTTTTTACAAATTTTTACAATCGGTTTTACATAATTTAATTTGTGTAAAACTAGTATATAATTGATGTAAAAATTCCATACAGAAAAGAATAATGTTCCTTGTGCAATACCTAAAAAATTAAGTACTCCTTGGAAAAATAATACTCAAATAGGAGATATGGAAAATTGATATTATGCTTTGAATCTAGATCTGAATGTTTGATTTAGGTACGCCTACTTTGTTTGCGTGTTGATGGTAACAACTAACAATGACTTACTAAAACTCCTAAAAAAATTTAGGGAATATCCGCTTAATATTTGACTGATTTTTTTTTTGTCAAATAAGTTAATTTTTTCTCTATCAATACATGCCACTTTTTATGCAGAGAAAAACAATTTTTCTAAACTAGATAAAAAAAAATGAGATTGATGAACCCTAATAGAAAATAAATGAATCACAAAGAAAAATAAAAAATAATTTTTCTAACCTAGACAAAGAAAAATAGGATTGGTGAATCCGAAAAGAAAATAAATAATTCCAATCACCTATCTAAATGCAGATCAGATAGACAAAAAAATGACTGAAATCAAAGAAAAAACAGGAGACAAATTTTTAGCAATTCCCAAAAAAAATTATTGCGTGACACTTGCGCAGAATCCGATTTACCGTGTGACACTTTCAATGCCAGTGGAGTACTGACTAGTGGACCAGCAGTGGTTACGACAATCCACAACATAATTTGTTCTCGTGCGGAAAATTTTTCACGACTACTCGAGTGTATACACTGTATATGAAGGAATAACTAACTCACCACATGTCGCCAGTTGCAGGCGGCCGTCGGGGCAGAGGCACCGGAAAGGGTTCACTCTCACGCCGACCTCATGCCGGCACTGCCCGCCGCTCGCGTTGCACGCCGCACAGTCCCCCGGCACCGTCCACTCCAGCAGGAACCCTCGCCTGACGAGCCCCGTGTAGTTATCCAACGCCCTCAGCTCCGACCCGGGCAGCACCGGCACGACCGAGTACTGGCAACCCATCGACGCCATGGGCTGCACGAGGTCGCCGGCCGGCTCGTACCTCCGGGCCAGGTGCAGGAACCACGCGGCGGAACCATTGCAGTCCATCTGAAGCGACCCCGCGGGCGGCGGCTGTGAGCAGTTGGAGCTGAAGAGGATCTCCCAGTTGGCACGGCTGACGGCGAGCAGCGAGAGCGAGAAGCTGGTGGACAAGTTGAAGCGGGTGGCGCGGCAAGCAGTGCCCTCGGCCAAGTTGGAGTGGATTGCCACCATGGAGCTGTTGCCATAGTGGATGTCGAGGACGCGGAGGTAGGAGTCCTTCAGGCTGGGCGGCGTCGCACCGGTGGGGTCGCACGTGACGCCGAACGCCAGGCAGCCGCAGTAGGGCGGTTGCGCGCCTCGAAGCCAGAACGGGTATTTGATGGTCAGGTTGCCGCATGCCGCCGGCGCGCAGCTCGCGTCGATCGCTTGAGCATGTAGTACATAGGCTAACAGGGGGAGGAGTAGCGGCGCACGCGCACGCATTGCGATGTTTCAATCGAAGGGGAGGAGTTCGTGTGCAATCTCTCTCTATATATATATAACTAGCCATCTCATTTCTTAGCATCTAAGGGTGTGGTTGCTTGTATCAAAGTGGTACATATATAAGATGGTTAAAAAAAATTATTCATATATTTAGTTGCTTGAATGAAATCAACTCATTTTAGATAATAGGATACAAATTTAAAAAATATTCTCTATAGATCCTAAACCATTCAATCCACTCTAAACAATGTAACCAAATGAGATAGAACCATCACATCTCGTTCAATCTTATACCACCAACCAAACACACCTTGAAAAAACCAATATCTCCTCCCACTAGAGCAGTCTAGAATAGGGTCAAAGGCCGTCATTGTCTGGAGCAGGTTGTGCAAAGGCCTGAACATGAACATCCAAATGCTGCAACACCGTAGTCGACCCGTTGCTACTAAGGAATTGCTGACGAACGCTGTATACCCCCGCGATTTCAGCAGCTTCGTTTGCTATTCCTCGGTATTCAGAGAAAAAAAATGGCGCTGTATGCGCCATTGTAAAAAAAAAATATATATTGACCACAAAATTGTGTTCCTTTGACTATGTATAACTGGAAAGAGCTTTAATCTCAAAAGAAAAAAAAAACGGAAAGAACCTCCTAGGTAACAACAATTTTATTCTAGTCTATAGAAGGAACTTAAGTAGCATTTGAGAATCCAATTTGTTGATCTTGCTTACGGTTGTGATCCTTGTAAGGGTATCTCTTAACATTTGGACAGCACGATTTGATGTCTCGAATTTCGTCATAAGCAAGAATGCAACCTTGATCAAAACCGTAATCCGTACGCAGGTATGATGTCGGTCTCTTTTTTCTTTTTGAGATGATGACGTCGGACTAATTGCGAGTGTAAAATGATCAATGATCCAGGTAGTATACTCCCTTCGATCACAAATAGTTTTTGTTTTGAATATCAACACATTATCTAAAATACAACTTTAACCACTAATTTATATTATAATATATTTTCAAAATCCAGTAAAATAATGAAATTATGAAAAGTATTTTTCAAGACAAATATATATATATGATTTTCATATAACCAACTTAAATAATTATATCCAAAATAATGACTGTTTGTGATTGAGGGAGTAGTACAGTGTGATGTATCGATTTTACCTGAACTATTTTCTCAAAACTGGGCAATGACCTCAAAAACCACAGCTACCAAAGTGGTTGGCCCGCTCCATGTTACATGAGCTTTCTATTTCGTTGGCTGCTCTTCAGATTTGACCCTTCGTCTGCAGCCTGTGAACTTGAGTATACTTTTTTTTTTTGGTGGTGGGCCTCAACCAGTCAACCCGGCAACCAGCAGCCCACGTAGATCCGCTCTTCTCTGTTGAGGGTGTTGCATTGAGACGGCGGCAGCAGAGACTGGCCAACACCGGGGAGGCCAGTAGCGTCTTGCCGTAGCAAGGTGACAAAATGCCTTGCCGTGCTTGGAGCTCAACATGTTCTCTTTTCGTCTAGTGTTTGGGCTGGAGAAACTGGCTGCCCCTGGCATAGAGGCAGGCAGATCACGTATATCCCCATCCGGCGTTCAAGGGCCATGGAGAGCAGGATGACCCCAAGTAAGTGCGTGCATATCATGCATTTAGCCATTACTGATATTTCTGGTAGTTTTTTACATAGGCTGCTCAATTTGATTAGGTGATTTCATATGTTAGGTTAGTGTAGAAATGATATTTGAATCTGAGCACTCCTTAGCGGTATATGTTACTGATGTTAAAAGACAAATCGCAGCTTTGGATAAATGGCTGCATCAACTACCTGTATTTTTATGGTGCTTTTTAGAACCTACACGATGTTCCTTTCCTTGAGAATTGAAGGGGATTGCAAGCCTAATTGTGTAGGCCTCTCTTGATTCTGTCAGTCCACAGAAAATAATGTGATGCCCTTTGGAATAAAAATATACTGAAAAATAATTTGCTTTTGAGTTGGCAAGTGAACAAGAAAAAACTGAAGTATCTTGATAGAAGATCTTGGTTAAGATGAAAAATGTGATGGAAGTGAGCAGCATGTAGGGAATGGCTTAGGTGGCATTTCCAGTTCGTTGACGCTCCTCTCCAACATTTCTATGACTCTGCTCATGGAAGGACGATGTCCTGGCCTAGTTTGTATGCACCACAAGCCAACTAGGGTCATCTTTCTTGCTACCTCTTCTGTCTCGCATGTGACTTCATGCCTTTGCAACTCTTCTACTAAATGATCATAAATCCAGTTTGGAAGATAAGCTTCACTAGAATTGTCAGTATTTTGTTTGAAGTTATTCCTTCCTCCTACCATTTCTAGCAGCATCATTCCATAGCTGTAAACATCTGACTTGGTTGACACCAGTCCAAATCCTCTAGAAAATACTTCTGGAGCAATGTAACCAATGGTACCTCTTGCTTCAGCCATTGAGAGGGCACTATCCTTGACATGGCACAGTTTTGCCAGACCAAAATCTGCAATCTTAGGGCAAAAATGTTCATCTAGAAGGATATTGTGAGGCTTGATATCAAAATGGATGATGGGGTGTTGCAGCCCCGGTGCAAATACTCCAACCCTCGTGCAATGCCAATTGCTATTTGCTGTAACTTCTCCCACCCAATAGCCATCTTTGAGCTATCTGAATAAATGTACTTCGCCAGAGAACCATTTGCCATGTACTCATAACTAAGGGCTCGCTTGGATCCCTGTAAACAAAATCCAAGTAGACTAACAATGTTAACATGGGATGTGCCGCAAATACTTATGACCTCGTTCAGAAAATCCTCTCCATTGCCTTCAGATCCTTTCAAGAGTTTTACAGCAACTATGCGGCCATCTTGTAGGCTACCCTTGAATACCATGCCATAGCCACCTTCTCCTAGTTCATCCTTGAAAAATCTTGTTATTTTCTTTAGCTCTTTGTACTTGAACCTTCTCAGGGCCAGGGATTGATATCTTTTTAATATTTCTTCTGTTTCTGACTCATCCCTAGTGTACCGTTGAAGGATGCACAAACTGAGATTTTGCTTCCGATGGTAAATTGTCCAAACAAGGCATGTCAAAAGCAAGCTGGTTGTTGCAGATAAGGAAACTGGGAATGAAAGAAAAATCAGTAAACACTTCAGGTATGACTAAGTATAACCTCTTAAAAGGCAACAAAAAGACGTACCTATCAAAATTAACCTGATGCGGCGCCTACTATCTGCAATAGGTTACAATCTGAATCAACAACCCCCCAAAAAAACACACACACAGAAGGGGATAACAACAAAAGAAAACAACAGTAATATGCATTTTGTTCAGCACCGCTTGTGCTGCTAAAAAGGAGAACATGCCGAAACTGAGAACGCACTACTAAAGAAAGGCCTATATAAGACGCTTCATTATAAACGATTTTGAAAAACCATCTATGTTAAACCTAGTCATAGACTGTTTTGCTAGCATGACCATCGAAGTTACAGAATATACTAAGAACCGTCTGTGATAATATAATGTCACAGACGGTTCGTGGTACAAACCATCTGTGAAGTATCATAGGCGGTTTGTACTACGTACTTCACAGACGGTTTGTACCATGAACCATCGATGACATTAACTTATCATAGACGGTATTAATTGAATCGTCTGTGAAACACTTCCCTAAGTCATTTAATTCACAGTTTATATCACTTTCAACTTTTGTTTAGCAACTCCATGTCATTTTTTAATTTCAAATTTTAAAGAGAAGATAGCATCACTTGTTGATAAGTTGGATTTGCATATGGAGGGTAAAGAATGTGCTACTACACATATGAACGGGGTTTTATAATTGTTTATTTGTTATGGATTGCCTAGTGTATTTTTATTTTTCTTGCTATCCAAATCTCGAAAAACCATTCCTCATTTTGTATTCCATTATCACATACTTGATCAATGGTCTGTACTCTGTAGGCTTTGTGGTTGGTCTTTGTCTTTGTTTTCATTTTGAGTTCATTTTCACTATTTTTTCTGGGTGTGAATCGATATATATATATATTTAGGATGAGATGATGACCGAGGCTGAGATCAACTGAGGCATGGTCATATAGATGGCTCGCTACTGGTTGCTGTTAGACAAGACTTTTGTGCCGCCAACAAGCTGCTACTTACTTACTAATTACTACTTACTGTCATGTTGTGCTACTGTCATGTTGTTAATTTGTGATGTAATTAATGAAGTAGTGATGTACTTGACTATGGCTAGTTGAATTTTGGACCGTGTGAGGTGTGAGGGTTATGACTTGCTACTTGCTTGACTAGCCCCTATCATCTACTTGCTTAACTAGCCCCTGCCATTGATCAATGTAGTTAAATCTGCTTGTTAAACTACTACTGTAGTTGCATTTTGAACATGTAGTATGGTTGATTGATCCTAATAGATGTGACATACATAGTTTCTATTTTCACGCATTATCAGACTAAATATTCATGACTGAGGTATTCGCTCCGCATTCATATTCATATCCAGCACTATCTGACTCCGATTCTAAGAAATAAATTGGAATAGGATACGAGATAAGCGAAGTTTGTCCGTATTTGCTTCGATTGCACCTCTAATCATAGGAAAAAGAATTCTAATGTAGAAATGTACGACCTAATTCATAAAGTAGTATGGAATTGATATTCATTTTAAGAAATGTGATGTAACACATTGAATTGCAGCTTTTTTAAAAGATTGATTCGTTTATGGAAAGATGGTAAGAGTAAAATTCCAAGTCACAGCAATAATCTATACCCCTTTATAATGCATCTAAGCATTCTTTTCTACGTCCACTCCAAATAGTGCACCCCACTGGAGATGGCCCAACCTTCGTGCACCCAGCGAAATGTCCCCAGAAATTTGCCTCCATCAAAATTAACCTCTCAGATCTTTCCTCAGCTTTACTCACTCACATCCGATGGCTATTGTTTAGTGTGTCTAATCATCCCTATGGCCCACAACAGATCTCCCCCCACCTCCAGCATCATCTCAAGGAAAAGGAAACAAATATCCTGGAATTAAGGAAAAGGAAACAAACGTTCTAGAAAAGGAAAATGCCATATATTACGTGGAAAAGGAAACCGGAAGACAGGCACTATACTAGTATACTTTCATTCATTTGATTTTGAGTTGAATTATGGAACATAAATAAAATGAACCGTCTCATTAGGAAATCTTGGTTAAGATGAAAAATATGATGTTGGCGAGGGTCAAGACAGGAATGGCTTGGGTGGCATTTCCAATTCGTTGATGTTCTTCTCCAACATCTCTATGACCCTACTCATAGAAGGGCGATTTGCTGGGATCGTTTGTATGCACCACAAGCCAACTAGTGACATTTGTCTGGCAATCTCTTCGGTTTCAGATGTGACTCCATGTCCATGACTTTGCAAATCTTTCACTAAACTGTTATAAATCCAGTTTGGAAAATACGCTTCACTAGAATTCTCGGTATTTTCGTTAACATACTTCCTTCCTTCTACCATTTCTAACAGCATCATTCCATAGCTGTAAACATCTGACTTAGTTGACACAACTCCAAAACCTCTAGAAAATACTTCTGGAGCAATGAAACCAATAGTACCTCTTGCTTCTGCCATTGAGAGAGCACTATCCTTGAGGTGACACAGTTTTGCCAATCCAAAATCTGCAATTTTAGGACAAAATTCTTCGTCCAGAAGGATATTGTGAGGCTTGATGTCAAAATGGATGATGCGGGTGCTGCAGCCTCGATGCAAGTACTCCAATCCTCGTGCAGTGCCAATTGCTATTTGCTTTAAACTTTCCCATCCAATAGCTGATTTTAATTCCTCTGAATAAATATACTTATCCAAAGAACCATTGGCCATATACTCGTAAACAAGGGCTCGCTCAGATCCCTGTAAACAAAATCCAAGTAAATTGACAATATTAACATGAGACGTCCTACCGATACTGTTAACCTCATTTAGGAATTCCTCCCCATTGCCTTTAAATCCTTTCAAGAGTTTTACAGCAACCATGCCGCCATCTTGTAGACTACCCTTGAATACCATACCATAGCCACCTTCTCCTAATTTCTCCTTGAAACACCTCGTTATTTCCTTCAGCTCTGAGTACTTGTACCTTTTGGGCGTCAGAGATTGGTATCTTTTTAATATCTCTTCTGTATTTGTTTCATTCACTGTATGCTTCTGGTGAATAAATAAGCTGAGTTTTTGCTTCCGACGGTACATTATCCAAATAAGACATGTAAAAAGCAAGCCGGTTGTAGCAGACAAGGAAGCTGAAAAGAAAAAGAAAAATGAATGTACATTTGAGCATGTAATTGTAATATATAATATTCCCATTTGTATTTATACAAGTTCTTACAAATGTTATACTGTCACTGTTAATTTAGCCATGTCTCTAAAGTGTTCCAGAATATTAGATTTAGCCATATGCGTACTCATATGGGGCTAGGCTGCCAGCTTAAACTTTTATAGTGTTCATTCTCGAATAGCTTAATTAATATCTAACTAAAAAAACATACCTATCAAAATTAACCTGATGGTGTGCCTCCCGTGACTACCATCTGCAATAAATTATAATTTGAATCAATAAAGTTTCAGTAATAATAGAACAAATATCTAAAGGAATGGCTACGAAAGAAAATATTGACTATTCACAGCTTTTTCGGTACTGATAGCATTATTGGAAAAACACCAATATGTGCTATTTTCTACTAAGTCGAGGTGCCTGATAGCAGTGCGCTGTTATTGCTCGTATGTCTTACTGTTGGGTTTCTTTGTGTGTGTGTGTGTGTTTTGTGTGTGTGTCATTTCTTTAACTAGCAAGATAGCCCGTGCATTTGCGCGCACATCATTTTTAAAGTATGTTTAAATGACTTGATAATATATATGCGATCTTTTTTCAAAAATAGATCAATACAAAACACAATTTGTGATATTTTGATATTGTATATTATAGAGGAGAATATATTTGCTCCGTTTCTCAGTACTTATCACATGTGACCGAAACTTTCTTCTACGAATACTTACATAGAAAAATAGTAAACATAGCATAACATAATATTTTCTATTTATATCATCATCTCTTAATTTCATTATTACAATGTTTATCTCTTTCTTTCGATACTTCTTTTATTGCACATCATATTGCTCATACCGGTATAACTGAGTGAACAATTGTCGATGTATCACCCTCTTAATCTCTTCGTTCAGTGGAGATCCACCAAATAAAGAGTTAGATTTTTTTTGAGAATTTTTAGTATATTCTATATTATTTTAGCGACTATAAAAAACGTGTAATCGACTTTTATTACATAATAGCTAATAATATATATATATATACACAAATCAAATTACTTACCTTATTTTATTTCCCCCCTTAAATTAGCATATTTCTAAAATTTTAATTCTGAATAAAATGAAAAATTATATTTTTCACTTAGTATGGAATTAAAAAATAATCCCTAATTTCCTTTTATTTTTATTCTTATGTTATTTATATTTAATTTCGAATTTCAAGTTTTGATTTAGAATTTGTATGAAAATCAAATGACTAATTTCATTTTGTTTTTTATTCCGAATTTATGTTAATTTTTATTTAATTTTGCATATCGGTTGTACCGTAGAAATCGTATACAAATCCAACTACTATTTTTTATATAATTTATATTCTGTATTTTAGCAATGTACATGTTTAATTTGGACTTTATATGAAAGTTGAATGGTTGATTTTCATTTATTTATTATTTTGAATTTTTGTTATTTTTATTGTTCTTAGTATGGGCTCTTTCTTTTAATCTAAGCCATTGATTTTATTTTTATTTAGTTTTGAATATTAATTTTGGATTACAATTGATAATACAAATCCAATTGTTAATTTTTACCTAATTTTTATTCTGAATTTTAGTAATGTACGTGTTTTAATTTAGAGTTCATATGACAATCAAATGTCTAATTTATTTTTTATTTTTTATTCCGAATTTTTGTTAATTTTTTTGTTGTACTTCACATAGACACTTTCTTTTAATCTAAGCCGTTATAATTCAGATCCGCTAGATAGACGGTTAGACGTTTTTTGAAATAGTAACATCAAATCTAATGGCTATTATAGTTCAACTTAGTTAAGGTTCACTAAATTAAGGGTTATATGTTTTGCTTTTTTATGAGAATTTCTAGTATTTTATTTTCTTAACAACTCTACATGATATGCTATTGAAGCGCCGTAGGACCGGTCTTGACCCCGTGACCCAGTATAGGATGGGCGTAATGCCTTTTGATGAAGCCCAGAACACTATTACCACATCAATTTGTTTCCTTTGATCAGGTCGGTGCCATACTTGGTGTTGAATCTATCATAGACGAACCAAGAGATAAAAAAGAACAAATCTAAGGAATCCTGATTTTGTGGTAGTTAGATTGGGAGATCAGGAGGCGTACTCTTCCACGTCAAGAAAGAAGCAGCGATTTCTATTTTTGTTTGCTACGCAAGTAAAAGGATTCGAAGGGCGATCGAGCTCGTGCGATGTTATTATTTTCCCGTTCTTTTCTTTCCTCGGGGGCACTTGGACGGGGAGCACCAGCAGACACCATGGCGTCTAGGGGATAAGTCTATATACAGTAAATGTCTTGATTTATTTGTTTCTCGACAAAACCGATCTACTTTTAGGGAGTTCTTAGAAAAACCAAATCAAATACAAATTAGTTTTGGGGCTACGTGAATTTTATGTTATGGTTGAACCAACATGAGGTCATTTGTATTTTCTTTAATTGCATGCATTGAGTCACATCGGTGTGTATTGTCTGTATAAGGTAAAGGTGCGTCCAATGTAATGTCAGAGTTCATATGCTGATTTATTGGTTATGATTTATTAATCAAAATTATAATTAGGCTTAATCACGCATAAGATCCAGATGTATCGATCCGCCCCTACCATGTAAGTTTTGTATTTTATTTTGATTTTATACTACAAAGTAATATATATATCTACTCAGTAACATCTAATGGTCAATATGATGCATTTTTAATTAGGGTCCACCAGATTAAAGGTTAGACATTTTGCTTTTTTTGTGAGAATTTCTAGTCTATTTCTCAAAGATCCAATGGTAGTTGTAAATAAAGCTCACCAGATTAAGGGCTAGATATTTTGCTTTTTTGTGAGAATTTGTAGTCTAACTCTTATGAGCTTTATTTCTAGTCTATTTCTCAAAGATCTAATGGCAATTGTAAATAAGGCCCATAAGATTAAGGGCTAGATATTTTGCTTTTTTGTGGGAATTTCTAGTCTATTTCTCTTTTTTCTTAGCGACTCTCATGAGCTTTTAATATATAATAGATTTGCATTGGGCCACCACTGGCAGTCTGGCACAACAGTGATATTGTGTTTCCAGTCATCCATGCTTGTAGCTTTTGGAATCTCTCCGGTGTTGGGATGTTAGTTTTACCTATGAGTTTAGGTATCCGATAAGATCATAGGATAAGCGTGGATGCCAATTTGTACTCAACGGTACCCAATGGGTATCTATGACATGTGGGCCCCACTTAAAATTTGTTTGGCCTACTATTATTTTTAGCTCAATAGATCAACCCATTTTTCTTCTCTTTTTGGCCAGATCGGTTTCCTCTTTTTCTCAGCCAGATCGGCCCATTTGGCCCAATCCGGCCCACTCGGCCTTACCGCTCCCCCCTTATTCCCTTAACCCTATCCCTCTCTGGCTCTCTCCATTCCAACCGCGACGAGCCGCCGCCCCCATCTTTCCCTCTCTCTCACGCGAGATCCCCCTCTATTCGCGCGCTTGGCACTTCTCTCTGCGGATCCCCCCTCCAGTGACTCTCGTCTGCGCTTCTCTTCGTCGGATCCGTCCGTCTCCCCCTCCCCCTCAGGCAAGCGACGTGGCGGCGGGGCAAGCGATGGAGCGTTGTGGAGTAGGCCATGGCCACCGTGACATGCTTGCGGCTAAGCGTGTTGACCTGTCACCAGTGGCGGATGGGCACGTCAGCGGCGAAGAAGGAGAGGGAGGGCGACAGGGCGAGGTGAGAGCTCTCGGCGACGCGGGAGTACTACGACTACCGCAAATCCATTTACGGCGACGTCACCCACCGCGCCCTCCTCGTCAACGCCGTCGGCACCCTCGTCGTCCCCGCCCAGCCAACCGCCCAGGTCAGCCCAATGGGCCGCCTGCCCCTTCCTCATTTCCATTGCCAGTTTTTAGTACGTCTCCCTGTTAGTCAATCTGCTTTATCTCTGTGCACAGTGTGATGTGGATTCTGGGTTCTGATTGGGTTGCGTTCTGGTCAACGCCACACCGTGTGAATCTGTTGCGTATGGTGTGGGCGATGCCTTGACGTAGTACTTGTGGATTAGATGACTTCAATTATAAGGCTTCAGTTATTACTGCAATGTTAGTTCTCAGTTTGCTGTTTGCCTACCCATGGGTACCTATTTGGTATCGGGTACCCATCGGGTTTGGGTGTGGGCATAGATCTATGCCTATGAAGCTTAGTGGATTCGGGTGGACGACACTTTGTTCGGGTTTAGGTTCGAGTCTGTAGCAGTGGTACCCGGAGGTACCCACCTGATTGTCATCTCTACTCTGGTGACCTCCAGCACGAAAAAGGAATTTTCTAGTGCATTTCATTGGATCTGAGAATGTCACATGCTCAGATTATTGCATTTCTTGGCTAACAGCCCACTCCTTGGTTGTCTTCTATGGCTGGAGTTAAACCATAGCAACAGCAAGCAGGCTGGAGACAGTGGAACAGGAGATCAGCCGATTAATTGTGGGGGGACTGGGGAGACAAAGAAGAATACATGGAGATGAGACGGAAGCCAAATGACTTGACAGGTTAATCACATGGACAAGTCTCGAGTCGACTCTCGACCAAGGTTCACAATTTCGTTTCGCTCGCGAAAACCGCTAGCCCCGCGGTAGCGGTTTTCGCGAAAAACCGCTCGAAAACTGCGAAAAACCGAACGGTTTGCAAATTTGAAATTTTTGAAATTTGGTAAAATAAAATCCCGAAAACCGCGGTTTTTGACGAAAAACCGCTCGGTTTTCGCGAAAAACCGAGCGGTTTTCTCGCAAAAACCGCCCGAGGTTGGAAAATTGGGGAAAAATAAAAAAAAATTGGGAAAAAATACAAAAAAAATATTGTAAAATTTGTAGAAATACAGGAAAGGTTAAAATTGAGTAAAAATGTAATAAATATATAAATAAGGTATGTGAAAACGTGAAAAAATTCCAAAATGATCTCTTCTAAATTTGAAAAAAATCGACATGACCTTTGCTATATTTTAGTGAATTAGAAGTTGTAAGTTATGTATTTTGCAAAAATATGTCAATAAGTAATCTTTTATTGCAATACTACAATCACATAAGTGCAAAAATCGGCATTTACATAACTACAAAGCAAAATCATTCGCAATTTCACTACCATTTACTTATCAACACCATTTACATTATAATGCATTTAAATTGAAGTTGTGGAGTAGGTATAAGTATAGCTTCGTCACTCTTCCATTGTCGCAAAAATGACATGTTCGACCTACATGAACGGAACATCGAAAACCGATGACTGAAGGAAAATGGTGAAAATATAAGAACAAATTGAAAAATTGCAAAAAATTAAAAATGTAAAAAAATCCCAATTAATCTATAAAACACCTAAGAGAAATGTTTATAATTTTTTAAATCATTTATTTCTTCTAAAAAATCTAAAACAGAAATTAATGAAAAGGAACAAATACGCTATCAGATTTTTATAAATAGTAAAATGATTTATTATATTCTAAAATTTTAATGAAAATATAAATAGTTCTAAAGGATCATGTACTAAAATTTTCAGAAATATTAGACTTCATTTATTTCCCATATAAAATCAAAAACAGAAGAGCATATACAATGATAGTAGCACTTTCGGAATTTTTAAAAAATACACATATCTGATCATCATCTCAAAATTTTAAATAATCATTTTAATGACGTTATAACATCACAAAAAAAGTTTAAGAAATATTAGACTTCATTTTGTGCCCTAGAAAATAAAAACTGAAGAGCATATATTGTGACATATCCTTTGTCGTAATTTTAAAAATGAACATATGTGATAATAATCTGAAAATTTTACAGAATCATTATGATTACCTCAGGAACGTACGAAAAAATTTCAAAATTTTTTGACACTATTTGCTAAATTTCTTCAAATTTTTGAAATTTACTGTTCATCTAGCCGGTTTTCCGAGCGGTTTTAATTACCGAACCGGCTCGGTACGGGCGGTTTTCGACGGTTTTTTGAACCCTGCTCTCGACTAAGATCGACCAAGTGTGCTTATCCACAGCTGCATGGTCCTGTTCAATCTTCCTCGACATTTACTTTCTGGAATCAATATTTCAAGTTTCTTTACATGATAAATTGTTGTTTTACCAATGCAGTGCATTATGTGTTTCAAGATCTTCCTATAAACGTTCATTACGGAAGCGCCATATGCTGTGATGGTTTTTTTAACCGAATGACCACTGATCGGAGGTCCCATCTAAGATTTTTTTTATGTCTGTAACATTTTTTTTTCATGCGTGCAACATTTTTAATCACTGTGTGCAATAAAAATATGCGATGTCAGTAGAAATATCTATCTGGATCGGCGCAACATTTTTTTCCATATGTGCAACATTTGTAATCACCGTGTACAACATAAACGTGCAATGACAGTAGGAATGTTCATACAAAAAAAAATGTTGCATATAGTGATTAATTTTGTTGCACGTATTATTAAAAAATTATAGCACCGACCATCCGACAAAAAAACGTCCGATTCTTAGCATATACTGAGGTAAACTCATAAGCTCTTTAAGGTCATCAACACTGTAGACTAGACGGTGCCGGTTTCTCGAATTTTTTTTAAATAATACATTTTTTATTTAAATTACAAAAATATATCTCGGTATCAAAAAATTGCAAAAATATACCTCTGTCACCCTCTGAATAGGCGACAGGGGCTACAGAGGCCTCTGTCGCCCTCTGAATGGGCGATATTGGCACTTGTCGCCCTCTGAATAGGCGACATGTCCCCTCGTAACTTTTTCATATGATCTCGGATGGAGATGAACTTTATATGAAAATTGTAGCTCTCGATGAGATCTACAACTTTGGTATACAAATTTTTTTCATTTGAATCCATTTAGATGGCCAAAAACGAGATGAAAAGTTCAGATCTAAACTAGATCTGAAACTTCTATCTCGTTTTTGGCCATCTAAATGGATTCAAATGAAAAAAAATTGTATACCAAAGTTGTAGATCTCGTCGAGAGCTACAATTTTCATATAAAGTTCATCTCCATACGAGATCATATGAAAAAGTTATGATTTTCTTTAAAAACTGGCTACAGGAAAGGGGACATGTCGCCTATTCAGAGGGCGACGGAAGTATATTTTTGTAATTTTTTAAGATCGAGGTATATTTTTACAATTTGAATAAAAATATATATTATTTAAAAAAAAGTTTCCAGTTTCTCCACGAGTCCACATGAGTGCTAAAGTAGTGGGTTGTCTTCTCTCTCTCGTCTTTAGCACACTTTAGTGGGATCCCTATGCTAAATTAAATAACACATCTTTTCTCCCACCCCACTCTCTCTCCCTATTTCACTTACAAATGGGCCCACACCTTTTTTCTTTGACATGGAACCGTTGTAACTACTTGCAGTTGCACAGAAGCCAACGTTTTTATACCTAGCTCCGCTACCTGCAGTGCCCATCGGTGCTAGAAGCTTTCTAGCAGCACTGCATCCCAATCGCTGTGGATGGCTAAAAACCAAATTGTAGTGGATGGTTGCGAATCAAGCCCTCGATTTGTTTTGAAAATTGTTCACTACTGGGGAAAGCTTTGAAACACATCCTACTAAATTTAGTTGACCTATAGGTGCTGTGTATTTGAACTTCATGCAATTTAGTAACGGTGAAATTTGTCCTGATCGTAATTTTGTATTGGTAATAACGGTGAAATTTGTCTCTCAATTAACTACGATGGCAAGAAATAATTCCATGTTCTTCCGTAAGAGTGGAAAATCGTGTGCCCAATATCAGCGTCCCTATATTGTTTGACAATTGGAGGATCGTCTAAACCCCACGAAGCGTTGGTCTGGAGATTGCCTTAAAGAGTAGAAAAAAAATTCTTACCTGGAGCAGTTGCTGAGTTGAAGCACTGGAACGAAAGTTGCACGAGCCTGCACTCCCCACCGATTCGTTTGCACGCGTCGCAGTCCCCCATCGTCGGCCAGTTCAAGAGGAACCCATCTCTGATCAATCGATCGTACTCATGAGCTGGCTGATCCGTTCCTTGCCGGAACTCACGCACCGGCACGCTCACAGAGCTACAGTCCTTGGGAACCTCCCCGTCCCACCGATCGGAGATGTGAGCTCCCATTGTGTGGTTAAGACATGACTTTAACGTTACGTGAGGAGGAAGCGTACAGTTATAGATGAATACGAGGTACTTGTTTGTGGCGTTGATGGTGAGCGGGTAGGGTGCGAGGCTGGACGTCACGTTGAAGTCGGGGACGGGACAACTGCTTTCGCCGGCGAAGGTGGTCTCCACGGACGCCACCAGCGAGTGGTTCTCGTAGGATATATCGTGGACGCGGTACAGGTGCTCCTTGAACGTCTTGGCAAGGTAGGCGCGGCCAGCTTCGCAAGTGAGATCGAAGATCGGGTAGCCGCAGTACAGCGGCTGCACGCCGCTGAGGGAGAAGGGGTACCTGATGGTCAGGTTCCCGCATGACTGCTGCGTGCAACTCGCGTTGCTGGTGTCGTTGGTGGTGGCTGTTGCGACGCGCAGCAAGGAGGCGAGGGGGAGCAGTATCAACGCAGGATGCATCGCAGGAAGGAAGAAGAGGCGAATCATGGGAAGGCGAGGGAGGGGAGGGGTCTTTCTTGTTTGCATCTGACTGTGCGCGTGTGGACTGTGGAGCTAGCGATGGATGAAGAGAAGGAAGCTGTACTGTTGCGTTCACGGTCAAATCCTTTTACTGGAATTTGTTCCCGGTTTTGTTGCGCGCCTAGGCTCGCATCCTCTGCGGTTAGGCTCAAAATGCCATTCGATAGAAGTATTATATGAACCGTTTGATCATGGATCAACGCTTGAAACACGACATGAGAATTGAAAAGATTTTTTACCCCATCTTAAAAGCAAAACTAGCAGGGTAGCACACGCATTTACAGGCTAGTTTTGTTATATATTGTCCACATATTCGGTATTGCTATTTGTCAGTATCAAGCTGTTTTATTTATTTTCCTAATCGTGAGTCGATTTTATTTTCCATAAGATTAGCCTTGAGATGCTTGTGTGCCATTATACAGACATTCAAAATTATCTTTCAGCCGGTGCTGCTCCGGTCAGATCTTTCGGTCATGTTTGCTTTTTCTCTAAGCCGGATCCGTCTGACCGCTATTCGTTCTGGGCTTGGTCTCACTTTTGAAGTCCGTCAAATTTCTTGCAGAGGATACTGAACACAAATAGCAACACATACTCGCCCACGTATGGATCAACACAAGACTGAAAGTACGTAATCAGTATATCTAGTGGCAAGTCTTGAGAGCGACCAGAGGGCTTACACTGATAACAGGATGCGTCTATAGTATCCACACAACCTACTGTCAGAAGCAACACGTCGAACTGCTGCGAGTGCGAAGCAACACCCTGGCAGCACTTCTCAACTAACTCTGTAGTCTAGTACCTTACGCAAACGCTACTCTTGTATTAATTGTTCAACGTTTCATATAGAGTTCAGTCTAAACCTGTGTGTAAAGTTTGTCTGACCGATTGTATGGCCGATTGTATGGTTCAGACTTCGCTTGGTTTTGTTGAAAATTTAGGTATTATTTTTATTTTAGATTTGAAAATTAAGCTAATTTCTAAAATGATTAAATACAACAGGCAAGATAAAAGACACACATATTTCTGTAAAGTAGATCGATCCACAGAGGAAAAATAGGAGAAATTTTACGATGGGCTTGATGACGAAAAGGAAGCAGCGCAGTAGCGACCGGCCGTAGAGGAAGTAGTCGACGTCGTGGATTGCAAGATGAGGAGCTCGAGCGGTCGCGCAGTTGCGCTGCCCAGAAACCTTATTGTCGCTCCGTGCAGGTTCTCTCAGCAGCAACGGTTCAGAGATCCCGCTCTCCTTACCTCGCGGTGCACGCCGAGAGGAAGGTCGGTGAAGAACGAGCACAGCACGAAAACGCAACACTAATCACAGTGGATGAACGCGAGTATCAGAGCCTCAAAAAAGCCTCCATCTGTCTGGACATCTTCAGATTTTATAGCCTCGCACCAGTAACGGTCACCATTAAATGCTAATTACTGCAGGTCATTCAAACGACAGTTTCTATTAGAAACTGACGCCATTATCATGGCTGTTTCAATTCTCAGTAAATGACCCCATTAATTCACTAATAATAGAGAGAAACCAAAAATTAAAAAGGGTTTAAACGTGACAGGAATTTAATCTACGGCACGGCGACTTGCGACGTCGCAAGTCACGCGGAAATACGCGGTAATTCACGAAATACGCGCGCGCGTGCGTGTGACTTTAGCCAGCTCCTCACCCTCTATATGTCTCATTACAAGATATGGTGGAAGCTCTCCCTTTTAAATTGGTATTCTCCCTTCTCAACTAGCAATATAGTACTATTATTTGTAGCTTTGGCATTAGAGATAAATGGGTCACTTGGGCCTCATTTCTAACAGGTTTTCATACATGATAGGATTCTCACAACCGACAAGCTTGCACACAAGGGATAGCCTCATAGCGTTTTCGAATCAGAGTCAGAATGTGCACTGTGCGGATCAGAGTCAGAATCGTTAAGACACCTTCTTTTATGCCCTTTCGCAAAGCAGGTTTGGAGAAAGGTTATCCGTTTCATGCACATAAATCACATTACCCTGGAATCTGCGTTGGTTGACCTAAGAGTCGCTGCTTAGTGGGGGTCAATCTGCTACTCAACCGCCAAGCGGCGTCATAAAGAGGTGGATGGCATTCTTATGTATGCTATGTGGAATCTTTGAAAAAAAGAAATAACAGGATCTTCAATAACTCGTATCGAACGATGCAGCTCGTGGATAATATCATCCTTCAAGATATGCAAAACCGAAGAAACACCGTCGCTTCCGAATTTCGGTTGTTTTGAATGAATTTTCTGGAAATAGTTCGCCATTGCACGTGCATCTGCACTGGCACGAGTGATCGACAGAGGGTTGAAAGGTAGGTCCAGGAGAGCAGCACAAGGTGGATTGCTAGTTACCCCGTGTTGTTTCCTCCAGCAGGAACACTAGGAGCTGTGGTGTAAATCCTGATAAAAGGAGGAGAGGAAGTTTGAAGTTTACAGGGAGAAATCTTGGCTTGAATGCTTGATGAGTTTCACTTTGGTCATAACAGGAAAATTTACAAGGCAGCACATTCAGATTGTAAGCAAACAGTTAGTGTATATACCCTAGGAAGCAAAGTCAGCTGAATGTATCAAGCTTCTCCAAACAAAGCAGTTTCCTCCGGAAGTCCAGCCTTGGAGCTGCTCCTGACCGCTGAACCAGAAGATCAATCGCGGTTTTCTCCCAGGCCGAGGTCCCCTCACAACACAGACAATGCACTGAAGAGATGCTAATCAAGGAAGGCGGTTTAGTTTTCCGAAATTTGCTGGTGGCTTGGTCGTCTCTTTTTAGGCTGGGTTAGGGTTTGGGTTATTCTCCGTTCGTGTTGCACTTTCTCGTTTCAAAAGTTGTTATGGTGAATCTGAATCAAACGCTCTGATGAAACACTCTTTTTTAATACAAGGCAGAGCTCCTGCCCGTTTCTTTTTTTTTAAAAAAGAAGACTTCAGAGAAACCCTTGCCCGAGGGGAAGGCCTTGACCACTGCATCTGGATAAGAAACTCGTTGCAGATATTTTCTCAAGATCTAATTCCACAGTGAAGCCTACCTAACTGGATAGGAAACATCAGTTGGAACTTGGAAGGCAACTCTCAGAAGGTGATTATATCCGTACATCTCTCAAAATGCCACAAATACAAGGAAGTTAAGAGTTTTAACCCTGAAAAGAATTACAAGTGTACACCTGCCAAAAGAGACGGAAAATATCCTGTTAGCATGCACACAACAGCCTGATGCATATCATGATGAAGACGTCATGACTTGGGCAAATGTATAATATGAAACATTTGTTGAGTGCAAGGGAAAGCAGAGGAACGGCTTGGGTGGCATCTCCAATTCATGGATGTTCCTCTCCAACATTTCCCTGACTCTGCTCATAGAAGGGCGACTTTCAGGTGTCATTTGTATGCGCCACAAGCCAGCTATGGCCATCTTTCTTACAGTCTCTTCTGTTCCATATGCCACTTCACAGCCTTGCAGTTCCCTCACCAGTCGATCATAAACCCAATGTGGAAAAAAATGTTTCGCTAATCGCTAGTGTTGTCTGCATTTCCTTTTAAATTCTTTCTTCCTCGGACCATCTCTAGGAGCATCATTCCGTAGCTATAAACATCTCACATTCTGACTATGTCGATGCGACTCCGAAAACACTAGAGAACACTTCTGGTGCAACTAAACCAACGGTCCCTCTCGCTTCCACCGTTGAATGGACACCGCCCTTGAGGTGGCATAGCTTTGCCAAATCTAAATCTACAATTTTTGTAGAAAACTCATGATCTAGAAGGATGTTATTATGAGGCTTGATATAAAAATGGATGATGCGAGTGTTGAAACCCTGGTTTAGGTACTCCAACCCTCGTGCAATGCCGATCGCGAATTTGAGCAACATTTCCCATCCAATAGCCAGTTTTGAACTCTGAATAAATGTGCTTATGCAAAGAACCATTGGGCATGTACTCGTAGAAAAGCACTAGCTTAGATTCCTCTAAACAAAAGCCGAGTAGACTGACAGTGTTAACATGAGATGTCCGACTGATACTCATAACTTGATTGAGGAAATCCTCTCCATTGCCTTTTGATCCTTTCAGGAGCTTCACTGCAACCATTCTACCATCTTTCAGGCTTCCCTTGTATGCCACACCATACCCACCTTCTCCAAGCTTATCCTTGAGGGATCTCGTTATTTTCTTCAGCTCCGAGTACTTGTACCTTTTCAGAGTAAGAGATCCACATTTTCTCAACATTTCTTCTGCATTTGATCTATTGCCAGAGTAAATTCTGCAGATTGCTGATCTGAAATTTTGCTTCTGACGGTACATCAGCCAAGCAAGACAGGCGAAAACCAAGCTAGCAATCAGCGACACTAAAGAAAAGGTACAACAAGAGGTGAGCAACATGAAACTTCATATAAGTATTGTTGGGAAAACATATCTACTCTTGGAGGGGAGGCCTCGATCACCTCGCATCTCGCGAGCATGTGGGTATAGGTCCGCAGAATGTCTGAAAGGTCTTCTTCCCGAGTACAACGGGAGGGTCCCTCATGCCCCTGTGGGCATGCCATAGGAGGCTCCCTCCTACATCCGCGAGTGTGCTCCGGGAGGCTCCCCTATACCCCCGCGGGTGTGCTACGAAAGATTCCCTTGAACCCCTTGGGCGTGCCACGGGAGGCTCCTTCCTGCCCTCCGGGCGTGTTCCAGGAGGCTCCCTCAAGCCGATGACGTGGGATCCACTACCTCCTCGCAGGAATGACTGGGATGCCCCCGTTTGAGCTACTGTAGTAGGGGTAGGATGATACTTTGTGTAACAAGTTGTGCGCCTATAAAACCCCACTGTAACCCATACATGTAACCTGAGCTCTCATTGAATACAAAACCGAACAATTGGTGTGTTCCTCGGGAGCCTAGATCGGGAGACCCCTCCCTACTCTCCCCGGGGAACACACCAATAGGAGTAGGGCACTTGCTTAAGCGTCTGAATCTGTATAAACCCTTGTGTCTACTCTCTTTCTCTCTCGGACGTAGGCCTGTAAGACAACCGGCGTCCGCTCTCTCTTGTGTCACGTTTCCAAACATACGATATTTGGTGCCGTCCGTGGGGAGCGTATCTAACATCAAAGGCTATGGCTCCTACAAAGAAGCACACCAAGACTCATCAAGCCCCGAAGCACAAGAAGCAAGTCGCAACCCTCCTCCCCGGTGGATCTCCTAGCACGCGCCTCCCTCAGAGATCGGAGCCACCCACCCTGGGGTAGACAACATCCTTCAAGCCCCGGGACCTGAGAACACCTCCGCCTTCCTTGCGCTAGCTGCCGCAGGCCAAGGGCAGCAGCCCCAGGATGCCCCCGCCACCGCAGGGTTGGGAGCCCCAGAGCTTGCAATCACCCCTGAGACTTTGAACTTGTCCCGATGGCGGGCTCTGGTGGAGGCAACCACGAGGCAGATCGTGGACTACATGATGGCCTCCTATCGTCCTCTCGGCGTGCCTCCACACCTCTCGTCGCTCCTGTCGCAGCCCTCGGTCGATCGCCACTGGCCCAGGGGCGCATGGGGGCCTTGCCTTCGTCTATGGGGATGAGCAAGGGGGAACCCCTACCATCTCCCTCCGCCAACCCATACGACAGTCTCAAGTGGGGCCCCACTCTGGCCACTACGCCCGCCAAGCCCAGGGTTCAAGGGGACTCTCCCTGTGCTATTGCAATTCGTACCGTCACTGCAACCCCTGAGACCTGAACTCGCGCCCCCTCTAGTGGGAGCCTCGAGACTTCCCCCACAGGCTCCTCCTCCCGGACAAATGCGCTTGCACCTGAAGATGGTAAATCAACTCCCACCAGTTGGCGCTAACTCTCATCCTAGGGACGCGGCGTGGCCTAGGGTGGAAGGAGAACCTCCGAGACTGAAGGCGCCCGCTCCTTCGATGGCACTCCCGGGTGAAAAAGAGAATCGAATCGTGGCCTCTCACGGACACTCGCAAGGCTCAAGGGACCATCATCCATCCCAAAGAAGCCAAGACGAGGGGAGGAGCTTCCGCCCTGTCAACACCGAACAGGCTCCTACCTCGCTAAATTGCCGTGACCACGACTACCCCGGGGGAGGGGAGGCTGAGTCTGGAGTCTCACGGGCTCCCCGAGCTACGCGTTGGTGGGAGCACTTCGACTCTCCCGAGCGCGGGCGTCGCCGTCGCCCCCGAGCTTCCAGCTCTTCAAGTTCTGAGGTCTCTCACCGTCACTATCGCCACCGCACAAGTTATAATGATATGAATGCATTTTTGATGAAAAATCTAGTAATCTCATTTCCACATGAAAAATACAAATACATTTGTGTATATTAGTAGTCAAGGTTTAAAAGGTTGACTATACACATTCTAAAATGATATCTTAAAAAAAGAAGGGCGTGCTTATTGTGTCACACACCTCTAACACCAACCACTGGCAATAAGCGATTGATCTTCTAAAAAACAATAAGCAATTATAGTGATTTATTTTGTGGTAAACTTGCTTCAAAAACAAAAACAATGAATATCTCCAAACCAAAGCTAACTTGCTAGAATATTACATCTATTTTGGAGTGGAGTTAGTATAACTTTTGTAGTCCTTGAATGGAAAGCTGATTGAATGCCATTAGGGGATCATATGGAATCTTTTATAGTCTCGAGTAGTTCGATCAAAATCTAGACTCCCAAGTAGAAAGAAGATTCAAGTGACTTACGAGAAAATAAAAATGTCATGAAATCTTAAGAAAATTCAAGTGGCAAGAAACTAAAAATGCCATGAAATCTTGTCCCCATCGATCCTGAGCGTCCATCTTGGATGTTAGGGCCCTCAAGGTCGTTCCATTCATGCTATAAGCGTACGTTGGTGACCGTGCAGCCTGGCAGAGACGTCGAGGTTCCGGCTCTCCGCTGAGCGACAACTAGGGAGTCCTGCGGCTCCTGGCATCAAGGTTGTCAGAGGAGTCACGCGGCAATGGCAGCTTCTGCTGCCTTGTTTTCCCACATCGGAGTTGCTCTCATGCAGTGGCAGATTTAGGATTTTATGAACGGGGTGTTCAATAATTACATTGTGCTACATTGTTTAATATATACTTATATTGTTTATAAAAACTAAAGATAAAAGTCACATTTCTTAGTCTATTAAAAGTCAATAACAATTAATTTTTTTTGAAGTAATAAGCTAATACTAACACTTTGTTTAGTGATAACACAATAACAAGTTTTTTAGAGTAAAACTATTACAACTTCAGGTGAAAACACAAGGGTGCATTTTGTTCTTAAATAGATATTAACTCTAATCTTATTCTCTATTCTTATTTTATATGTTAGCATATTAAATGGAGTTTTTTTACACACATAGAAAATGAATGGGAGGTGCTTCTATGCTTTTTCTTTTGACAGTTGCACAAATATTAAAGCATGAATGAATGGTAGATGGTGATTACTTACCCCTTCGCTTGCTTCAAGATTTGTGCAACCTGTATTGACAGGAAAAGCATTGAAGCACTGCTCAAAATGAATTAGTACATATTTTTAGAAATATATTTCTATGAAACTATCTGGATTTTAGAAAGATCAAACTCCATATGATCACGTATGGTCAAATGCGTTTTTAAAATGGGAGAAAAAATGTACTCTGCCATGAATGGTTATGGACTAAAAATCTGTTTGAAATGAGTGTTTTGGTAGGAGTTTAAGAGAAACTATATTGTTTTCTATAAAATTCGCATAGATTTTGAAGGATTTGCGCTTCTCACAAAAAATAGAGCGGTGCTATATTATCAGCTTGATATATTCATGCACGATATAAACCTAAAAGAAAATTTAGCAAAATACTATACTAAATACTTTTTTTAATACCCACTATGTTGATTACTTAATTTAGAAATATATATGGCTAGACATTTGGAGTAGAGTAGTGCACTGTGCACCTGCAACCATAATTTCTAACTATAGTGACTGTTTTTCACTGACAAAACACAGGTCATCTAGGCCATGGGCCACCCGGGCCATGACCCGAGGCCTGGGATGGAAAGCCCACATAAAATCTCTTGAAAAATCATTAAAGTCACAAATCGGCCCAAAAACAGCTGGCCCAGTCTGGGCTGGCTCCGCCCCTGTTGGTGAGGGCATTTGTTCCAACTTGTCCTCCGACGTCAAATTATTTCGGTTCTTCTCTTAACTGTTAATCTTACTTCTTTCGCACCTTTTCCCTTTCAATTAACTCAAACACCCAATCCTCAGTTTTAACCATCGCTTACTATTCTTCTCTTGATGATGGCAAGAGTAGAGGATAAGAGCGTACAAATTCCCAATTACAAAAATGAATAAGATTGGTATGGCAAGACTGGCCTGGCCCAATGCTAGCACTTGTGCTCAGCTTCAAGCTTCCAATCCTATCACGTTTTGTTTTATCCTAGCCTCAATCCCCATCTCCTCTAGACGGTCCTCAATATCCTCGACCTCACCTCTGGCGGCAACTCCCCTGTTGCTTCTCCTCTGCCCTCCCCGTTACCTCTGCCTCCTCCCTCCCTACTCTCATCTTCCGCGGCAGCTCCCCTAGGTCATCCTCCTCCACACGCTCCCATGGTGGTGGGTCGTGAGTTGTTTGTATGTTTGCTGCTCAGACCCAACAACCACTACATGTGCTTAGTCTTTTGAAGAAAGAAATTGGAAGCAACAAGTTAAATCCAACAAGTCTAGCATACGTGTCCGAGAGTAGTGAGGAAGCCTAGCATATGTTTTGATTTTGATTTTAAATGATTGTCATGGCTTTGGTGGTTGTTCCTGTAACCAACTATTATTGAATCGATGATTTTGTAAAAAAAACCTCTCTGACTCCATGTTACATTGCTTCATGTGCTAATTCCTTGAGAAAAGCTCCTCCTTCGAATTTTATTTTCTTTTTCTCCGCTGTAAGGGGGTGTTTGGCATGGCTCTAGTTCCCAGATTCTCTTTTGGAGCAGGTAGAGTTATGCCAAACGGTCTAGCTCCAAAACAATAAATCCAGAGTCAAGCGAATTTGGAGCAGTCCGTAGTTCATTTTCGTGGAGCAGGAGAGAGGCTGCTTCCCACGCGGAGTCATGACCCTGTTATGAGACTACCCTTGGAGTTGGGTAAAATTACCCGCAAAATACCCCTTGTCAAAACTAGCCTCGGTTCCTCGCCTCCCGCACGCGCAGGTGCCGTCGCCCTCTCTCTCATTTCTTCATCAAACCCTAGCGCCTCCTCCTCCTCCCCCTAGCACGAGTGAAGCTCCGGCCTCGACGAGCTTTCCCATGGTATGAGCCCCTCTTTCGCTCCCCAGGCGTGGTGGCCTCGGCCATCCCCCGGTGCGGTGACTTCCCCATCTCCTCGGCACAGCTGTGGCTACCTCGACCATCTCCCTCATTCAAGGTATGCCGCCTCTGTCTTCAAACACTAATCCCCACCCGCCGAAGATCGCACGCCAGCCGACGCCTAAGCCCCTACCTCCAAATTGTATTGAATCATGTACATTCCTCTAGCCCTATCCTATTCCGCATCTCTCCTCTAGTTAGTTGGAAAATTTTGTCGTCAAATTGTAGCATCCCCGATTGTGTTGAGGAAAAATGGTTCTCATTCATGGCATGCCCTAGTTGATGTTGTTTGATGTTTTCTTTTTGTCAGATCTTAGATAGTTCGATGATACTACTTTGCAATTTATGATTTATTATGTACTCTGATCACTTGTATACATTTTTCAGAGATTTTAATGTTAGGAGATTATAGTATGTTCAGAAAGGTATATGTTTTCCAGAGATGTGTTAATATTCAGAGATTGCAAAATGTTCATAAATGTATATTATATTTCCACATTGAGTATTGCTTGACTTGATTATAATGATACTGCAGGAGAAGAAAGAAATGTGTTGCTTGTTGTTATAAGATTATCATCTTTCCACTACTGTTTCTCTTGTTCAGTAATTGACCTAAGCAGTTTTGCTTCTATTTTAGTACATAAGGTTAGATGTCTTGTTCATATATGTTTCCCCTTCTAGTTCCTTTGGTCTTATGTTTGATTTTGCTTATGTTTTCCTCTCCTCCAGTGAGCAAGGAAGTAGCAACAACAATCAGTCCAGATTCTCCTTCTGCAATAGACTGACTATTGATGTATATGTGTTTTTCTTTTCTTTTTTCTTTTTTTTGCTTGCTGATGTATCAGTGTCATGCAACTAATCAGATGTTTGAGGATATGTTGTATTGAATGTTTGAACTGGATGAATGCTTCAAATGTGAAGTATTTCGATTTTGAATTGTAATGAATTAAATTGATGAAACAATGTATTTGTAACAATTTTTTTAGAGTAGTGCTTCAATATTTTTTCTCTCAATATAAGTTGTACAAATCTTGAAGCAAACGGAAAGATAAGTAATCACTATATACTCTTCATTCATGCTTTAATATTTATACAACTGTCAAAAAGAAAAGTATAAAAGCACTTTTTTTTTAATGTACGACTTGGTGGAGTACCGTAGCAGTTTATTTTCCTAAATTTTCGGGTGTTCAACTCAACCCCATGACCCACGTTAGGGTCCGCCCCTGCTCTCATGGCCGTTGCCGTCGACGTCCGCGGCTGCATTCAACTCCTCCGCTCCTGCGGTGCCGCCGCTGGCCAGCAGCTGCACCAGCTCCTCCTCAAGTCCGGCCACGTCCCGTCCTCCCTCCCGCCCTCCAACGCCACCCTCCTCATGTACGCTCGCTGCTGCCCGCTCCACCGCCGCGACGCCCACCTCCTGTTCGACGAAATGCCCATCAAGAACTGCTTTTCCTACAACTCACTCATCACAGCCCACTTCAACTCCGGGGACCATCGTGCGGCGCTCCGCCTCTTCCGCTCCATGCCCGAAAGGAACACCTTCTCGTGGAACACAGTGATCACCGGCATAGCCTCCACAGGTGATCTAGAGGCGGCACACGGCCTGCTGGAAGAAATGCCCGTCAAGGGTGCCGTGGCTTGCAATGCTGTCTTGCATAGGTATGTCCGGTGCAGCCGAGTGGATGAGGCGTTTGCTTTGCTCAAGACGATTGGTTTGGAATGCAATGGTGAAGAGACCTCCTCGCTGTGCAATGACCGCTTTGTGCTTGCCACAGTTGTTGGAGCTTGTGCTGACCGGATGAAGTACGATTTTGGGAGGCAAGCTCATGCTCGGGTGGTGGTTGCTAAGATTGAACTGGATTCAGTATTGGGTTGCGCATTGATTGACATGTACAGCAAGTGTGGGGATTTGGACTCTGCTCGCAGTGTCCTTGATTGTTTAGCGCAGGTTGATGAGTTCTCGCTGTCTGCCCTGGTCTATGGCTACGCTTCTTGTGGACAGTTGCACGAGGCGTTAGGACTTTTTGACAGTGTGGAGAACCCCAACATTGTTTTGTGGAATTCTCTTATCAGTGGCTGCGCATTTGCCTGTTGTGGACATGATACTTTTGTTCTTTATGTAAGGATGATGCGGTCAGATGTGTTGCCTGATTGTTCAACTTATGCCAGTGTTCTGAGTGTTTGTGGTTTTTCAGGCATGTTGAGTTCTGGGCAGCAGATGCATGGGTATGGTCTAAAGAGTGGTACTGTTAATGACATAATAGCAGCAAGCGCTCTCATTGACTTCTACTCAAAATGCAGCCTCTGGGAGGATGCCTGCCAAGCTTTCCGTGAACTTAGGTTTTATGACACTGTTGTGCTGAATTCAATGATCACTGTGTACTCAAACTGTGGGCAGATAGAAGATGCGAGAAGGGTTTTTGATATGATCACAAGGAAGAGTGTCATCTCATGGAATTCTATGGTTGTTGGGTTGAGCCAAAACGGGCATGCTATTGATGCACTGGGGCTATTCTGTGAGATGCATCGGCTCGGTTTGCGACTTGACAAGGTTGCTATAGCCAGTGCTCTGAGTGCATCAAGCAGCATTTCCTCTATAGGTATTGGGGAGCAGATTTTTTCTCTCGCCACTGTTCTTGGCCTGCAATCAGACCATGTTGTTGCCTCTTCGCTCATTGATCTTTACTGCAAATGTGGCAACCTGGCCAATGGGCGCAGGATCTTCAATGGAATTAACAAGCCAGACAAAGTCTTGTGGAACTCAATGCTGATTGGTTATGCCTCCAATGGGTATGGACATGAGGCACTGGAACTCTTCGATTTGATGAGAATTAGGGGTATAAAGCCAAGTGAAGGGACATTTGTCGGTGTCCTTTCTGCGTGCTGCCACACTGGACTTGTGGAAGAGGGACTGACATGGTTTCGCCGGATGCAAGAAGATTTCAGTGTGAGTCCATCAGCTGAGCATTACGCATGTCTGACTGACCTGTTAGTCCGTGCAGGTCGGCTGGATGAAGCAGTTGAGTTCATTGAAAATATGCCCTTTAAAGCTGATACAGTAAGTTGGACTACAGTTGTTGGTGGATGCAAAGCTCAGGGCAATGAAGCTCTGATGCAGAAGGTGGCAAAGAGGGTGATGGAGATGCAGTCACCGCATTCCAGTTTGTATGTGCAACTGTCCAGCGTGCTCGCTGCTCAAGGGGATTGGATGAAATCAGCGGAAATGAGGGGTATGATGCGTGAGAGAAAAATTACGAAGAATCCTGGTTACAGCTGGATTGACAATTAGAAATTAATTCTCAATCAGTTGTGTTGAAAATTAGTTGGAGTATTTGGTCTCTGTATTTGTCTTGGAGGAGTTGTTTTTGCACCACAAAACATCTGTTAACAACAGCTGAACAAGGAAAAGGATGTCACTGGAGGAAAAAAAAGAGAAGAAATCACATGCAGAAACGTTGGTGATCCTCCTATCCCATTTCTCTCACGATCGCACATTCGTGCTCTGTATCTCTTGCGATCTCTCTCCGCTACCGCAAGTAACATCTTCCTCCAACGCCCAGGTCTTTCTTCACAGCCCCTGATTTGTAGATTTTACTATTTCTTGTACAGATGAATTTTGCCTTCTATCTCACGTTAGATATTTGAGACCTCGGTTGCCTAAACACCCCATAGGAAGCAATCCAGTCAATCCAATTTGCCTTACGGTCTACGCTGGTCCTAGATGCCTGTCTGGACAATGGTTTTGTGTGGAACACATGCATGTATGCATGCATTCCTATCTTATAAAAATGGTGTCTTTTATGAAGGAATTTTGTGTTTTGCTACTGCTGGATTGTGTCCTGTACACAGTATGTTATCATAAAGAATGATTATGTTGGAGGAAATTTCATCATACTCCGCCGGCCTTCTAAAGAGAGTACGTGGTCTGAGTTGTTGGGGAAGATCCCATTATACTCCGTCGGTCCTTTAAAGAGGGTACGTGGTACAAGATATTGGGGGGGGGGGGGGATTCCATCACACTCCGCTGGCCCTCTAAAGAGGATACGTGGTGTGCGGTGCCTAGCCCTCCAGAGCACTTTGCCTTGTTTCCATTAATATCTGTGAGGGCACTCCCGTAAACGCTCATTGAGATAGGGGGCACCACTACCCTGTTCGACATTTGACTGATGAGTGGGGTAAACAAGTCTTGTGGTCCCCCAGGGCACTTCACCTTCTACCTGGAGAAGGGCACATGGTGAATGCCTTACCCTACCGGGAGCTTAGTGAAGTGCCTTTCCCCCTAGGGCGTTTTGCCTCATTCCCGTCTGCGAGGCATATGGCTCAGCGCCTAGTCCACTAGGGTGCCTCTCTAAGCGCCCATGAAGATGAATGGATACTCTCGCCTCACTTGATATCGACTGATGAGTGAAGCGCTAAGTCCATAGCTTCCGAAGGAGGGTCCACCCCCATAGGACCCCAGAGTCAGAGACCTACCTTTAAGAAGCGATAAAGCAGGATCCACTACTATCTTCGAAGAATAACAAATATACTCATACTTAGTTCATCCTACATTCCTACTAACAGTAGGATAATATTTGTGTATAAAGTGGAGCACCTGAAAAAGCTCATTTTCCTATCCATCTCGTTTTGGTTGTACACTTGTACCGACGCCTGGAAGGCGAGTCCACCTCAAGGTCCTCAACCTCTCGTTGAAATGGAAAGCCAAACGAGGGGAGGAGGGAAAAA
This sequence comes from Otatea glauca, assembly GCA_036346275.1. NCBI lineage: Eukaryota > Viridiplantae > Streptophyta > Magnoliopsida > Poales > Poaceae > Otatea > Otatea glauca. Next base: position 62,917,527 of record CM070712.1, read on the forward strand.
GGTCTCTGTTCTCCTCCCTTCCGTTCTTCCTTCCCCCCACCCCCACCTTGTCGCCCAAATTCACATGGCTCTGCGTCTCCACGGCCAATTAGATCCCACCCGCGACGAAAGCCTCCATTTGTCCCCTCCAATTCCACCTCCTGCTCATCTTCCCAGTTTCTCCTCGCCGCCCCCGCCGACGACGGCTACCTTTGTTCGATCGACCTCTGACCGCCCCGTCTTATCCTGAGCCGGTTCTTGGCTTCTTTTACGGTCTCGTCGCCGCCATGGGCAAGAGTGCGTATTGTTTGGTCCATTCCCTGGATTTTGTTGGTTGGTTCTTTGCTGATTAGTATCATTGGGAATTTTACGTGGTTTATTTTTCTTTAGGTAAGAGGAACAAGGGTGGTCGAGGTGGTGGCGGTGGCGGGGAGGACCAGCTTGACGGTGGCAGCGACGCCGACAGCATGAGCTCGGTGTCGACGGCGCTGTCCGACCTCCAGCTCTTACAGGCCACTGAACAAGTCAGCTCGCAGGAATTTATTCTTGACAAGTATATCGACGCTCTCTATGAGAAGAGGTGGATCCTGTTCTTTAGTTAGCTCCTTGTGTAGTTGACTGTTTGGATAGAAATGGCATAGCTGTTATTGGATTATGTGTTATTTTTTTATGTGAAGTTTTTAATGTTGCAATAATCTCAGAGTGGAGAGCCGTTAACGTTCATGGTTGTTTGGATATTGAATTATGTAGTTAGTTTGGATATTGTCCTTGAATTTTCATGCATTGCCTGCCGCCTTGCTGGTGCCTAATAGGTAAATGATACCTGGTTCCATCTACCGTTTCCAATTAATCCTTGACTTTACTTTTATGGTCTCACAAATGCATCCAATGGTTAGTAGATAGCAATGCTCTAGTTGTTTGTAGTAATTAGGAATAACCAGGAAATGAAACCACATTTCCAGTATAACTTGGAGCTTTATCAATAAATGAGTATGTTACATCAAGTTGAAACTTGAGTTGCATATTCCATTGCCCTTTAGATTTGATCCTTCGTGCTGGCTAACAAATACTCCCTCCGGTCACAAATAGTTGTCGTTTTAGACATAGGTACAGTCAAACTTTTGAAACTTTGACCGTCGATATCTTTTTAAATATTTATATTGGATACATGAAAATTATATATGTAGATTTGTCTCAAAAAATATTTTCATAATATTATAATGTTATTGGGTTTTATAAATATATTGTAATAGAAATTAGTGGTCAACGGTATGTATTGGAGACCATATCGATGTCCGAAATGACAACTATTTGTGACCGGAGGGAGTAGTAGGATTAGGAACACATATATACACTTATGTATTACTTGATAAAGTCATATTTATGATGCTTTAACTGGAAACTTACTACAACGCCTTTCCTTGTATTAGCCAACTACGGTTTTTTTAAAGGATAGCTGGCGTTTTATTGAGTTGATATGTTGATGCCGCAAAGAATCTTACGAATTCAAATTGCATTGCAAGTCCTTGCTTTGGGGTTGGGTTGAGCAAAAATTTGGTAAGATTGATTGATAATCGAAGAAATCAACTTGTGAGTTTCTTTCCATCAAAGAGTAGTCAAATGGAATTGTGACATTTACTCAACATGTTGGGTGCCTCTGCTGTTTATCTTGATATGCCATTGAAAAGTTAATACAATTGGTGATTTGAATCAAATGTTCTTTTGAAATACAGATACAGTTATTCCTGGTCATGCATGTTTGCAAATGAACTTGGGTCTGCATATCACTATGCCGTAGTGACATATGACTATGCTTATGTACATGCTTGCTGATGTTGAACCTTGCTGTAGCCCCTGTTGGATTTATGTTAGACTGATGAACCAGCATCTGTTAACCATTACATCGGCAGCCCTCAGAATAACGGTACCAAAAAATGAATAAATGGGCAACATTTCCAAAGTTCTTTTTTGTAACTTAATATGCAAAAAGTCATGTGTATCTCATCTGAACAGTGATGTGTTTTTTTTTCAATTTTCTGAACCCTACTTAATATGGTCCTTTTCCTTCAAAAGTAGTAAAAGAGTCCTGCGTTCACTTGTGGTGTCATCAAGAAGACTTGTTCAGGACCTTTTTCTTTGCACACTTTATGATAGTGTTACTTGGACACGGACTCGGGTGTCAGAATCCAACTCGGATTCGGGTGTCCGATTCGGCAAAAAAAAATTGGACACGGAAAATGCTACTCGGAATCGGACATGGGTGTCAAAATCCGACTTAGATTCGAGGTGTCCGATTCGGCAATTTTTTTTGGACACGGGTGTTCGAGTAACACTACTTTGTGATGTTCACAAGAAAATTTACCCATTGCTAATGTGAATTATGAGATAAGATTAGTGAAGTAGTCTATTATTTATTATAACCTACATATTAAATCAACTTATGTGATTGGCACAGGGGATCCACAAGAGAAGCAGCATTGGGTGCTCTTGTTGATGCTTTTGAAAGTTTTGTGCTATTTGATTTAGTGGAAAACAAGTAAGTTAATACGATTCGATAGTGAAGATTCCTTAGCATCATATCTCTAGGCTAATGAACAGATGGGTATATATTATTTTCTTTCCATTCATGGGGTTGTGAGCTCAGCAATGCAGTATGCACACTTGTAAATATGTTATTTTTCTTGTTTTTAATGAGCTGCGAGCAAACTTTTGTTCTCTGTTATTATGTCCGATAGTCTAATCACACTAAGCCCAAGCTTATTTTGTTCTCTGTTATTACAGTAGCAAACTTTTGGAATAATGGCACACCTCTTTTGAGTGAACTTTACCTACTATTTTTTTCCTCTTTGAAGATATGCTACACTATTGAGCCAATTCACCAATTCAATAAAAAAAGGATCTACAAAGGAGGCCTCTCTGGCTTGTCGAGGCATTGGTTAGTAACATTTTCTACCCATAGTCATTTTCAGTGCAGCAGAATCTCTTCTATTCTGACATTGTTTTTTTCTTTCTTTCTCTGTTTTGTACCTGGCAAGGCTTACTGGCAATTACCCTTGGTGCTGGAAGTAGTTCTCATGAAATAATGGATGAGTCACATCCACAACTTTTGAGGGTCCTCCAAACTTGGCCTGATGCATCCAAGATGATTTCTGTACATCGATTTTTCTTTGTTTTTGTTGGCTTCCAGCGACTTTATTTGCAATTTCGTGAAGCAAATCTAAACTGAATTGTTGTAGGCACTTGATTGCTTGGCTGTCATCACATTTGTTGGTGCAGCTGATCTGGCTGAAACCCAACTATCTTTGAAAGCCATCTGGGATGTGATTCATCCAAAATCAGGATCCAGTGTAAGGGTGACTGACTTCTCATAAGGTTTTTGCGGAGTAATATTTGAAAAGTATTTCATCTAGTCTCCTCTGAAGTTAATTATTTTGGGGGTATAGGTTGGGATTGTCAGAAAACCAAAGCCTCCTTTATTAGCAGCTGCTGTATCATCATGGGCATTTCTTTTGACAAGTATTGGATCGTCAAGGAGAAATACTGGTTCTTGGAAAGAGTTAGTGAAGACTTCCTCACTCGCTGCTCTCTTATATCTACCAAAATATTCATGAGGCTATTATCTTTATATTCTTCTCTTAAATTCAGGTCAATTACATTTCTCTGCACTCTTCTAGAAGCAGAGGATCGTGCTGTGCGGATGGCTGCTGGCGAAGCATTAGCCCTGTGCTTTGAATTAAAATTGCTTGATGTTTCCTCTAGTGAACAAGCTGATGTTGACACTACAGAGACCAGTGGTTCTAAAAACCAAATTTTCTTGAATTTGCAAGCATTGAAGGCCAAAATATCTGGTCTAGTCTTTGATCTCTCTATGGAGGCAGGGGGCAGGGGTGCTGACAAGAAAAATCTTAATGATCAAAGGGACTTATTCCAACGAATCTCTGATTTTATCAAGGTCTATTTCATTCCATTCTTGTTGTATATTGTTTGCTTCAGTATTTCTGTCTTCTGATCATTTAATGCTCTTTTGTCAGAGTGGTGAGTGCCCTGAAGAATCGCTTAGGATTTCAGGCAAGCATGGCATTTTAAGAGTTACATCATGGTGTGAATCGATACAGGTGTTTGTTTTCTTGCATAGATTATGTGAACCGCTTTGTTTCAGTTTTTCACATTTATATATTTGCTAATATTTCTTTTTTGGCTAGTTAAACTATTTGAGGCGGTATCTTGGGAGAGGATTCCTGAAGCATGCACAGGTTACTATCAGCTAAATGATTTGAGTCATTTATCTATGAACTAATTCTGTGGATTCTACTATAATTATATCAAAACTTCCCTTTTATGTACAGGACAATGAATTTCTGCATGATATCTTTGACATCAAAATCGATAGGACTGAAAATATGTCAACGACTGAAAAGGTAAGCTTTTGAGAAGTTAGTTGACCTTACATTCTGATAATAAAAAATAGAGAGCTGCTACAAGTACAATATTTGTTGTTAAGATAGTAGTATGATGAGGGGAAGATCACATGAGAATAGATGGCCTCGGCACTCCTTGAGCCATACGCACTTATGAAGAAAGAAAGGTTCAGTCCAAGATAAAGCACGTTTTCGCAGCCCATGAACCGAAATAAACTAGTAACAAGAAACTTCCCTTTTAGGGTTCCTTTCTAATTAAGCTGAATGTTTTGCCTGGCTCAAGAAGATTGACAAGGAAAAAAACTGGTGGATGCTAAGGTTTAACGTAAGCAAATATATGAAGGCACTCATAATATATACAATCGGTAATTTGGCATGGTGTGGGTTGCGCGAACTATGTAGGAAAAAAAAACTAGCATTTTTTGTTTGATAGCCAACAAGCAGGTGCTAATTAATGGTACAAGTCTTTTATATTGTGAAATTTGCATATTCAAAGGTTGCAAAAGATTAGTACATGAAGGTGAATTATCTGGTCCCGATTTATAAGTAAAGAGATCGAGGGACCTGATGGACCAACGATTACTTGACTCAATGACCTAAACCCTAAACACGTTCTCTCCCTACCATTGGATTTGAATCGAATGATCACAAGTGCACCAATGAAAGACACTCAAAAAAATCTTACTGTTACATATTTCTGAGAAACAATAAAACTAAAAAGGCTAGTAGATTTGTCCTCAGTTGGTGTGCTTAGCTAATTGGCTACAATACTCCATCTAAGCACTTTCTTCAATCATTAATACTATAAAAATCCTCATACTAAATTATTGTCAATTTGTATGTTAGATTTGGCTTCTCTTTTCTCTAAATTATATATTTTGTAAGTTCCTCCCCTGTGAAGAGCCAGTCACCAGTGTTATGCATAAATGTACAATTTCGAATGTTAAGTTGGGTTTTAATGATGACCTTACATGGTATAATGCGTGGGGCTCCTGTATAAATATGTATCAACCTTTTTCGTCATTATTCTTGGCTTTTAAAAAAATACTTAATTTGCATAGTCTATGCTTACGTGCCAAAGCTTCTCCTAACTGATTTTGGTTGTTTGTTAACCTATTACTAGCGTATATGTTGTGTAATAGCCATCGATATGGATTTTTTTTTTGGCAAGAAATCTACACATGGATGTTTGATCAAAAGAAAATACCATCTATTCTTGCAGAAAATATTTAGGTCTGAAGAAGAGAAAGGAAGAGCTCTAAAGTTGAATAAGGAGCGTCGTTTAGCCCAGGTAAGCTGGACTTGCAAGAGTACCGATTATAGGCCCTGTTGGGTGGGGAGGAACCCCGACCCCAAAACACAAACACACAAATAGCCCATCTTTTAAGCTGCTTTTGACATAAGCTAGAATCCATATATAACTAGTAAAAGCTAAAAGCTGGGTTAGACTTGTTTTTACAGTAGCTATTTGTCAAACGGTCCCTTACAAAAAGCTATAGCCGTTTTTTTAGCTCAGAAAAGTCAAAAAATAGCTTTTCTAAAAAAACTATAGCTCCCGAAACATGTCTGTACTCTTCCATTGTAGTTTTGTTGACACTGCAAAGCCACTTGATGCTCTAACGATATATTTCTTCAGCTCTGTGACTAAAAAATAGTAGTTGAAAGGATATTATTATTATTATTATTCAAGCTATGTCTAAGCTATTGATTGAAATTTAAGTAGCATCTTTGATAGTACCTATTATTTTCCTTTTTCCCATATGGTAGTATTTCGAGTATAAATTTCTAATACGTTAATTCATTCTACTAATGATTATGATACATCACATCGGATCTTTTGCACTACCCACAGGAGAGGAAGCACAATATCTTGAGCGAGCAATACGGATAGGAACGTCCCATCTGCTTGGATTTTTGTATAGCTGAGCCCCTATCATATATTGAGTGTTGTGTATAAGCCAATATTGATCCATTGTTCAGAGTATAAGCTGCCCGTTGCGGTGTACAATATCATACTGAAGAAACACTTGTGGAGAATTGTGTTTGTAATTGTTTGCTTGAAACCTCATAGTAATACACTCAGTTTTCTAGACAGGGTAAAAGCCCAGTCAATTTTAACTGTGCATGTTGAAACGGGTTTTTTAAGTAAATATTATCTTGTGACGACCCTGGGATAGAGATCGCAACCAATAGGGGTATAAGATGTCCCTCGACGCTGCATCCGTCTGACGCATCGTGCGATGACGGTGACCGGCCCAGCGAACTGCGTAAGAGACAGGAGGGACGGGGAACACCTGAACAGAAAGATGAGAAGCTTGGTTTTTTCTTGGTCATTTTGAGACCGTTTTAACTTCCTCTTCTTCTTCTTTCGGAAGCTATTCTAAATGTCTACCTTTTTCGTAGTCGGAAGTCAAAACCTAGGAATCTATTTATATTAGTGTTGACGTGAAAAACTTGAAGTAGTGTTTCTGACAGCAGTACACCAGACGAACACTTGGTTCAGAGCGTGCTAGTCGATTTGACCTGAAATCGATAAGGTAAAAATATAAAATTCAATCAAAGTCGACCGCGAAGATCAATCGACTCAGGGTAAGTCTAACTAGCAGATTAAGGCTAATCAGAGGATAAAGGTAGATCGATTCTAAAGAAGGCGATGCGCAACAAAATCAGAATAAATCGAACCTAGGGCGTAATTTGAAGAAGATCAATCGGCGATGCGCAACTTTATTGACCAAGATCGAATTACAAAGGCTAAATTACAAGAACTACTCCTAGTTGACAGGAAAAAGTAATATAAACTGGTGTTTGATTGCGATTGATATATTTTTTGCTGCACGCCCTTATCCTCCTTTTATACCCGTCGGCCGATCGTGTCATTTTACAACACGTTATAAAGCCTGATCCGTATCAGCCTTAATTCGGATAGTTTTTCCTTAAAGATCTTTGCCGTTAACAAATATCTTCAAATCTTTCCAAATCGCCTGTTAGTTACCGTATGTTGACTTTCTTGCCGATTTTGACCATACTTGCCAAATTTTGGTGCAAACAATTAGGAGAAGCTAAAAACCAAAATCTAGTTTACAGTAGTTTCCAGGAGCTTAGGTGGGTTGATGTTCTAACTTTGTCACTAGAGTTGAAAAAATTTACCCTCTTTCAAGTAAAAAATCCCAAACCCTACCTATCACCCTCATTCCCGATTCGCATCCCTGACAAATAAAAAGCTAGGCTATCGAACACTAAACTTCTTCACCTTAACTGTAAGTCACTTCTAAAAAAAGCTACAGCCACTTTGTCTGCTGAATATAATGCCGCAGCCACCCTCTAATAGACTGTCGTCACGGAAGATCCTTGGATATAAGATGTCAACAAAAAACTTGGTAACAATCACTAATTGATAACAACATGATCTCCAAGCTTCTCGTGCCTCACCGGTTGACACCGTCTGGCTTCCAGTTCGGCGATAGGCTTGTCCCCACATGGCGTATCTTCATTTTAATCAATCTTTTAAGAATGTTGATGTTTTTATATCAACACGGTCTCTAGCAAACTTTGACCACTACTATTTATATGAATATATTCATTAAAAATATAAAATTACTATCTTTACTATTTAAAAAGAAAGTAATAGTGGTTGGTGTGTTATTCGTTGTCCTCACCTTTACACTCGTACCCACGGTCTTTTTCCCCTTCCTCTGCCATCGCCACTACTTCCCGTGAGCTCCCCTCAGTCATGTCCTCCCCTCACCCGCCACATCTTCATCCCCTTCCTTCACCGTTGCCCCTACCCTCCCACAAGCTCCCCTCATTCGTGCCCTCCCCTCACCCACTGCACCTTCATCCTCTTCTTTCGCCGTTGCCTCCTCCCTCCCACGGTCTTCCCTCACCCATGCCCTCCCCTCATCCACCACACCTCCCTCTCCCCCCTCCGTGGTCACCCACTGTCCATTCCTCTACCCATCCGATGGCCACGGGAGGCCAAATTTGGTGGCAAGGCGGCGGAGGACGACTAGAAAAGGATGGATCTAGCGGCTGCACAACGATGAATGGCCAGATTCGATGTTGTCCTTGCCTCCGACGGTGTGCTCTCCCACCAGTGGTGCCCCCTCTAGCGCTTTGCCCTGCTCGGCCATGACAACAACTACATCCCTAGTGAGGATCTGGAGTTTGTCACCATCATCTCCAAGATCCTCTTTGGGCATCGGGGCCCCACCAGTAACACTCAAAATTTTGCCACTTTGAAAATCTTTTTGAGTAGTTTAGCTTTGTAAAATTTTTACCATTTTATTTGCCAATTAGAGCTTAATATGGGACTTTCATAAATCAAAATGATTTAATATGATTAATTCTCAAGTGAACAATTATCAAAATTAATTTATTTAGATTCCTTGTGCTTGGAAGTATTTTCTAAAATTTTCTAGGAAGTTTTAGTTCATTTTATATTTTATATCAAGTCTTTTGTATTTTTTTGTCCTTTCTAAAAAGAAAAACTAAGTTAAATGCTGGAATTTCCTTCTGGCCTAGACCCAACCTAGCCAGCCCAGCTAACCATCTCCTAGCCTACTTCGCCTTGACCATGTGTCAATCCGACATGTTTGTCTTGTCTCACCATCTTTAAGCGCATTGACCAAAGACGAGCGAATTCGAGTCATTGATGAGATGGGCCCACCAATAAGGACACTGTTCTTCATCCCTTGCTTCTTTGTAAATCTTTTTGAATAGTTTAGTCCTCTAAAAATTTTCACCATTTTATTTGCTAGAGAGCTTAATATTGGACTTTCATAAATCAAAAATAATTTAATACGATTATTCTTAAGTGAAGAATTATAAAAATTAATTTATTTAGATTCTTTGTGCTTGGAAGTATTTTCCAGATTTTTTGAGAATTTTTCAGTGTATTTGTTATTTTATTTGAGGTCTTTTGATTTTCTAAAAATAAAAACTAAGTTAAATGATGGAATTCCCTTTGGGCCTCAACCCAACCTAGCCGGCCCAGCTAACCATCTCCCGGCTCAGTCCACCAGCCACGTCAATCTGCACCGCACCGTCTTAGCCCATCTTTGCACCGTAGCCTAGCCCACCACGTGTGAGGCCCCCATTTTTGGTACAGAATACCAACATTTAGTATTAGTCTCATGGTCAGTGGCTAGTATGCATAATTACAAAGTTGAAATCACATCTATACACAATATATTAATATAATAGCGGAAGCTATTTATACAATAGTCTTAAAAGACAAAAGAAGATGCAGTAAAAATTCAAAAGTCTTGTAGAGTGCCAGATAACCCTTAGGCAACTAACAAGGTATAATCCCTAGAAAAGCTCGTCATAATATTCCCTATGACTTGCGTCATAACCTGTTTCGTCAGGGTGTTCTGATTCTTTACCTAAAAACAATAACAGCAGCAAAGGTGAGTACATTGCATACTCCGCAAGACTTTGCAAACCTATCATAAGTGCAGGCTGTATCAAAGAAAAGACTTTCACAGTTATTTTGCATAAAGCCAATTTGAATTGTAAATATTGAATAATAGATCGCAAACGAAATTTTATAAAATCAATTTGACAGGTATATGAAATAACAAGTATGTAAGCATAAATATAGCAATTCACAGTCCTCCATAACGTGAGCAACAATTTGTACCATTCCCTGCTAATACATGACATGGTATTGAATCATCAGAAGGGTAAGCTTTCCAACACACGTTTCCAATTCCAATCTATTTTTATGAAAAATATGAAAATCATCTAATCTATAACCCTTTATAATGCACCTAAGCATTCTTTCCTACGTCCACCCTAAATAATGCACCCCACTAGAGATGGCCCGACCTTCGTGCACCCAGCGAAACGTCCCTAGAAACTTGCCTCCATCAAAATTAACCTCTCAGATCTTTCCTCAGCTTTACTCACCCACATCCGATGGCCATTGTTTAATGTGTCTAACTCATCCCTGTGGCCCACAACAGATCTCCCCCCACCTCCAGCATCATCTCAAGGAAAAGGAAACAAATATCGTGGAATTAAGGAAAAGGAAACAAACGTTCTAGAAAAGGAAAAAACCATATATTACGTGCTGGGAAAAGGAAACCGGAAGACAGGACACTATACTAGTTAGTGTTAGTTTACCAAGTCTCCCATAACCGCGGGCACGACTTTTCGAAAAAAATTACACTCTGGCAGATGTGTACAACTTTACCCACAAGTCATGATCTTTTCTTTTTACCACTATTTTCACTCTCCTTTGGCGTGTGGTCAGAATGTTCATGACGAAAATCTTTACATTATCTAAATTAACATTGCACTAGTCCAGTGACGACAAACCCTTCCTATGGCGACAGAAGATATTTGTACACCCATTGTACTCTCAACAGACTATTCCTGATGAGTCATCACTTCCCCATATTTTAAAGTGGCAGAAGATATTTGTACAATGTTGTACTCTCAACAGTTGCTCCTGTAGAGTCCCCACTTCCCTATCATAGCAAGGCGTACATCATTGCATTGGTGTGTAGAAACCACTACAAGCAGATCTATCCAGAATGCCTGTGCTACTCTAGTATTCCAATGTGCAAAGTTTAACTAGATAACTTAATTGGTTTAAAGCTATCCCATACCAGCACTTGTGGTTGTACAAATATCTCTTGGATCATACAACACTACGTTTGGTCCTTAATCCGACTCGGGTGAGAAATCTCTTCCTATCTACGTGCAAGTCCCATGCACATCCGACTATTGCCAATAGGTCGCATGTATCAAAATCATAATTTTATTTTAATTTTTACTAAAATATTATTATCCATATTTTCCATCATGTCCAATATTCCATTTCTATCACGAACAATATAACCAACCATCCGTATCCCAATCTAAAGCATGGCTAAACATATACAAATATAATCGAGTATATCCATTTGACATTGTTAAATGTCTGTCCCTAACTTATGGTTACAAAGGATGTCATGTCAAAATTTATTAAGGATGTTCCATCAATGAAGGTTATATCTACCAATACCACAATATAGCGAATTTACTGAAAATATATGTATGCATAAAGGGTTTTAATAAAATATTTTTGAAATGCTGGGATTAACATGATCAAAAGGGGTGCTTACCTTGCTGGTTGATGTCGAGATCAAGGCTGAGGTCGTTGACGGTGGTGTCTTGAACGTCGAAGTTTACACGTTGTGCGTCGCAAAGCAAAACAATAGCAATAATAAGTAAGAGGCAAAAAGAAGTCAAAAAACATCAAATTCAAATATGAATTAAAATAGAAGGTTCTGATGATAAAAATATTTTAGGTGCCTGTTTGTCATTTTTAAAATTTTTAGTATTATGAGTTCTCAAAGTTCATATAGTGTATTTTTTTTAAAAAAATTAGGTAGTAAAATGAACTTGTTACTTAAAAAAATGTATTTTAGCATAAACCTAGGAACAAAAGGGAAACAAAAATGATAACAAGGGCCATCAATTCGATGGCCCGGCCCAGCCGAGCATCTCTCCTGAGCCTGAGCAGAACGACGCCTCGCCTGAGCCCACGTCGAAGGCACACGGAAATCCACACTCCGTGGAATCTTCTCCGTCATGTCTCTTCCGTCGAGTCCAAAGCTCCAAATTCCCCAACTTTTTTTTGAACCTTCCGCTCCCCCTCGTTTCTGGCTCCTCCCTCGCCCCTCCTTAGGCCGCCCGTTGCGGATTCAGATTTCGAATCCCTCGCCCCTTCCTCCTCCCCACGCCTTCTTCCTCCTCCCGCACCAAAAACCGTAACCCACATCCACCCCGCCTCCGGCCATGAGCTCCGCCGCCGCCGTGGGCAGCGGCAAGGAGCTCGCGAACCCGCCGTCCGACGGAATCTCCAACATCCGCTTCTCCAACCACAGCGACCACCTCCTCGTCTCCTCCTGGGACAAGGTCAGCGACGATGAGCTTCTCAACCCCGGGCGGCCGTCGGCGCGGCCCGCCGCCTCCGCCTCGCGGGTTCCTCCGTTTGGCCAGCCGTAATAAACCCTAGCTCCTTGATCCGGCCGATCTGACCTGGTTTGGGTGCTTGGGCTCTGTTCCAGACGGTGCGGCTCTACGACGCCGACGCGAATGTGCTCAAGGGAGAGTTCGTCCACCCCGGGGCAGTACTCGACTGCTGCTTCCACGATGACTCCTCCGGGTTTAGCGCTGGCGCCGACCACACCGTGCGGAGGTGAGGATTTTTGAGTTTTCTCCTTTTCTATCTCATTCCACACCTTGGTTTGCATTGGATTTGTGGAATCGGTAGGAGATGTGTGTATAACCTCTTCCGTTGCGGTAGTTGCGTGTGGCCTAGGCTTTGTTCCGTGGGCTGTGAAGCGATATGGCCTTTTTGTTTTACATTTGGTAAACGTTCTGTACAAGTTTTATGGTGTTAGAATTGGATAGGAAAGAGAATTAGTTGCTACTGTAAACACATAGACTAGTATAGTGCCCTGTCTTCCGGTTTTCTTTTCCCAGCACGTAATATATGGTCTTTTCCTTTTCTAGAACGTTTGTTTTCTTTTTCTTAATTCCAGGATATTTGTTTCCTTTTCCTTGAGATGATGCTGGAGGTAGGGGGAGATCTGTTGTGGGCCACAGGGATGAGTTAGACACATTAAACAATGGCCATCGGATGTGGGTGAGTAAAGCTGAGGAAAGATCTGAGAGGTTAATTTTGATGGAGGCAAGTTTCTGGAGACGTTTCGCTGGGTGCATGAAGGTTAGGCCATCTCTAGTGGGGTGCATTATTTGGGGTGGACGTAGGAAAGAATGCTTAAGTGCATTATAAAGGGGTATAGATGTATGTTGGCAGAGGATGGTACACACTACACAACAACAACTCAACACATAATAAGGAGAAGAAAAGCCAGAACAGAGATTTAGAGCTTCAGTTGTCTAGTTCCTGTGCCATAAGGTGTCAGTTTATGTAAAGAAACAATTTCTGTAACTGACATGTAGTAGTCGTTCACGAAATTGCTTATTTGAGGATTTGAATCCCTTTGTGCTAGTTAGCATTCATACTCCAATTGCAAAACGGGACAGTAGATAAGTCCTGTTGTTGGGGACTCATAATTTATGAATGTAGAACAAAAATGAAAAATATTTAGTTCCTAGTTGCAGGGTTGTTGATTCAGGATGCTCGCTAGAGTCTATTTTATGCTTACAGGACGCTATTGTAAAACCATGAATATATGCTGTTTTAAACAAATGAAAATATGTAAGTTGGGAAACTGTCCTGTTCTTCTGAAGATTGTTAATGGTCCATGACACTAAATCTGAATGCTTCAGGTAAGACTGATAAGTAATATGCTCATATTTGAATTTACATTTTGTTGTAAATTGAATGCTGCAACCTGCAGGCAAGACTGTGAAGCAATATGCCCACATTAGTAAGTTGAATGTTACTTGTAAATTGAGTTATGCAAATTCTATATTTTGTTTCGTGTTGTCTTTTTTGGTATTATCATTTATTTATCTTTTTTGTTATTATCATTTATGTGGATATTTAGTAAGACTAATAAGAGTATGCCCAAATGACTATTACAGGTTAGTGTTTAGTTCGGCAAAAGAGGATGTTCTGGGGCGGCATGATGCTCCAGTTCGCAGCGTGGAGTACTCTTATGCTGCAGGTACTTGTACTTAACTTCTTATTGAATTGCTTTTGGATTTATGTTTTTGGCTTTACGTTTTCATGGCAAACATTGCTGCAGCTTGATGCAGTTAAACCGTAGGTCATTTACTGATGGTTTTTCAAATGTCAGTATATAAAGCACGTTGCTAACTGAATTGATGTGTGAATTCTTAATGATACCGTGTACAACTCAGTGCTTTACAACCTTGTAAGCCTTACCTTTAATAGAAGTGATCTTAGGTTTGTCATTTCGATTTCTATTGTACTGCTACAGGAGTTTCTTTTCATAATGCCCCAGTGCAATAGACCTGTTGGCTAGCTTATTAACATTGGCTTATTCAGGCCCTGTTTGGAATGGCTTTAGCTTCGTCTTCTCCCCTATGGAAGCCGGAAGCTGTTCCAAACGGCAGGCTTTTCCGCAGCCAGAAACCAAAAGTTGGTTTAGAATAGCTTCCCACGGCTTCGGTGGGTTAGGGTTCTGATTTTGCCACTAGAATTGAAGAAAATTACCCTCTCCTACTAAGTATAAAAATCTCAAACCGCACCCCTCTCACTCTAATTCCTGACACGCATCCCTCACACCTAAAAGCTACACTAAAAGCTAGACTGCCAAACACCAGACCTCTTCAGTCCAGCCATTCAGTTGTACAACACTTCAGCCACGCAGCCCAGCCGAAAGCTACTTTTCAGAAAAGCTACAACCATACCAAATTGGGCCTCATTGGAGTAGATAATTGGGCGGATGTCCATGCCATAGTCCTGTTTATGATACCTAGCAATTTGTTTCTGTTAGATAGTTGCATTTCTATTTTATCTAGCTTAGTACTGAATTTATTTGCCCTGTTGTTTGTTGGAATATTTATAGGTATTTTTCATTTTGCGTTACCATCCTTATCTATTAGTTACTATAGCATCCATAGCCCTAAATTTAAGGACAATGTGAGTCAAATGTTGATGTACCATTATTTCATCAGGATGACTCACATGAGGGTTTTTATTGTCTATATGCGTTCAAGGTTGATAAAAAAAATCTGTTCTTAAGACTTCTATTAAATTAAATAAGGATCCTAAACTGTCCAAACCATGCCAAATTTTGGTCACGACCAAAACCATGGCGTTACCAAAATCATGGCAAAATAAGTGTTTGGATTGCAACCATGCCTAAGTTTTATGCATTTAAATCTTGATAATCAAACACTTGTAGCATTCCATGCAACCAATCCCTTTGTGCCATGTCAGCAAAGAAGGCAGCAGCAACCCTTCCAAAACTTTGGCGAACGTTTTGCTCGCCCATAAAACAGCCAGCATTTGATTTTGGCAACTTTTCTACTGCTGTTACCAAATTTTCCTGGGCATGCCAAGTATTGGTAGCAATCCAAATGCTGGCCAAATTCTATTGGTATTACCAAAGAGCAGTTTCCAAAACTACAAGTGCTTTTGCAATTTCTATTGGCAAGCTACAGACTGTTGCATTGCACAGCGTGTTACACCTCGGGCCCACCAGCCAGTGACATGCACCTGCCTGAACCGTTCCATGTCTATGTGAGGCTTCCTGGTGAGCCTGAGGTGTCAGGCGCCATCCAAAGCATCGGTGTGTACATCAGCGATAAAATTTGCCAAAGTATATGTAGTTTTATGAAACTGATTCTTAAACAGTTCCTTGATAGTTTTGACAAATAACCTGTAGTTCTGTGAAGGTTACTGAAAAAATATATAAATGAACCTTTTGTGGCTGAACATGTAAATGGTGGCACTAGATGATTAAAGTCAATAGACGCGGCTTGGATATTCTGCATGTGCTAAGTCTATGATAGTTAAAAGGTAAAAACCTTTGGTTCCTCTGGTGTTATTGTACAATA
This sequence comes from Otatea glauca, assembly GCA_036346275.1. Lineage (NCBI taxonomy): Eukaryota > Viridiplantae > Streptophyta > Magnoliopsida > Poales > Poaceae > Otatea > Otatea glauca. Next base: position 62,933,417 of record CM070712.1, read on the forward strand.
GTCACTTATCCTGACTGCAATACAGACTAGTCTTTATTGACTTCTAATTGCTAAATCTTCTTTAAAATGTCTAAATATCTGAAAGTTGTGCCCAACTTGTTTCTGTTATGCTGCAGGTATTGTTTGAAAGAATTCTTTTAAATATACTATCTGGCTAGTGTGAAATAATTTGTTACTTTCACAGAATAAGATGGAACTTGACTCTCCATTTGTGTATATTTATCTAATTAGGTCAAGTCATTACTGGCAGCTGGGATAAGACTATTAAATGTTGGGATCCAAGAGGCGTGAGCGGACCAGAGCGTACACTTGTTGGGACATATACTCAACCTGAGCGTGTATATTCTCTATCATTAGTAGGAAATAGGTTGGTTGTTGCAACAGCAGGAAGGCATGTCAATATTTATGATTTGCGCAATATGTCTCAACCTGAGCAAAAAAGAGACTCATCTTTGAAATATCAAACACGTTGTGTTCGATGTTTCCCCAATGGAACAGGTAACTTGCTCTCATTCTTGATTAGGTATACTACATGACAGTACATTTCCCGTTGTCACCTCTGTTTTAACTATAATTAAACATTGTGCAGATTGTTGTAATATGTGTACATGGATTTGCCTCTTTTTTCTTTTAGCATGGAATGGATTTGTCTCTTGATAGCATTTCTCTTTTCTTTTGAAAGCTGCATTAGTTGTCTAGGTCTCTGTTTGTGTTTGAGCTTCTATTTGTGATATAAATGGGATGCTTTTTCATGGGCACATGGGAAAAAAAATGATGACTCTAAATTGCATAAGGTAAGCTTCCTTCTGTAGATTTTGATTTGAATCTTATGGAATATGCTCCTCCAGACAGCATGTTAATCTTCGTATGCACGTTTATTTACAGTCAATATTTGAAGTCTTGAACTCAACACACTGTGCTTTCAGTTTTTCTATTTCATTCATGATAACCAGATAAGCAAATCTTTTTGAGTTCTTGTTTCTACTTTGTAGGGTACACCATTCTAGCTCAGTTTGTTAATCTTCATTTTTTGTAGGTAAAACATAAGTTTTTTAAAAAAACATTGTGGTTGTGATTACCCATTAAGTTGGACTATTATAATCTACATTTGAGAATTAACGTCTATGTTTATTGTGTCCTAGTGCTCTATGTATCACCGATACGTGATACCGGTACGGCGATACGCAATTTTCCAAAAACATGAATCCGGCGATACGGCGAGCATATATGTATTAAAAATTAAAAAAATGTAAATAGGCTAATAATTAGTTGATGACTTTGATGAAAAGTTGAAAACTATGCATTCGTTGCCTCCTTTCCTCCTTTTCATACCTTAGTCCATGCAAATAAATGAAATAGATAATGTAAGAGTTGTCACTAGTCATAAACTCGGTTCCTCTTCATAACTCAGCTCATACCTCTAACATGCTTCCATAGAGGAAATCTAGCATTCTCATTTCGTGGACCAACTGCAAACTAATTCACACTACACTGCCACTACCAGTTCCTTGCAGATTTTGAATTTGAGAGCTTTCACTTGCCATCCCTAAAGCAAAAGGCTAATCTAATTAAGGAAAACATATGGAATGCACTAAAGAAACACATAGCAGCACTCACCTTTGTTGAAGAGGCAGCAGAGCAGCCGGTGACTGCAGAGGGGGGCTGGTGGCGATTTGTCGAGAGGTGCACTGGCGGCGGCTGTAGAAAGAGGAGGCAGAACAGAAGAGGGAAGCGGCAAAGAAGGGGGAGGTGGCCGAAAGAGAACAGGGAGGCAAATCCTGTGGCGGTAGGAGAAAGGGGAGGGGTGACACAATTTGCGGCAGCGAGAGGAGGCGACGCTGGCGATTTGTGGGGGAGGCGGCGGCAATTTGTGGCGTCGGGAGCTGGATGCTGCGCGAGAGTTCGTGCCGCGTGACGAGAAGGGGGCTACGAGAGAGATAGATTTTTATGGTTAGGATTGATGGGCTAGAATGGGCTTTTCCTTTGTTTGGGCTTTGTGTTATGGGCTTCAAGGTATCGGGAAGGATCGCGGGGTATCGTAGAAGGATCAGGACTTTTTTAATTAATTTTTATGCTAAATTTCACCGATCCTTGTCGATCCAGGATCGAGGAGGATCGCGGAGGATCAGGGTATCCGATACCGGTATGGCACCTTCGTGAAGGATCGATGATTCATAGCTGGTGTTGTTTGTATATGGCTATAAATGTTGCATAACTTCTCCTATATATGTTTTCTTTTGCAAAAGTTGGATATATATCACTTAGTTTAGAAAATACCAGTAAAGTTCACAACTTTTGAAAAATACCGACAAATTTGGTCAAACTTTAGAAATATACCACTTTTAGTGGTTCAAAATATGGAGGTTCTCTGAATCCCCTAAATACCCATCCCTAGATGCCATCGTGCCCTTCTCCGCCAGCACCGTGATCAACACCTTTGTTGGGACAACACTACGCTCGTGCGCATGCACTAGTGTCTTGAGGGGTTGTCCGTGGGCACGATCATGGATGCACATGAAAACATGGATGGTGGCCAGGCCAAATGCTGGCCATGAGAATGTGAGGTCCCAGCAAATTTGGTCGTCTAGGGTGCACCCTTGTTTGTTGAAGAAAATCATAGTCTGCTGGACAATCCCGCCATACATATGCATGGCATATTACTTATGATGTCTCCTCGCCCAGGCAGTGGTTTGCATGTTTGTTACATATCACAATACAAGACCAAACATGTGGGTTTCATGCTTCACATAGAAAATACATAATGAATTGTAGTAGGATGGATTTAGTTATTTGTCTTTGTTGGATGGTAGGTTCTACTATCAAATTTTGAGCAAGTAGCTGCTTCTTGCAAGTGAATGGAAGTTACAGACGTTGCTGGTTAATGGGTTCCCAGCGCCAGGGCTAGGTGTGTAGACGCAGGGTTGGGAGAACCAAGCAGAAAGACGGGAAGGTGTAAAGCATGGCCAGCGTGACATCAAAAGGGATATTGCTGGATTCTAGATAACCATACCCCTTTCAAATCACCTAATTAAAAGTTTGGGCAAGTTTAATGTTTATTTTTGTAAGCCTATAAGTATAAACTTCAGTGGTATATTTCTAAATTTGGGAGTACGAGTGCTATTTATCCAATTTCCCCTCTTTTCTTTTTTGCTTATAAACGCGGATATTACTGTATTTAAAACGTAGATCATCCATTAAATTGGTATTAAAATTTAAAACCACTGCCTAAAGAATTTGTTGTTTCCTGTGGTGTTTATATGACCTTTTCAAATGCAGCATGACTAACCTTAGCATTGTAGGTAGGTAAGCGGTAAACAAGAGGCACCTCACATGTAAGTGCTGATACGGTGAGCAGCCTTACATGTGGTTTAGCTATTTAAAAAACAAACATTTATTTATATAATGGTATAGGGTTAATGCTAGATATAGCTGATACATGAATTAAAACAAGGGAAAGAAGGTTCTGAGTATTAAAATTTAGCTATACACGCTACAAATAACAGAAATGAACTATGCAGCATGCAATTAGTGTCATTCAGGAAAATGTAACCACTATATTTTGAGCATTACAAAAACAAAAGTGGCTGTGGACATAAACAGCCAAGTTGCATAGCAGAGTAGCGGTCCAACTGCTAACGGTTATGTGTCTCAAGCAGCCGTGATTTATATCAATGCTTGTCATAGATTTTTTGTTTTTTGCTTTTTTTTACTATATATATATATATATATATATATATATATATTGCTCCTCGAGCTTGATCCTATGTGTTCCTACTTGCTTCAGGATATGCTCTAAGTTCTGTCGAAGGACGAGTTTCTATGGAATTCTTCGATCTATCTGAGTCTGCTCAATCAAAAAAGTATGTTTTCTTCACCTTAGATTTGACCGATCTGCAAATGTATTTGTAATGATTTTATATATAATACTTGCTTGAATGTTCATCTTAATATTTGACATACTAGGGGACATATCTAGTTCAAACTATAGCTAGGTGTACTTGTGCAAACCAATTCGGTTTTGGCACAAATTCAACTCAAAAAACATAAAAAATGAAAAATTAGGGACCTAATGTATTGTACTACCTTTCAAAATTTCAAATTTAAATTAAAATGGTGTTAGAAGGAACCACAAAAAAAGAACTTTACTGTGAATAGTAACCTTTAACTTTTCCTTTTCTTTTAGATTTATGGTTTGTTAGAAATTTCTATTTTTCATACCTCGCATTATAGATCGAATTTGAAATGATCATTTTATGGGGAAATATAATAAATTGAGAAGTACATTAATTTTCCATAATTTTTTTGTGTTGATTACATCCTGAGCCAAAGTATGGTTGAAGGGGCGTAGGTACTATACACTTGTTATATCCATGGTTTGATGACCAATACTGGACTAATTACCACTATGTGGCTGTCAACTTGACTGATATAGGTCAAGGGATATAATTTTGTGCTTAGCCATATAAAACTTATGTCAAGGGCTAGCGACACTGTTGTTGTTGCGATATGATCTTAATAACTGTAGATGCCATGAATGTTCAAAACAAATGTATAGTTCAAATTTTACACACAAGTGCATCATACTTTAGGAAAGTATTTGATGCAAACCACCAATTTGGCAAATATTCTAACTCATCCAGTTTGGTAACAAGTTTCAAAAAAAAACCCCAACAAATTAAGGTCTATACATAGAGTGACCTACCAAGCCTATAAAACTTTTTTTTGCTGGGTAGAACACTTTCTATCTCTTCCTAAAGTACCATTTTGGGAGTATTTAGTTGTCTTTAAGGCTGAGGGCGACCAAACACTAGATATATCTCCCCTTTTATATGCAAGAAAATGTTGAACACTGAAAAGAATGTTGAAACTTGTTCATCCCTAGTAGTAATATGAACCATAGTTACTAGAAACGCTGTTCGTCCGAGTCGCGGTACTGGATTCGGATTCGCTATTCTCCACTTTTTCTTCCAACCACTGCGAACATGAACCCCACACCTTAAACTAGTTCATGTTCGACGAATCCGATTCAGTATTCACAGGTGTTTACAACGAATCTGGTAACTATGATATGAACTACAAAGCTCTTATCTGAAATGTTTGCTTGAGAGTTTTTTGAAATCCGGTGTTGTTTTGGTACTTGTGGTATAGACTATATAGTTAAGTGGCCTTTCTTTATTCTACACAGCATTGTAGAAGTGAGAAACCCATTCGTCTTACCTTACTAAGGCACTACTGGCACAAGATAATACAATCAACTCCATAGCCTGATTTGTTGTCGTGCATTGTCAAATCACTCTGCTGTGCATGGCCCTATCCTAAAAAGCTGCTACACTTGACAATACAATGTGCTTACCTTCCTATGTAATCTACACTGAACCATGGTGCCGCTGACAGTCCAGTTTAAAATACTTGTTTACACGTTGGTCAATTTGCCATTCAGGTATGCTTTCAAGTGTCCAGTTTAAAATACTTGTTTACACGTTGGTCAATTTGCCATTCAGGTATGCTTTCAAGTGTCATCGGAAATCCGAGGCTGGCAGAGACACCGTTTATCCTGTCAATGCAATTGCATTCCATCCAATGTAAAGTGATGTTTTGACTTTTTTTGCCTGTTCCATTTCCCGCAGGATTATTAGTTCTCATTTTCTTTTTGTCTTATCTCTTCTGCAGATATGGCACATTTGCCACTGGAGGGTGTGATGGATATGTCAATGTATGGGATGGCATTAACAAGAAAAGACTATATCAGGTAACCAAGTCATAGTTTTGCTTCATAGGAATGTGAATATCTGAAATGTTTCTGTTGTTCATGATTTTCTACTTTGATTGCAGTACTCAAAGTACGCATCAAGCATTGCTGCTCTGTCATTCAGTAAGGATGGGCATCTGCTTGCTGTGGCATCAAGCTACACTTACGAAGATGGAGACAAACTGTAAGACTGAGCTTTGCCTAGAACATCTTGTTGTCATCACAGGAACAAGTACAAAATGTTGACTTACCTGTTCTTTTGCACTTGTCAGCCATGAGCCTGATGCAATATTTATCCGGTCGGTGAATGAAGCGGAGATAAAGCCGAAGCCTAAGGCATTGGCCGCTCCCCAGTAGTGCTGTAATCATTTTGCGACTGGGTGGTCATATGGTTAGATGTGTTTTGTGGGAGAAGAATATTATGAAGAAAGTATTTTATGCGAGACATTTCGTTCTCTAGTTCTCTAAGTTACTGTCAATTACATTAGTTGACGGAATCCCTTGTTTATTTGAAGTGAAATGTCAGTATCCATATCTGACCACTCTTGTATGGTGTTTTTCTCTTGTAATCTCTAGAAAAATCTGCTTAGGTATCGTCGTGTTCCAGTTGATTGTATATGTCGAAAAAGAATGATGTTTAGCCTTTTTTTTCGAACTGGGAGCTTGTTTAATCATATCTGGACTATCATTTGCTGGACAAAAGGGTAACCTTCTCGCACTTGTTTGTCACTTGGTGCTAATTCGACAAAAAGTTCTTACAGATCTGAGTACTGGGTAACTGTTGATTTGGTGAATTTGATTAGTCTGTCAGTTAGTCTACTAATATAGAAAGCATCCTCCCCTCGTACACTCGTGCGCTCCACCTAAAAAACCGGTCATCGCACTCACGTCCGTGGAACCGCCTCGTCACCTTGTTCTGTTAACTGCCCTCCCTTACCTCCCTTTCTTTTTTTTTCCAGAAAAAGGAGAGAATTCCGAATGGACTTAATGCTCGAGAAAATGGCAAGTGATAATAGATGCCCTCATGTGTAACCGCTAAAATATTCCTGACAGTACCATCGCATCTCTACAGAGTATGTTTCTCGACAATATACACCAACCGATTTTCTAGTAAATCGGCAAATTCGGTGATAGACGTAACTCAATCTTTTTAATAGAATTATATTGATCAAAATCGAATTGTAAAGAAAAGATTAGTATCTACTGGCTACGGACTACTCCAAAGGTAAAAAAAAAGGTAGATGCGATAGAAAAGTATAGGTTGGTGTGTGTGCATTTGACTACCAACCGGTACAATGTATTTATGAATTTTTTTTTTAAAATAATACATTTTTTAATTAAAATTGCAAAAATATACCACGAAATCAAAAAATTACAAAAATGTGCTACTGTCGCCCTACCATAGGGCGACTTGCTGACTGGGTAGTGAGGTGGACTTCTTATTCGCACTGCAGTTGGGCGAGAGGAGAAGTCGCCCAACAGTAGGGCGACACGTGTACAAGTCGCCCCATGGTAGGGCGACATGTAGAAATCGCCCTATGAAAGGGCGACATGGGAGAAAATTTTCAAATTTTTTAAAAAATTTCTGAGAGACTTCAATAAAGGTGAAAATATTTGGATAAACAGATTTAGGATTCAAGTAAATCATTTATGGTACAACACATGGATTATAAACACACATGGACACAAGGAATAACACAATTGCACATAGAGAATAATATTTATAGTATAACACAACTATCACATTTTGCTGTTCTCTTGCTCACTTGCTTATAAATTTCAGGACTACCTAGGAATTTATACTCTTAACCAGTAGTTCGAAGAATCAGAAACGCATTCAAAACTAAATCAAGATCAAACTCTTTTCTTTCATATTTCAGTTCGGACTCCTCTCTTGTTACAGGATTAATTAACTCTAACAATTGTAAATCAGACGCTTATTGCATGTGAACAATTCGCAGCATTCTGCGTGATTCCATGTGGACAAAATCGCGTTTTTGCATGTGAACAATTCGTAGCCTTGTGCGTTATTGCATGTGGACAAAATCGCGTTATTGCATGTGAACAAATCGCGTTATTGCATGTGAATAAATTTACACCTTGCTTTGCATGTATTTTCCACTAGTGCAATAACCCATAATTATTATAGTCGACGACAACTCATGTTATGAATATTTCGTACGTAGCACTTAAACTATTTGTTGAACATACATAAGGGCAGATGCATCGAAAGTTCAGATGATAAAATAAGCAATAGATTAGATTATATTACAAGGGCATTACAACAATGACGAAATTGCTTGACGAACTAACTAACGAAAGCATTGTTTGTCATGGTGGAACAAATGATCGTTCCGCCTATCTGGGTATAGCCAGAATGATGTCCCACATTTTCTGCATATTACCTGACCCGTGTAAATTTTGAGATTTGTCCTCGGACATCGCTCAATTCCCACTATGAAAGAACTCCATGGGGATCCGCAGTGCTCCCAGGTGTCGCCGAATGGGTGGCCTATGCCGTACGTCTTGGGTGTGTAAGACAGAATTTTTTGGTCATCTCGATTCCCGGCGTCCCCTATATTAATGCCACCGGGGTTCCCGGATGGTCTGCGTAACGCATCAAGGATTTGTTGCGTGGTGCGGACCTCGGCCGGCTGCTTCCCCTTGTCCCTTCCTCTTCGAGAGGAGGTACCCTCTTGCACCTCTGTTGCGTTGGCTGTTGGCGGAGACTTGCCGAGACGCTTGCTCTGTTTCGGCTCGCACTCCACTATATGGTGCAGGAGGTGTGTGTTGGGCTTGTCCTTGTACAACCGGAAGCGTGCCCTGCAGTCAATACAGTATGCCCGTTGTGGTCGTTGAATAACACCGTAAGCGTACTCGGGGTCTGGCTTTTCTGGGCGGTAGTAGCACCACGGGGAGGGTTGCTCCCCCCAGTTATCCCATACGGGAAGTTTGATATGTGGGTGGTACGTCTCCGGGTCCACCCAGTTGAAGTAGCCGCACCATTCATCCTCGGCCAAGGGGCACCGGTAGAATCTCCGGTCCGCTAGTTCATCGTGGCAAGAATCAACCACTGCCTGAAGGCCGTGTTCGCAAAAGTCGGGGCTTTCGGGTGGCCCCTGAGGAGGTTCTCCTTTGACTCGAGCAATTTCGCAATTTTCTTTTTGAACTCCTGTATGCGATGAACTGGTTTAGAATTACTACTTTCTGAGTGAAGCATGAGTTCGTCGCATGAAACTCACCGATTGGTTGGCCTCTTGCCCACCGGCCCTGAACTCTTGTCGCTCTAGAACGGGGACGTATCCTGGTGGCCTCTCCCACCGGTTGAAGTTCTCGGGTGAAGCGGGGTCGGCGTCGTGGCAGTTGTAGATAAATTCGTAGTCACGTCGTTCCGGCCCGTCGATCCATTGGAAGAAGCAACACTGGTCGTTGTGTTGAGAAAAGAAAGAACGATGCATGAAATGGTAATGTTACTCTGTATTGTATGGACACCAGCAGATTTACCATAATTTGCCCGCACTGCTCAGTCGCCTCATCTTCTGTTGCCAGAGGGAATAAAAGCTCTGCCTGCTCCTGTGTTACACTGCTAGTAGTCTCTTTGTGTTTTTTTGTTAGCTCATCAAGATTCTTTCAAAGAGTACGGAACTTGCTATCTTGGTTCTGCTTACATAGCCTCTTGAACATGTTCATCAGTTCCTTGTTCTTGAATTGCTTATAGAAGCTCGCGCCCAAATGCCTCATGCACCATCGGCTCTACAAGTCAGTCCAGGGAAATGGCTCCTCTTCCCCTGTTTGCAATCGTCGATGGCACTAAGCGCACAAAGCATGCTGTCATGCGGTATGCACACATGTTGGCGAGTCTTCACCACCCCGATCTTCAAGTTCCGCAGGAACCACAGCCAACTCTCATAGTTCTCGCTTTCCACGAAGGCAAAGGCAACAGGCAGAATCTGGTTGTTCGCGTCGACGCCCACAGCTGTCATTATTTGTCCTTTGTATTTTCCGGTCAGGAATGTGCCGTCCACACACAACAATGGACGGCAATGATAGAACGCCCTAATGCAAGCTCCGAATGCGAAGAAAACTCTCTTCAGATGCCTCTTGTTCGGCCACTTCCTTGACGGACGATCCGATAATCATAAAAGTACCGAGATTTCTTCCCCGAATGCTCCGAGGCGGCGGGCGATTATGGTACGAGTCTTCAAATTTCTCAAATCTCATTTTCAAGGCCTTCTGCTTCGCCCTCCATGCCTTCCCGTAGCTAATTATGTACTGAAATCTATTCTCAATTGCTCGGATAATAGCACGGGGCTCAAAATTCAGGTTCTCAACTGTCTCCGGGTACATGACACTCGCGATATACCCGGACGATAGGTTCCTGTGAGCCACTAGGGTTTCCTCAGTCATACAACTATGTTGTTCAACCTTCGAACATAGCCAGTGGGTGCCCCATTTGGGCTTGTACGCGTGTACTCTCCAGGGGCACTCTTGCATCTCGCACACCACGTCGTAGCAGGTTGGGGTGGACTTCTTAACCCTGAAAGTTCTTCTTAGTGATAAGGCCCAATCTTTGATAGCATCCTGCACTGCCTCTTTTGTGGGGTACATGCTATTAAGTCTCACCTCATTGTCGCTATACTGCCAAGGTGTTTCATTGCCTTCATTTACAACCAGGTTATTAAATTGATGCGTGCTCCAATCTGCTGGCACAAGTGGCTCAACATCTTCATCTTCCTCATCCGAGTTATCATCATCTTCCACTTCTACTTGTTCATATTCAAGGTCTTCCTCTTCCATCTGTGCTATTACTTCCTCAATTTCCTCACCTTCGTCTACTTGCCCCCGCGCATCTTGCCCAATGTTTCAATCATCCTCCCCAATCTCAACTTGCTCACCACTCTGGTAGCCAATATCCTCATTGCAACCCTGAACATGCGGCTCCCGGCTAGACTCTCCAATTTTAGTGTCGCCATAAGTGAACTCATTTTGAGGCTCACTACACTCACCGGCGTCCAGCGGGTGCTGCGCGGCAACAACCCTTTCATACGCTTGCACTAAAAGCACCCGACACCATCTACGTTGCTCCGCCCCCCTCACATATGACCTCCAAGTTGCAGTTCCCTTCAGCTCAACTAACTCCCAATAAACAGGATCATCTCGCATGGTGCAAAGGCAAGATAACTTTAGCTGGCACTTCTCTTGTCCCATCCGAAACGTATAATACAACCAATTCAACACAGCAGCAAATGTACGCTCTTCGACCCTACTTAAACTTCTATCTACATACTAAAGTTACTCAGATCCGCACCCTCCGAACCATACATGACAACCCCTTCTCCATAAAAGATTCTAAAAGGAACTCGTTCTGACATATCTGCGAACCTATTCATTAACACACGAATTAATTACTCTTCGTAAAAAGTACTATAAACTAAACGTATGTATATCTACACTCGCGAAAAATATCTACATTACTAAAAATATTCATCTCTGCACTTGTATTTCTAAAAAACATCTACAGCTCTAACAATATATATACGTGCACTTCTATATGTAAAAAAACATATCTACCGACATATATCTCTAAAAACCGTAACAACATATTATTATTCGTAAAAACAACTATGTACATGCGTTTCCACAAACCGACTAAATTACTAAAAATATAACTAGATTCAACTACATTTTGTTGCTAAACACTACCATGATTTCTTGCTACACACTAAACAAATCGGATCTTTGCTACAGTACTTCACAGAATACAACCCTAAACACTAAACAAAATAAACACTACATTTAACTAGATCTAACCCTAAACACTAAACAAAATAAATACTACATTTCACTAGATCTAACCCTAAACACTACACAAAATAAATCGCAAAAATAACTAGATCAACTGAGTGTATGTACAACGCAGATAATCGTATGTTTTGCATACATAATTACTTAAGTTTTGGACCGGTGTTTGTTCGTCGGCCATCCTAACTCTAAACACTAAATTACTAAAAATATGAACACTACATTTATCTACATCTAACCCTAAACACTAAACAAAAAAAATCGCGAAACTAATTAGTTCTAACCCTAACCCTAACCCTAACCCTGACACTAACCCTAACCCTAAACTACATAAAATAGAGCGTAAAAAATTTACCTGCGAAGCCGCCGCTCTTCTTCCTCTTCTTTTCTTCTCTTCCTACCTTCTCTTTTCTCTCTTCACCCTCTTCTTTTCTCTCTGCGTTCTGCCTCTTCTCGACCGTTCGGCCGTTTTTATTTCGGGTGAAGTCGCCATTTGGTTGGGCGACAGGAGGGTCGCCGCTCACCTGTCGCCCAACTGGAGGTAGATTTGCTGGTTGTCGCCATTTGGGAGGGCGACATGAGCTGGAGCTGCTCACGTGGCACTTGTCGTCTTTTCATTCGGCGACGTGTTGTCGACTCGCCAATCAGTAGGGCGATTAGCCCCTGTCGCCCAACCAACGGGCGACAGGGGTATATTTTTGCAAAAATTTTTTTGCGTGGTATAGTTTTACAATTTGAGTTAAAAATTGTATTATTTTTTAAAAAATTCATGCATTTATAGTCCAGAACACCTGAGTCAAGTCTTCATGTCTTCAAACTCCCCTGGTTCCGCGTCATCCTTTTTGTTTAGAAGAGTTTTAGATCCTAGCTCTACCTTACATCTGGAATTTGTAGGCTAAAATAAAGTAAGGGTTTTGATAAATATCATCCGGATGTTTTCTTAACAAAGAAACATCCAAATTTTGGAGCATTGGATCTGCGGTGAGATCCGTAAGACGTGAAGGGAGGTGGGATTGTATTTTGATGGATGACTTGATACTTTGATCTAAAGGTTTAAAATTTGGATGTTTGTAAGAAACAAAACATCCGGATGAAGGCTATACACTCCCAGTAAGTAAACTAAGTTTATATTTTTAGTTTAAAATGTATATAAAATGACCCACCTAAACATTTTTAATGTACCTATAGCTCCAGCTTCATAAATTTTTGAAGCTAAGAATACGCTGTTCTATCAACTCTACGGATTTTGGTGGAGCTGGAGTTATGCCAAACACCCCCGACCTCTCCTAGAAACTTCTAGCACAATAGATATTGATCTCCGAATTTAGCAATCCTCAAATTTTCTTTAACCGCCTCAAATACGAAAAATATTATTATTTTGTCTATCAAAATCTGACAGCAACACCATGCATCCAAAATTCATATAAAGTTCAATACCTACTAGTTGAATCTTTACAACTGTAGTATATCTGTATGGAAAAAATCTACAGGGGAGAACCCAAAATCCTATCACGAGGCCCTTCGCTCCAATGGTCCAATTCTCCTACCCCCGTACTCGCCGGCCACCGGCCACCGCACTGCCATGATCACCGGCAGCCTCACGCACCACCAAATCCACTCGCGACATACTTCCGCGCCTTCCTGGAACGACGGCGGTCGAGAACATCACAATGCCTGGCTTCCATAACTCGTAGGGAAATTCCAAGAAGAGCAGCTCGTCAAGGCTGTACTCGAGAGCTCGCGGATGGACACTCGCGTCGTGCTTCCTGGCGGCAGCCACTGGAGCATTTGGGTGAAGCGGCTCAGCATGACGGCCATGACAAAAAAATTCTTGCTGCTTGCAAAACCACGGTTTGTCGCAGCCACTGGAGCATTTGGTGAAGCGGCTCAGCATGACGGCCATGACAAAAAAATTCTTGCTTCTTGCGAAACCAAGGGCATCGGACTATGGGAGCATTTTGATCAGATCAAAATTGCGCCAAAACGAAACCAAATAGGGTATTTATCAAGTCTGCATGTGAGATTCAGGAGAGGATTTTTCTATTTTCTGGTTTGTTGCGGCCAGGGTTCACACTATCGTCGATAATTGCTCGAATATCACGATTATTGGCTACATCGAGCCGGTTTGGTATTTAAAACCGGTCTAATTAAAAATTCAAAAAATTAGAATTTATGTGATGTAAAGCGATCGATAATCAGTGAAAATAGCTCGATAAACGAAGAATATCAAGCGAAAATCACTCAAAAAATCGGCTCTAAGAAATATTCAATTGACCGGTCAATTTTTTGTGAAAAGTTTTCGATCAAAATCATTCGATTATCGGTGAAAACTAGTTGATTTTCGTTTTTTTAATTTTTTTCTAAATTTTTTTTATTTCTTACCAATAATCGAAAATAAAAAATCAATAAAAAATCTTGATTTCGATATTGTGAGATTGTGGCAACAATCGCCGCTCAGGGAGAGAGGAACTGAGCGAACTGCGAAGGGAAGGGAACCAGGAAAAGATTGCTTTGAGATTGGTGTTTACACGTGGCACAATCTAAGATAGGGTCATCTAGTGGTAGGATTTTGGGCCCCTTTAGAATTATTTGTTTTCCATATCTGTCTATTTATAAGAGGTGAATCCAGAAAATGTGTTCTCGATGGTACACGGTGGAAATGACAAACTACCTATGGAATTGCTCATAGCCTCATTTTCTTATTTTTTGAAATTCATTGCTTATTTAGCCCTGTAAACCTTATTTTTTTGCAAATCTAGCTCCCTCATAGACACATTTGCAAATTTAGCTTCATCTCTACCCTCTATCATGCCTAGGGAGCGTGGAAGCCCCCTATAGCGTCTGGCGAGCGCACAAGCTCGCCGTCACCATGGTAGCTCGCGCCAGAGCGGGAGCAAGAGCTTTCGCGCTGCCTGGATGCGGCAGCGGTGCTCGTCCACGCCTGCGCACGCCTTTCAACTCCTGCGCTACTTGGACGTGGCACATGATAGGTGTCGCATGTCGTACTTTCCATGATAGAAGAGAGGGCTAAATCTATAATTCCACTCAGAAGATAACTAGATTTATAAAAAATGAGTTAAGATTGTTGGAAATATTAGGAATTTTCTCAATATTTTAATCCACAGAATTATGTAAATCATGATTAAATAATGACACAGTTCTAGTTCATAGCCAAAGGTACTAGATAACAAATTGTCTATCTCATACGCAAAGACTAATGAACAAGAAAACAACATGATTAAAATGCGGTATAAGTTAATATACCCTTGAGCCGGTGCCACCATAGGCACAGGCGGAACATTCTCGTTCGCCATGACGGTCGGAGTAGACGATCACAAGTTGTCGCAATGAAGCCTTGGTGCAGTGGAGAGGTCGATGCAGTCGAACGTTGGTGCAGTGCAGATGCGCTTCCAGGAACACCGACACTTGAGCAGTCGCGTGGTACGCTCCCCAAAAACCTTATCGGCCTTCTATCTCGAGCAAGATCTCAAGAAGGGCGAGGTTCCGGAGGCCTGCTCTCTCCGCTACTTGTGCGCGCAAGAAAACAGAGATGGAAATGCAAAAACAGTAGCAGCTACAAGTGGAACAATGGAATATGCGGAAGAGCCAAGCAGGTGGAGAAAGGCACAACCGTTGCTCTCCTTATATAGCCTCGCGACATGCAACGGGCAGGAGCACCATTACCAGCCATCAACTCATATAACCGTTACGATGGCAAGCGATCATTATGAGCGACCATCAACCACGTCCGTTACGGTGGCGGCGGTAGTTCTTGGTCACATTGATCACTGCGGTTACTGGTCATATTGATCACTGCGATTCTGGTCACATTGATCATCAAGCGGCAAAACAAACCGCTCCCGCCCAAAGACGTTCGGATGGCTGCGCGCCGACACGCCGACGCCACGCCTCGTCTCGACTCGACTTCGACACGCGACATCGCACACGCCACGCCCGACTTCGGCTCGGCGCTGCGTGTGGCACAACCTTACCCTTTTCCACCTTGCTAATTGAGAGACACACAACTCAACTATTTAAGTTGGTCAAACCTTCTCTCAATTACCCATATGGTACTAAACCAATTTCATGACTCCTAGTATTTAATGGGCCTTTTGGAATTTCTATTAAATTAATTATGGGCCATCCCCATAATAATCTAACAATCCCTACCAAATTTCAAAGGCACATTTGAAATACTCTCAGTTCCAATGTAGTTTGATATACCAGTGTTTCGATGGAGACTGTTAAGTTGAACTTCCATCTAGAACAATGGTTACACTCATCCTGGCCGAACAATGGACTATGCCTTGAATTGACAGTTTTGTGCGAACAAGTTTCGCCGAAGTCCTTTACTGATACTAGGCTGCTAAATGCATCCCCTCGGTTTGGAGCTTATAAGTCATACTCCTTAGCCTTTCATGAGCCTCTAGAGATTACCCAATCTCATAGACTGTGACTAGCAGTCGAACTCATATAGGTGTATTCCTCATAAGATGTTCTGTAGGATAACATCTCTGCTTATCAAAGCCACTCGGAATACATTAAGGTATAACCAACCTGCCATACAGAATAGGAGAGTTATTGCATCTCAAACGGAGTGGGCTAAGTACAGAAGTACTCTCCTCTCAGCCAGTCACTAGCTTGTCTCAACATCCTAATTCACGGGATCTCCGATGAAATAGAATGAGTTACCACTAAGACATGACTTTATGTGGGTCTCAAGCCCATCTCTCTCGATGCTTCATCTATCACATTCCGTGATAGTCCCTTTGTAAAAGGATCTGCCAGGTTTTTAGCCATCTGGACATAGTCTAACGCTATAACTCCGGAGTTTCTCATTTTCCTAACAGACTTCAACCGCCTCTTAACGTGCCTTGATGACTTCATGTTATCCTTAGAACTGTTCACCTTGACAATCACCGTCTGATTGTCACAGTTCAAAAGAATAGCAGGCACTGGTTTCTCAACCACCGGTAAGTCCTTCACAAGTTCACGCAGACAGTCGGCTTCCACAGAGGCGGTATCAAATGCTGTGAGTTCTGCTTCCATTGTTGACCTCGTTAAGATGGTCTGCTTGCAAGACTTTCAGAAAACAGCTCCACCACCCAATATGAACACATATCCACTTGTGGCTTTTATTTCATCAGCATCAGATATCCAGTTTGAATCACTATAATCCTCAAGTACCCTAGGGTACCCGGTGTAGTGAATTCCATAACTTGATGTCCCTTTTAGATAGCGCATTACTCTCTCAAGAGCATGCCAATGATCATCTCCCGGGTTTGAAACAAACCGGCTTAGTTTGCTCACAAAGAAGCGAGATATCGTGCCTCGTTGCACTAGCTAAATACATCAGTGAACCAATGATTTGGGAATATCTCAATTGATCCTTTGCTATACATTGGTTCTTTCGTAATAGCACACTTGGATCATACGGCGTTGGAGCAGGTTTGCAATCGCTATAGCCAAAGCGACTCAACACCTTTTCCACATAATAGGACTGCTCAAGAGTAATCCCACCGTCACCTTCTCTTAACAATTTAATGTTTAAGATGACATCCGCTACTCCCAAATCTTTCATTTCAAAGTTTTCGGACAAAAAGTCCTTGACTTCCTTAATCACATTAAGATTCGTCTGAAAGATTAGTATGTCATCAACATACAGACACATAATCACTACTTCACCCCCACCATAGCGGTAATACACACATTTGTCAGCTTCATTCACAACAAAGCCAGCAGATGTTAAAGTTCTGTCGAACTTCTCGTGCCACCGCTTAGGTACTTGCTTAAGTCCATACAAAGACTTCAACAACCTACACACTTTTCCTTCACGACCCTTTACTACAAATCCATCAGGCTGATCCATATAGATTTCCTCTTCCAACTCTCCATTAAGGAAAGCCGTCTTTACGTCCATTTGATGAACGATCAGACCGTAGGAGGCAGTCAAAGATAGTAGTACTCTAATAGTGGTCAATCTGGCAACAGGTGAGTAAGTATCAAAGAAGTCCTCGTCTTCTTTCTGGGTATAACCCTTGGCCACAAGCCTTGCCTTGTACTTTTCAATCGTACCATCAGGCCTCAGCTTTTTCTTGAACACCCACTTACATCCTACAGATTTACACCCATATGGACGATCAACCACTTCCCAAGTTCCATTGCTCAAGATGGAGTTCATCTCACTCTGAACCGCTTCCTTCCAATAGTCAGCGTCCTGAGATGAATAAGCCTCCTCAATGGTTCTTGGAGTATCATCCACTAGATATACAATGAAGTCATCACCAAAAGACTTTGTAGTCCTTAGTCTCTTACTCTTACGAGTTACTTCATTGTCCTCATCTATTGGATTTTCTTCAAATATGAGCTCAATTTGTATAGGAGTGGAAGGTTTAGGAGAGAAGATAGATTCTTGGCCAGATGAGCTAAGTGTTTCTTTCATAGGAAATAAGTCATCAAAGAATGTGGCATCATTGGACTAAAAAATTGTACCTTCACTCATATCAAGTACTCCAGATTTCACTATTAAGAACCTATATCCAACACTGTGAAAAGCATAAACAATAAAGACACAATCAACGGTTTTTGGTCCAAGTTTATGCTTCTTTGGGATAGGCACATTGACCTTAGCCAAACAGCCCCAAGTACGTAAATAAGAGAAATTTAACCTTTTCCTCTCCCATTCCTCGAATGGTGTGATTTCTTTATTCTTTGTAAGAACCCTGTTTAGGACATGACAAGCAGTCAATATAGCCTCACCCCACCATTCCTTGGAAAGTCCCGCTGTTTCTAACATGGCGTTAACCATCTCAGTTAGAGTACGGTTCTTTCTTTCGGCAACCCCGTTTGATTGGGGTGAATAGGGAGGCGTCCTCTCATGGATTATTCCATTTTCCTCGCAGAATAAATTAAATTCACTAGAAAAGTATTCTCCACCACGATCTGACCTAACCCATTTGATTTTTCTCTTAAGTTGGTTCTCAACTTCAGCTTTATAGATCTTAAAATAGTGAAAAGCCTCATCTTTTGACTTTAATAAATACACATAGCAATATCTAGTAGAATCATCAATCAAAGTCATAAAATACCTCTTACCACCCTTTGTTAACTCCCCGTTCATCTCGCATAAATCGGTATGAACTAGTTCTAACAGTGCCAAGTTTCTCGTCTCAGCTGCCTTGTGAGGCTTGCGAGGTTGCTTAGATTGCACACACACTTGACACTTAGAACCTTTGACTTGGGTAAATTTTGGGATTAAATTCATACTCGCTAACCGCATCATGCAACCAAGATTAATATGACAAAGTTGTGAATGCCAAACATCAGTCTCATGATTACAAACATGATTCACAATTTTATTCATGTCCATCAAAGACAAGCGGAACAAGCCTCCGCTCTCATAGCCTTTTCCAATAAAAGTTCCAATTTTAGAAACAACACATTTATTGGATTCAAAAACTAGCTTAAAACCATCTCTACACAATAGAGACCACGACAAGGTTTTTATTTATCACAGCACGTAATGCACGTTCCTCGATCGACGACTTTGCTCAAGTAAACTTCAAGTCAATCGTGCCGACTCCACGCACAAATGCCTGCGACCCATTCCCCATCAACACGGAGGTAGCCCCTGTGACCTGGTAAGAAGAAAATAAGGATCTGTCAGCACAAACATGTATATTGGCCCCCGTGTCAATCTACCAATCAGGTGAACGACATACTGATAGAATGGTAGGTATTGAAACATACCCGGATGTTCTCTCCTCAGTATTGCCAATAACAACGTTGGCGGACTTTTTCTGCTTATTGTCTTTACGATCAGGGCAATCCTTTGCCAAATGATCGCACCATTCTGCATAAAGCGGTTTCCCTTTCCTTTATTCTTCTTCTTCTTGAAGCTAGTAGTTTGAGCGGCCTTGTTCTTGTTCTCGGGCTTTTGGACTTATTTTATTCTTCTTGTTGAATTGAAAGGTTTTCTTTTGTACCACATTGGCACTAGAACTTTCCTTCCCACGTATATCTTTTGCCCTCGCTTTCTCCTCAACATCTAGAGACCCAATGAGACCAGCAACGCTGAACTCTTGTGTCTTGTGTTTTAGAGTAGTGGCAAAATCCCTCCAAGAAGGTGGCAACAAGAATGATGCATCCCGCCACAAACTTGTCGGGCAATGCATATGTAAAATTCTCAAGTTCTTTCGCAAAGGCTTGAACCTCATGAGCCTGTTCTACTACAGAATGGTCATCAACCATCTTGTAGTCATGAAACTGCTCCATGACATAGAGTTCACTACCCGCGTCAGAGACTCCGAATTTTGCCTCAAGTGCATCCCACATTTCTTTACCACTTGGCAAAATCATATATACATCAGCAAGATTTTCTCCCAAAACGCTAATCACGATGCCTCTAAACAAGTTATCCGCAGCCGTGAAAGCACTCTCCTGCTCAGGAGAGAGCCCACCCTCAGGCTGTGGCTTGCCTTGCGCAACGTGATACACGTTCATGGCAGTCAACCACAAAATCATCTTGGCGCGCCAACACTTGTAATTTGCGCCGTCAAATACAGTTGGCTTAAGTGCGGCAGCGAAACCAGTAGTTGTAAAATTCCTAGGATAAGGTTTTTGGATTGTTGGAAATATTAGGAATTTTCTCAATATTTTAATCCACAGAATTATGTAAATCATGATTAAATAATGACACAATTCTAGTTCAAAGCCAAAGGTACTAGATAACAAATTATCTATCTCATACGCAAAGACTAATGAACAAGAAAACAACATGATTAAAATGCGGTATAAGTTAATATACCCTTGAGCCGGTGCCACCATAGGCACAGGCGGAACATCTCGTTCGCCATGACGGTCGGAGTAGACGATCACAAGTTGTCGCAGTGAAGCCTTGGTGCAGTGGAGAGGTCGATACAGTGCAAATGCGCTTCCAGGAACACCGAGTATGCGGAAGAGCCAAGCAGGTGGAGAAAGGCACAGCCGTTGCTCTCCTTATATAGCCTTGCGACATGCAACGGGCAGGAGCACCATTACCAGCCATCAACTCATATAACCGTTACCAGTAACTGACGATCATTATGAGGACTGGCCTGCTCTCGTCTCGCACACGCCACGCCTCGGCTCGGCTCGGCGCGCGCGCGTGTGGCACAGTCTTTACCCTTTTCCACCTTGCTAATTGAGAGACACACAACTCAACTATTTAAGTTGGTCAAACCTTCTCTCAATTACCCATATGGTACTAAACCAATTTCATAACTCCTAGTATTTAATGGGCCTTTTGGAATTTCTATTAAATTAATTATGGACCATCCCCATAATAATCTAACAAAGATGACTAGAAAAATGATCGATTCCGACGCAAGCTCTGCTTCCACCAAGCGATCGAATAGAACCCCAGGCCAGCAGAGGCTGCCCTCACCAAGAAACAAACCATTACAAAAGTCCTTCCCGCGCTTTGCAACGGGAAAAAGCACGGCAACGCAAGAACCCCACCAGCATTCCATCACCATCCATTCATTACTCTGCCTTCCTCCCTCTCGACTCCCTAGTTTCCAGTCCTTGCAACAGAGATTAATGGAGCGGCGAGGTCGACGTTGACGTGGGTCGCCAGGCACTCTTCCCTTGCTAAGGTCGACCTTTCAGGTACGCCTCTCATGTAATGTCTATACTCTGTGTAGGAGTTATCTTCGATTGGTAGCAAAATACGCTTCTTATTTTTTTAAATTGATATGACTGGATTTATTTTCCTTTTTTGGGTTTCTTTATCTACACCCCTTTATAATGCACCTAAGCATTCTTTTCTACGTCCACCCCAAATAATACACCCCACTAGAGATGGCCCAACCTTCATGCACCCAGCGAAACGTCCCCAGAAATTTGCCTCTATCAAAATTAACCTCTCAGATCTTTCCTCAGTTTTACTCACCCATATCCAATGGCCATTGTTTAATGTGTCTAACTCATCCCTGTGGCCCACAACAGATCTCCCCCCACCTCTAGCATCATCTCAAGGAAAAAGAAACAAATATCCTGGAATTAAGGAAAAGGAAACAAACGTTCTGAAAAAGGAAACAAACGTTCTAGAAAAGGAAATGACCATATATTACGTGCTGGGAAAAAGAAATCGGAAGACAGAGCACTATACTAGTAGACAATAGGTAACCCAGCTTCACAGTACAGTAGGGGGTCTCTACCACTAATTTATTTGTACTTACTAATATTCCGGCATTTTAGGTTTTCGTTCATAATGTTTTGGTGGTCCTTGAATCTTCAGCTGAAGATGGTGTGGTGTTGGTAGGCTTCTATATTGGCACTATCTTGTTTTGAAGCCGTCTATTTGCACAGTTGACTGAAAATTTCTTCGGTTAATTTTCCAAGCCAACCAATAGAACTCGATCAATCTTTCCTCCACCGTGTCCTAACCTCACTCTATCCACTCCAAGTCTCCAACCTCGCCCCACCACTAGCCGCGGATGCCCCCATCCCTCCCCGCACGTCGCCTCCCACCTTGTGACGAGTGACGACCCAAAACATGGCAATGCCATCATTTTGCTCACAAGTGCCTAGAAATTCAGTTGCGGATAGAAATTATATCTCAAATGGTTACGAAAGTGAAAGAAGGTTAGATAGAGTTGAAGGAGATCGAGTAGACTACTCTAGTATAAAATCAAAATTTTCTACCGCGTAACCAAGAAACCACTGTAAGTTATAGATCATGGAATTACCACTAGGCGCGTAGATCCGTAGCGTAGAGTCCATGTAGAACGTTGGTGCGGTTGCAGTCGTACTAGCCTCGTGCCTCCTCCAACAACTTCTCATGACCGTCACAGGTTGTGAATCGTTCTAGCGTTGAAGCTTGCAGCAACTTAGATTGGTTAGAACATGTTTAATATGCTTAGCCATGCTACAAATAACTAATATCTTTTGAAGTGCAAATCCAAATTTGACTAATAATATATGAAACATGTTTTATGAAAGGGTGTGTTATGTGTTGTCGCACAATGATGTTGAGTTGTTGATGGTATGTGTTGCACAATAATCAACTAGGGTGGCAAATGATTTAGATTGAGACAGGTAGCAAAAGGTTGTGTGACAAGGTGGGTCTGTGTGACATTTAGGTTGGAGATTCTACATGAATTTTTTGATTTGGTAATTGATAATTAATTGAAAGTCTTATATTGGTAAATTAAGGACTTAACCTTATAAGCCATTGAACTGGCTAATCATAAAACCACATGTCTGTTATGTGTCAGATCTAACTCAATAAGTTACTGAATCTTGACATATAACATCTTAGGAGGATAACCAAGCTGTGTGCGCAGTTAGAGAAGGTGTGTGTTGTAGTGACTCCACATCTTGAATAGTGATTGTTTCTAGTCCAACTATGAGTCCCTCATATTTTTCTGCTTTGTGTGAGAAAGGAATAGTGAGACAAGGCCTATCGGGAGTATATATGTTCTGATAGAATTTTCAAAAAGTTTTGTTATGATATTCTTAGTCGCATATCGATGGGTATGTGTTTTTATCGACATTATAAGATCGATCATATCTTATGGGTAAAGTGTATATACTAGCGTGATCTTAGACTAGTGTACTATACATAGAGGGTCCGGATTTGCATATTCAGGTCTCGACATGAGATCTAGAACTAAGATGACGTAATCGGTATATCAATCAACTAGAGCAAGACCAAGTGTTCAACCAGTAAGTAAAGCACACCATTTGATCATATTTGATCCCATGTTTCACTGTTATGTATGAATGTTCAAAACTATTTTGCATGCTCGTATTTTCGATAAAAATTGCTATATTGATACGATTGGTAGACATGTCCAATTGTTGCATGCACCCTACCTTGATAAATTATTGCCTCTGCCATTGTCACCTTAATAACTACTATCCACTACTTGCATAATTAACTGCGGAATTTTAGATGAAATATCTTGGTAGATGCTTAGCCATGCTCACATCGATACTAGATGAACTAGGCTGGTTATGGTCAAAATATTCAAAAATAGGAAACACTTATGTATTAGTCCAAATATGGTATCTCTATTATTTTGGCTAAAAAATAAAAAAGGAAAACATGTTTTACACTGGGGTGAATGGCTGTGGAGACCAGTGATTATGCACGAGATGCGAGCATGTGTTTGTCTCATCCGAATCACTCAAGACCGAGTCTATGGTGTAGTTAAATCCAAGAACCAATGTACAAACCATATATGCCTTTTATGGGAAGGCTCTAGCATAATAAGTTATCGCGGACTAGCAACAAAACCGTAGGTGATAGATGATATGTGAGATTAGGCTAGTGCAGGCACGGAGGGTGTACTCCTTGCTCGTAGGGACTTCATTGGGTAAGCAAGTTCAACAAATACAACGTTTGAACTCTTGGGATGTTGGATGGGTACTCCTTATCCTAAGGAGGGTATCGACGTGCGGTTTGTTATTAGGACTGGCAATGTAAAAACTTTGTCATAAGCTCTCAAATCAGGTACCGATAGTATTGCGTGACATGTGTTTACATGGTTAGATGTTTTATGCCGTGTGTATAAAGTTGTATGGCCTCTGTAGAGTGTACGAACCTATTTAAATAGCCGTGTTCCCGGTTATGAATGACTTGGTGAATTCTCTATCATAGTAGTGTTATGTTTTTCAAAATGGATCAGGAAGGTATAGATGGGAAATCCATGTATATTTTTTTTGGTTCGACAGATGGACTTGCCATTGTTTAATATTTATGGCAGTATGCTATGTAATTGTATTTGTTACATATGCTCTATCATTAGTTATTATCGAATGTTAAATGCTTTTACAACTTTTCGCTTGCAATCTACTATTCGTTATTGTGAAAGAAAGCTTGCGTTATGCAAAACTAGAAAACCTAGTAGGATAGCCACTCCACTGACATAGCATTTCATACTATATAACTTTTATTTAAAAGTTTTGCGGAGTACGATTTTCATACTCACCATTGCTTGTTGAATAATATCAGAAGAGACACTCCCAGAAGTATATGACTCTGGCAATGTTGACATATTAGGGTCACGACCGCACTGAAAACTTTCCTGTGGGTTTCAATTGTTGGTTTGTAAGTTAAACTCTGGACTAGTAGCCTACAATACTCTTTATAATTTCAACTAATAGGTTACTCTTGTTGGAGATATGCCCTCAAGGTAATCATAGAAATTATTATATTTCCTTATGTTCATAATTTATTATCTTGTTCCTTAAATAATGTTATTATTATTTATTAGCAAGTATGTGACTTGTTTGTGAAACTCTATATATTACTTTGTGATGATTATTTTAAAGTGATCTGCCGATAAACATATAAGGACACATATGAATAGACTAGCATATGTATTGGTTGATGATCATATTTCACGGTCATGGATATGGAGATATCAAATCAATAATATAGACACATGTTAAAAAAATATGGAGTTGGATTAACCCACCTTGAGACATTACGAGAACGTTGTAATCTTATTTGTTATTAATTGGTCTCATATACAATTGTATGCTATATTCTAAGACTTGAGGTTGACGCATGTACTCGAGATATGTAATGACTTATTTAAGGGTTGACAAACGCTACTGTGTAACTGGGTAGTTATAAAGGTTACTTTCGGGTTTGTTGTGAAGCATGCTGCGAGGCATGATCAACAAAGATGGGATTTGCCCCTCCATACAATAGAAGAGATCTTTAGGTCTCTTGATTGGTCGGATTACAGAAATATATGATCATGCTACTCACGGTTAAAGAGTTAATCATAGTTGTTTCAGTAGCCATGTTATCTGCATTTCTTCTTTTGGTTGCTGCTTTCGTCTGCCCTCTTTGTCCTGGTACAGTAAGAGCACATAATGCACTAAATCATATTCAGACTCCATGGCTCCTGCAGTACAAAAAGATCAGAAGCTGCACAAAGCACTGCTTTTGCATTCTTTTTCCTCCGCCGTGGAACCAAAAGAAGCAGATTTTTCATATGCTTTTGCAGCTCAGAGGTTTACTAGTTTCGAAGCCTATGTTCAGAGAAAACATAGGACATCTGAGCAGCCCAGTGGTCTATCATTCCCTGGTAGGACCGGTGTACCTAGTCATGCTAATCTAACTATGCAAATTCTCATTGAATGAGTTGACATGATGTTGCGGTTGTGTGCTCAATGTTTAGCTTCTTCGGTTCTATGCTGCGTATGCCCAAATGAGGGGGAAAATACATGCAGAGATTATGTTTCCAATCAAGTTTACACTTCCAATCATACATTTACGCTGTAGTATTCCACAGTTGGTATTTTTCCTTCTCGTACCAAGATACCTTCCAGATCATACACTTGGGATAAAAACTTTTTCAGTATGAGTTGTACTTAGCAGTTATACAATCTTTTAGCAGTTCTCGTACCAAGTATGAGTTGTACTTAGCAGTTATGCAGAGGAACTTCTGAAAATGACTGAGACTACCTTTTGTTTTTATAGAATGAGACTATGGTTGAGAGTGATATTGATTGAGTGCTTCAGTGTCGGGGAAAAGTAGCTATGGTCATGCACTATGGTCTCATTGAGATGTTAACGGTCTGCCTGTATTGTTGAGACCTGTGTGTATGTCTGGACGATGTAATCTTAATATTGTTTATTTGTTTTATTGTCTCTTTCATGGGGACATGGAGTTATAGTCATGTTATTGCGATATTATTTACGTGTCGTTCTATGTTCCATAACTTTTCGCTATGTCTGCCGTTGAAATTAAAAGTACTTTTGCAACTTTGTTGGACTACGTGATAAAATGATGTGTTAAATTGCGATAGTTCTGATGCATTCGAACTTATATAGTTGATTAATCATTGCTATATGTGTGTTTTATGCGGTATATATTTTGGCGTGATATCGGCCAAAAAATATCTGGTACCGTATCGATTTTTCTCCGTATTCGCTTCGAATCCGTGACCGATATTATCCGTACCATATTCATATCCAGCACAATCCGTATCTGACTCCAAATCTAATAAAAAAAATATGATTTAGAATACAGAATAAACGATATCCGATCGAATTCGAACCGATTGCACTCTGAACCATAAGAAGAGGACATCTCATGGTGACGGTAACAATCTGGTATCTCTAGCGTCTAGCAGATCGCGGCGTGTGGCAGTGGTCTGGCCGACGTGCCGGCGGTGGCAAAGACGTCGATGGCATCCGGATATGCGTGGCAGTTGAACTCCTGAACCAAACAAGCATGCATGCATGCATCGTAACATTAGTCTAACAGAACTACAGAAGAGACAAGCCGAATGCGAGACTGCGAAGGGCCTACATGTTAGGACTGCAAATCTCCAAAGCCATGTGAATACTGTTGAGGAACCTCGCTATCGAATAGTCCGGGGTTCCCGAACAGATCTGAAGTGGAGAACAGAAAGAGAGAGAGACACGTGTTTAGGGAGAGTGAAAGCGGAAATTCTTTATTGCTAATGAATTCTGGTACATAGGGGGGACCCCCCTCCTCCTTTTATAGCGCTCTCTAGGGTTTTGGCTAAGGGACCACATGGGCCTTCCAATGGGCTATTAGGGTTTCTTAACACTCCCCCTTTGGTCCTTTGCCGCGAGATGCATATGCCTCAAAAACTCCAAAAAACCCAGTGGGAAAAATACTTGGAGAAAGAGTACATAGCATACGCTTACTATGTTGCACAAATTGCCTCGTTAAAACCTTACGCAAGAAAACTTCAGGAAAAACTTGCTAAGAAAAAAGAGTACAGTTCTCCCAACTTCAATTGCTAATCTTCGAGATTTATGTTGGGTATTCATAATTCATGTTCAGGATTCATGCGGGAGTATGTGACATATCTCCCCCTGAAATCTGCACTTCTCTAAGTCTCATCATCCCAATTCCTTTCACGCACCTTTCAAAGGTAGATTGGGAGTGATTTAGTGAACAAATCTGCAAGATTTTCACATGACTTAGTATGCAATATCTTAATCTCGTTCATCTTATGCAATTCATGAGCATAGAAGAACTTGGGGTTGATATGCTTCGTGAGATTGCTCTTCACATAACCCATCCGTGCTTGGGCAACACAAGTCGCATTATCTTCATAGATTATCGTGGAGTTTGCTCAATGTTCAAACCACATGACTTACGGATGTGGTGAACCATTCTTCCGAGCCATGCACATTCACGTGATGCTTCATACAAGCGATGATTTCCGAGTGGTTTGTTGACGCCGAGACGAGTCCGCTTAGACGACTTCCAAGAAATTGCTGTTCCTCCACATAGGAAAACATAGCGGCTTGAGACTTGCCGATGCGGGTCCGATAAATACCCAAAGATCGGCATAGCCAACCAAATTCAATTCATTATTTCTTCTAAAGAATGCATCGAGGTCTTTGCTTCCTTGGAGGTAGCGGAAGATGTCCTTGATCCCTTTCCAATGCCTTTTGGTGGGTTCGCAGACTGCATCGAAGCTAGCAAATTCACAATAACGCAATGTCCGGTCTAGTGCTATTCGCAAGGTACATGAGCGCTCCAAGCGCACTCGGATATAGGAATTCTGCTCCCGTGACTTCCTCCCCCTCTTCTCTAGGTCTGTATGGGTCTAGGTCTGCTTGGAGTGACCTTTCGACCATTGGAGTCTTCGCAGGATATGCCTTTTCAAATCCAAACCTTTCCAACACTTTCTGTGTGTAGGTTGATTGATGTACCAAGATTCCTCCTTGGACATGTTCAAGCTGCAAGCCTAAACAAAACTTGGTTTTACCCAAATCTTTCATTTCAAACTCAGACTTCAAGTATAAGCATGCCTCTTCAATTTCTTCATCCGTCCCAATGATGTTCAAGTCATCTACATAGACGGAGATTATACATAATCCATTCGGGATCACAGTATAAACACACATGGACAATCTTATTTGTTTGTGTAGCCTTTCTTGCAGAGAAAGTCACTCAGCGATTATACCACATTCTTCCGATCGCTTCAAACCCATACGGTGATTTCTCCAATTTCACCTTGCATGTGTTTCTATTTGCTCCATCTTGGTTGGGATAGGAATTCCTTAGGTACTTTCATGTATATCTCGAATCCAAGTTTCCATCTGGTATTTGTGACAACATCCATTAGCTTCATTCTCAACTTCAAGTTGATCGCCATTGAGATCAAATATCTAAAGGTAATTCCTCCCATGACCGGAGAATAGGTTTCTTCATAATCAACTCCGTGACGTTGAGTGAAACCTTGAGCTACAAGCCTTGCTTTGTACCTTACAACCGTTGTTTTCATTTCTCTTAGAACAAAGACCCATTTGTGACCTCATGGGCTTATATGGGAGGTGTGCGGCATACTGAGCTCAAACACCTCTCTCTTGTTGGAGAGACTAACTCTGCAGTGATTGCCTTCTTCCATTCTTCCCAATCTAGCCTTTTCTTGCACTCTGCGAGAGATGCAGGCTCGGGATCATGATCAATGATCGAGGCAATCTTCTTTGCGAAGTATGCATCAACGTTGGCTGTTGCTCTATTCAGGGATTCTCCTGTTATTACAAAGTTTAAGGCCATTTCTTCATGGGGTGCTTCATGCACTTCTACTTGCTCTTCACTGCTATTCCCTATCGCAGGAGCAAGTTCCTTTAGCTTTTCATCGCCTATGTGTGCGCACACATTATTTCCGACGGCTTCCTTCAGTGGAAGATTCAAGTCTGGAATTGCCTTTTCCATTGGCTTCTTTCGGTGTGTCTCAACTGGCTCCCTTCTTTCCTTGGGGCATTTTCGTGATTGGTTGTGGTAAGTCCTCTCGCTTGATTTTCTCCAAACGTCTCCGGTACTTTGGGTTTGAGGAGCAGATTGCTGCTCTTTTTCTTTGAGGCCTCGAGCAGGTTGAGGGATACCTTCTTTTTCTTTGGTATTTCCACCCTCTCGGTGCATTCCTTGCGGGTACATGCGACTTAACCACGCCCTTGGATCACAAAATGATCAGCAGTTCATTTGCTAAATTCGCAAATCAATTATCTTCGGACTTCTTGATTTGCTTCATTAGTTCGGGGTCATGTGCGGGATCGGTGGAATGCCATATGATTTCGGCATTTTTCATCCAAAGGTTGATTTCCTCCCTAATGACGGAAACGATCCTCGTCAAAGATGCAATCAATGACCGGTGTATGCAAATCTCGATCATGGGTTCCAAATACCGATTATGGATGCACTCTCATAACCAACGATATCCCGGACTTGCGGAGAGGGCCCATTGCGATCACGAGGGGGTGGTATAGGTACATATACCATACACCCAAATTTTCTAAGATGGGAGATCTTGGGATGATTCCGTGCACAAGTCGTGCATAGGAGAATGGATGTTGTAGGCCGACGGTCCGAAATTGATAAGAGCTGCTGCGTGCAGAGGCTGCGTGTCCCCAACAAGTGTTGGGCAAGTTACAACTCGCA
The DNA here is from genome assembly GCA_036346275.1 of Otatea glauca. NCBI lineage: Eukaryota > Viridiplantae > Streptophyta > Magnoliopsida > Poales > Poaceae > Otatea > Otatea glauca. The sequence goes on from CM070712.1 coordinate 62,963,402, forward strand.
AAAGCGGTCCGCAATGAACTTAATCCTCTTTATTAGTGCTTCGCTAGTCCGCTCGCGTATGAGCGTGCGATGCAGAGTGCTCAATCGCTATCCTGTTCTTTGTGCAATAATCATCAAATGCCTTTGAAGTAAATTCTCGGCATTGTCCATTCTAATGGACTTCACACGATGATCGGGAAAGCATTCTTAATTCTTATGATCTGCGAGATCGACTTTGCAAAAGCATGGTTTCTTGTTGACAACAAGCATACATGCGACCATTTCGAGGAAGCATCGATGAGCACCATAAAGTATCGAAACGGCCCCGACAGGGCTGAATCGGACGCAAATATCCCCCGGATGCGTTCCAGAATGCAGGATTTCACTTTGCACTTTCATGACAGAGGGTCTAGTTATTAATTTCCGGTGGCACATGCAGGCACACAAAATCTTCATGATTCGGGAAATTCTTAACGTTAATGCCATGACCTTGTGAGTTGTTCACTATATTTCTCATCATTCTAAGACCAGATGACCTAATCTACCATGCCATAAAGAAAATAATTGAGCTTCTAAAGCAGTCTTCAAGGAAGTATACACTTGGTGCATGAATATTCGTGTAGTACAACCCAGATTCATATGAGGGACATTTTTCTAATACCATTTTTCCACATACCGCGTGCTTCACAATGCACAAGTATTCTTTGCCATTTTCTTCATTGGTTTCTACGTGAAAACCATTGGCGCGGATGTCTTTAAAGCTTAGGAGAGTGCGCGTTGATTCAGGGTACAAAAGGGCTTCTTCAATTACCAAAGTTGTACCCATAGGCAATATAATAGTGGTTCTTCCTGAGCCGATTACATATGAGTCGCTTCCGGCGATCGTAGTAATCTTTCCAGCGTTCTTCGTGATCGACTGGAAATACTTAGACTCTCTTAAGATGGTATTTGTTGTGCCACTATCAACAATGCATATCTCTTCCATTTGGGCGCTACACGATTTCTAGATAAAAGAAATATAATTCTAATCGATAGAGGCAAAACAATCCAAATATTACTTGCAAAATTGAAGAATCTTGGAATAAAGAATAAATTGCGATTTATTCATGAAAGAAGTATGCTCTTCTAGAGCTTACAAGCCTTTATTCAAAGAAAATGCTAACAACCAAAACTAAAAGAAATGCATTAAATGAATATGTAAAATATGCATTAATTTTCGCTTCTATATCATCTGCGCAAGTTTTCTTCATTTGCCATAATCATGGCTGCAAGATCGATGTCCGTGCTATTACGTGAGGATGAGGCAAGTGGGGTGTCTACATCCATGACATCATCTTCACCGATGTTGGCGGCGCGCCTCTGGGCGTTTTCCTTTGCCTTCTTCTTAGCCTGATATGCGTTGATCGCTTCCTTGGATTCTCGACATATCTTCGACCAATGTCCCCAAGTGCCACACTTGAAGCATGTCTGGTTCTGCTGTCCATACGGCTTGGCGTGCGTCTTTTCTTTGTCATCCCTCTTCACAGGGGCTTTGGACTTTCCTTTGGCCTGGGGTCTCTCTTTTCCACCCTGTTTGCCCTTCTTTCTATGAGTGGGCTTTCTTTCCTTGTAGCTATTGGCATTGACTTCTGTGGCAGTGCCTCTTCCAGGTGGCTGCGAGACATAGTTCTTGCGTAGAACATCGTCTTGCGATTCTGCAACTTGCATTACATCAATCGATTCGCTATACTCCTTGTATGCGCCCCGACGATAGCTGCGTGCACTCTGGATAGCATTAGGGTGGAAGGTAGAGAGTTTTCTCAATCTTCTCTTCATCGCTGATCTTCTTGCCACATAGAGAAAGATTGGTACAAATACGTGCAAAGCGTAATTGTACTCGCCATCGCTCAAGTCGCAGCAAACCTCAGCGTACCCAATCTTGCGTGCTTGGGGCAAGATGGTGTACTTGAGCTTTTCGAACCGCTTCTGAAGTGCAGTCCAAAGCTCAAGTGCACTCTCCTCAGCCATATATTCATTCTTTAGAGTGGCTGAGAGATGGTGCCTGAGAAAATGCAGAGCTTGATTTCAAAATGCCAGACATCTGCATGATTTCAAAATTCTGGTTTAGATTACTGCGTGTAATCTGATAGAAAATGGTTGCAAAAAGCATAAAGTGCAGAAAAATAAATTCATATGCATTGCATTATATAAAATAAAGCAAAGGATTCAAAATTCATAAAGAAAATTCATAAAACAGAGAAATAGAGCAAGAAAAATTAAAACAGAGCCAAATAAATCTTCTTGATTTTCTGGCAATTTTTTTAAAAATTTCTGCTTTTTTTTTCTTTTTTTTTCTTTTCCTCTTCTTTTTCTTTTTTCTTCTTCTTTTCTCTTTTTTTTCCTTTTCTTCCGGCCGAACCGGCCTTATGGGCCTTTGGCCCATTTCGCTGCCCACATAACCCTTGGCAGCTAGGGTTTCCCCATACTCCCGCGCCGCCATTCACATGCCCGCGCCGCCTCCCAGCGCCTCGCGCTCCCCGCCTTGCGCTGCCTCTTTGCCTTCTCGTTCCGCTTCCTTGCTTCAAGCGTGGAGAAGAAAAGGCGGTCGCTTGCATGCCCGTGGAGGCGAGGGATCGGATGCGGCACCGCGGCTGGCTGTGGTGAGTCCCGGCGAGGCGAGGCGCGCAGAACCCGCCGAGGCCGAGGGTCGCGCGACCCGGCGGCGATGCACACGCGCGGCGGAATCCGAGGCGGCGGCGCTCGAGCGGCCGGAGGTCGAGGCGAGGATCGGCCGGGCAGCGTCGGCGAGAGGCGGCCGAGGCTACCGAGTGCACACGGTCGGGCCGGCGAGTGCGAGCCGTGGCGGTGACGACGACGCGGTCTTCGGCGCGCTTGAGGCACGGCCGAGGGGCCAAGGCAGCGTCTTGTGCCATGCGGCGACGGCCGGCGGCTACTGAGCCACCATCCGGCTCGGTTGAGGCGCCGCGCGCAGAGGCGCGGGGCGGGCGAGCGGCGACGGAGCGCCACGGCGGGTGCGTGGCGCTTGCTTTTGCGCGCGACGGCCCGAGCAAAAAAACGCTTCGGCGAGGCCGGCGGCGCGCGGCCGACCGGGCGGCGGCTTGACGCGTGCCTCGGGCGCGGCACTCCGGCGGCGATGCCGCTTCATGAGGCGCGCGGCAACGGTGCTTCGAGCACGGGCGGCGGCGCTGCGAGGCCAAGAGGGGAGATGGCGCTGCGAGGCCAATCTTGCGGCGGTGACAGTGCCGGGCTTCATGCGACGACACGCGGACCGAGACAGAGGCGCAGTGCTTCGTGCATGCGTTGTCAGTTTTTTTTTTCTGGATGCTGTGGCTTCATGCCGAATAGCTTCGGACGTTCTTCGTGTAGCTTCGTGCCACGTAGGATAGATGCTGCCTGTAGCTTCGAGCCACGTGATGCAAACATAAAACAGATGCGTATAGTAGATGCATGCATAGGATCAACGGCGATTACATTCAATTGCCGAAACCCACCTTTCTCACCTTTTCAAAACTGATCTCCGGTAGAGCTTCGTGCTGATAACGTGTTGAGGAACCTCGCTATCGAATAGTCCGGGGTTCCCGAACAGATCTGAAGTGGAGAACAGAAAGAGAGAGAGAGACACGTGTTTAGGGAGAGCGAAAGCGGAAATTCTTTATTGCTAATGAATTCTGGTACATAGGGGGGACCCCCCTCCTCCTTTTATAGCGCTCTCTAGGGTTTTGGCTAAGGGACCACATGGGCCTTCCAATGGGCTATTAGGGTTTCTTAACAAATACTACTATATTATTTCCTACGAAGTTCCGGCGCTCTCACCGTGGCCACGTCGTTTCTAGCTGATGTGCTCGCTCTGTAGCATGCCGTGTCGCTCAGCTTGTGCCCTTGTTAGCACGTCTTAAGTAATTTCTCTGGCTCTGTCGGGCATAAAGGCGGCGTGGCGCAATGCCAAGCCATCTCGCTTGCACTTGGCAGGTCACGCCTTCGACTCCCCGCCTGTGTAGGGCGGGCCTGCAGGGCTAGCGCGAGGCACCGGTTTTTTTGCGAAGAAGTCCTAAACAATTTCTAAAATTACATCTAGGTCCTCTTTTTTGCGAGAAGGACCCACTCTCATTTTTTTTGCGAAGAAGCCCTCAAAAATTTCTAAAATTACATCTAGATCCCTTTTTTGCGAGAAGGACCAAAAAAAACTGGAATTTGTTTTTCGTGAAGACCCCAGGTCCTTTTTTGCGGAAAGACCCCCAAAAACTTGAAATTTGTTTTTCAAGTGCAGTGCCCAGAAATTACAAGATTTGTCACGAAAGTTTTCCGAAATTACATCCAGGGTCCTTTCTTTGTGGGAAGACCCCTGACAGTTTTTTTTGCAAGAAGGCCCGTGAAAATTCTAAAAATTTTCTCAGAGATTTCCAAAATTACATATATATCCATTTTTTCACATGAAAGCCCTTGAAAATTCCGAAAAAAATTCCCGTTCGACGCGTGGAGCCGGATTTTTTTGGTGGATTGACACGGGCACGTATTATGAAAATTACAAATTTATCCCAAAAATTACCCAAAATTACATCTGAGTCCCTTTCTTCATGAGAAGGCCCCCAAAGATTTCTTTCTTTTTTTTGCGAAAAGTCCCCTGAAAATTCTGAAATTTGTCCCAAAAAAATTCTAAATTACATTTTTTTAGCAGGAAAGCCCTAAGAAAACCAAAATTTGTTTTTTCTCGCGCGACGTATGGAGCTGGATTCCCCCCCCCCCAAAACCCGCACAGGCACGCATTACGGCTAGCGCGGCGTGCGCCACACCCACGCATCTAGTTAGTATCATGGAAGCACGCGTACTAATTCAATGTAAAACGTGAGTATATGGGAGCTGTGGATCATTTTTTTTTTCTTTTTGAAGGAAGAGTTGTGGATCATATTAGCTTCAGAATTCATTGCAAACAATACATGTGCTGCTGGCCATATATCCGACAGACCGGCATGCTTAGGTGAAGTAGTTATTTTGCTCTCTAATCGAGATGAAAAATATCTATATCGTCGATTATATTGGATCCAGATTATAACGGTCTAGATTAAGAAAGTGTCCATGTCATGTACAATCTAGAAATAACTGAAATTCGGAATAAAAAGTAAAAAAAATTAATTAGCTATTTCATTTCCATACAAATTTCAAAGTAAAATCTATAAATAAATACAATTAGGAATATAACTTACAAAACTGGCAATTAGATTTCTATACAAATGCCAATAAAATACCTAAAATTTGGAATAATAAATAAAATAATCAATTTGATTTCGATATAAATTCCAAAGTAAAAATTGAAATTTAGAATAAAAATAAAAGAAAATTTCCAATTTGATTACCATACGAATTCTGAAGTAAAACCCTAAATAGAAATAATTCAGGATAAAAACAAAACAAAAAATTAGCAATTGGATTTGTATACAAATTCCATCGAACAATAACTGGAATTTGGAGTAAAAATAAAATAAATACAACAATTTGATTTTAATACGAATTCCAAAATAAAATCCTTAAATGACTGTAATTTGGAATAAAATTAAAGATAAATTAGCAAGCAGATTCGTATATGAATTCCATCCAAGAATAATTGAAATTTAGAATAAAAATAAAAATATTGCCATTTGATTTCCATACGAGTTCCAAAATAAAATCCCAAAAGAACTAAAATTCAAAATAAATAAAATAAAATTAGCAATTTTATTTGTATATAAACTCGAAGAGGAGGAATGGCTGACAAGTGAAAAGGACATCAAGCACATATAACATCTTGCATGTATATATACATGTATGCATCCATACAAATAGAAGTGTTGGTGTACAAAAGCATAGGAGCAAAGAGCTCGGAATAGAGATGGCGCAGCTATAGGAATAAACTCGGGGCCACCGGAGTGAGCGTGATGGGTGTCCCTGGCAGGGATTTGTGTTGGTTGCCCTTGCATGTGGATCGGTCTCAACGATCAGCATTAAGCAATATTTGGAGAGAAATAGAAGATAACTATATTGTAGAGTATTGCATTTTGAATGGATAGTAGCCTAGTAAGATCAATCAAGAATTGAATTTGCTATTAAAGGTTGAAGCAAAAAAATCTATGCCGGCGAGAAGATATAGAAGACACGGTTCAGTAGGGCGGTCAACATGTGATAGAAGATAAGTTCAAGGTAGATCACACATAGTGCATTGGTTTATGTGTGAGCAAGGTACTCTAATACCATGTAAAAAAATAAGATAATTTACCGTATACATAAGCAACGTATTGCTTGAGAATAAATAGAGATAAATGTGCATGCATATATTTTGAAAAAAATAACTAATGGAGGAAGAATAGACAGGGGCATGCAACTATATGATACATATATGATGAGGAGTGGTTACATTTCTAAAATGCCCAACTTATTATGCTCAACGGTTTTCTTCTACCAAAACTCATACTTCAATTACGTTCGTCAAGTTGTATTTTTCTTCAAGTTTCTAATGACATTTCCAATATTTATGATGTCTTAAAAATCTAAGTAGCCTAAAAATATGTAAATATATTATCAAGCATCTAAATTATATTATTTGATACTACAAACATTGAAACAATTTAGCTGTGTAAATACGTAGGCCATCCTACTAGTTCTAATATCAAAGTGTTAGAAAAAAAACCCACCATATTCGCTCTCAAATGGTAAAAAATTAGCATGTGAATCGGCGAAAAAAGAAATATATATCCACATCGATGTGAGAGTCTAGATTATAATGGTGTAGATTTATTCAATAAACTTAACTTTTAGATTTGCACAATATTCAAATAAGTATCCATATTCGAGTACAAAAGGCAGCCTCATCATGTATTCGATTTGATTACAAATCTACCGCTCGTGAAGCTAAATAATATTCTCATGCAACAATCCTCCAATATCCGAAGCCCGAGCAGGAGCCGTGCGACGGCACGAGAATAGCCATCATGGTCGTGGGATCGAAAATCAAATCAACACCACATATGGGAAGCGCCGACACCAGCACCATCGGCCCGATGACATCCGTCACCAGCGTCGATAGGAGAACAGCGATACCAGCTTTAACTATTGAAAAGACAGCGAGGCCTCCTCTAAACAGCTTAGTTTTTAAGTAGTTTTTAACATAAATCAAAAACCATACATAATTAAAAAAGTCAAAAGCTAAAAGTTAGATTGAACCTATTTTTACAGTTTATTACTGAGAAAAAATAGTTATTTATTAAACGGTCTTTTATAAAAAGATATAGCCGCTTTTCAGTTTAGAAAGCAAAAAAAAAAATTTCAAAAAAGTTAAAGCTCTCCAAAACATACCTAAAAGGAGCCCTTGGAGAGGATGTCCCCTGCTGGGATGCGCTAACGAGCCATGTACCGGACTGCCGGCCGGCCGGGCACGCGACGAAGAGAACGAAGCTCTTTAATGCAGATTAATGGATTTAATCTCCAGCACACATATAGGACTTGAGTTAGAGCAAGTACAATAGTAAAGTCAACTACTGGCTAATAGTAAACTAAAAGCCAGATTGTACAATAACTGTCTCTAAAAATTGTCTCTAGATGTTGTGTAATAAATATCTTTTCTCTCTTGTACATAAATGATCTACCTATGCTTCCTTGCAAAGCTAGCTACTAAATAAGAGCCAGCTCTCTTCTCTCTCCTCTTTTCCCACTCTTTCATATAGATCAAAGCTGATATATACAGACTAAGAGCCAGCTGATATGATCTTATTGTACATGCCCTTAAGGAGCTTCCGCGGGAGTGCATCTGGATGGGTCCGGTGAGGGTGTTGGGACTTGAAGCGAAGGGCACGTAGCTTCGTGAGTAGCGTGAGGAGAGCGGCAGTGAGGGAGCATGTGGACAAGCTTGGTGACATAGCCGCTCGGGCCACAGTACTGCTGCACGCTGGGGCAAGAGGATCGGAAGCTATGCGCGATGTTAAGCCATCATGGGATGCGATCAAAGCAGTCGAAGAGTGAAGCTGAGGACAAACAGGGCATCTATTTAGACTCTCAGAGTAAGAGTTGTATAAGACAGCATGGCATCATGGTTTCTAGGTATGATATTGTTTCATGCTAATCAATTAATACATCTGCAGTGCGGAAAGCCGTGAGGGCATAGCAATAGCCACTAAGAATCCTTAATATTTTGTTTCGATTCTTGGTAAAAACATAGGCAACCAAGAAGGAGCACTCGATGAAGGGAACCTCGAAAACTAAAGATAATCTAAGGTTTTACATGCTGAATACTGTGAACCTTAATACTATCGCGACGTCAGTGGTTATGACTTGCTATACACATCAAGGTGCTCTTGCATGGGTGCATAATTGCCCCTCAAGACTAAAAGCATGGAAGACAGACATGGCCAAAGGGAAGAACACACATGAATAGATAAGGTTAAAACGATGATACCCTTAAAAATGCTTTTAGCCGAAGACATGTTTGAATCTTGCGCTTATAATACTCTGAGAACACGCTACACATATTGAAAAGTTTTGTACCAAAACTGTAATTAAGTTTCCTCATGATGTATTTTGATTTTTGGCTATAAGATTTTTCTGTAATTTTGTATGTCTGTATAATGAAACACAAGCATCTCAAGGCTATTCTTATGAAAAATAAAATCGACTTACGGCTAGGGAAAAGAAATAAAATAATTTGATATGGACAGAAATCAATACCGGATATGTGGACGATATGTAACAACTAGTTTTGCTATAAAAAGGGTAAAAAAAACCCTTTCAATTCTCATGTCATGCTTCAAGCGTTGATCCATGATCAAACGGTTCATATACTACTTGTATCGAATGGCATTTTGAGCCTGACCGCGGAGGATGCGAGCCTAGGTGCGCAACAAAACCGGGAACAAATTCCAGTCAAAGGATCTGACACGTGACCACAACAGCATCAGCTTCCTTCTCTTGATCCATCCACACGCGCAGTCAGATGCAAACAAGAAAGACCCCTCCCCTCCCTCGCCTTCCCATGATTCGCCTCTTCTTCCTTCCTGCGATGCATCCTGCGTTGATACTGCTCCCCCTCGCCTCCTTGCTGCGCGTCGCAACAGCCACCACCAACGACACCAGCAACGCGAGTTGCACGCAGCAGTCATGCGGGGACCTGACCATCAGGTACCCATTCTCCCTCAGCGGCGTGCAGCCGCTGTACTGCGGCTACCCGGTCTTCGATCTCACCTGCGAAGCTGGCCGCGCCTACCTTGCCAAGACGTTCAAGGAGCACCTGTACCGCGTCCACGATATATTCTACGAGAACCACTCGCTGGTGGCGTCCGTGGAGACCACCTTCGCCGGCGAAAGCAGTTGTCCCGTCCCCGACTTCAACGTGACGTCCAGCCTCGCACCCTACCCGTTCACCATCAACGCCACAAACAAGTACCTCGTATTCATCTATAACTGTACGCTTCCTCCTCACGTAACGTTAAAGTCATGTCTTAACCACACAATGGGAGCTCACATCTCCGATCGGTGGGACGGGGAGGTTCCCAAGGACTGTAGCTCTGTGAGCGTGCCGGTGCGTGAGTTCCGGCAAGGAACGGATCAGCCAGCTCATGAGTACGATCGATTGATCAGAGATGGGTTCCTCTTGAACTGGCCGACGATGGGGGACTGCGACGCGTGCAAACGAATCGGTGGGGAGTGCAGGTTCGTGCAACTTTCGTTCCAGTGCTTCAACTCAGCAACTCCTCCAGGTAAGGACCGTTTACATTATCGCTCAGATGTTCTCAACATGTCATTTCTTCCGTGCCTGTAACTTGAGGGGAATTTTTCCGTAAGAACTTGAAACAAAGTTAGGAAACTGCAAATTCTGTTCGCCTACATAACTACGGTTAACAGATCAAAAGACTGCTTCCCTCCCAAAAATAATAATAATAATATCAAAGGCTGCTAAAATTAAGGAGCAGCCTTTTGACTAAAATATCAAAGTACTGACTAGAACCATTTGAAATGGTCAATTCGTGTATCCGGATTGCCTTTGAATAATTTCGGTCCTATCATTCATGGCAAATTGTTCGGTGTGTATGCCGTTCATAGCGCTAACCGCAGTATACAAAACAAACATTAGCAATGGGGTCGCAAAAGGCGGTAGTATCCAATTCTTCTCGTCTAAGTCATGCTATCAAGTTGTGCAGTCAATTGTGATGCACAAATCGTTTTCCTGTAGACTGTTCAACCTTCTCTCAAGTAGTTTAGCCCAGTCTTATGCGTGATTTTTTTCCTCACTAACGTGTAATGTACCATAGGCATCTATCAGAGTCCTCATTTTGCCTAGCAGGTGAACGACGCCTTTGATATTAGGGAATAGAGTACATCATCTGAAGGGGTCTGATACCTAAACTTATTTAAACCCCTATAGAGAACAAATGAGATCCAGGGAAAGTGTACTCAGGTCGGTCTAGCACTGCACTAGTATGCAGGCAACCGGATCTGAATGTCTCCCCCCAAGTCTTCCATGGAAAGATTACCTTCCATTTTGACTTGAAATTTCCTGCCAAGCTTTTCCATGGGCAGAAGGGCAGCTAACCTGTCACGCAAGGCCAACAAAGGGGATCTTTCAAAGTCTTTGTGCACAATGCAGTTGGTCTTTGAATTTTTGGCTTCTTTCTTCTTGCATGCGTCACATTAAGACATCACAAGTGAATACTATGTATTCCTCCCAAAATACCATGGGGTACAATACAATCACATCTTCTCCAATGTCCGTCTGTCTTGAAGCTTTCGTGTCATTGTTTTATTGCTGTTTCTCTGTGTTTCCCTACCTCTGCTACCTATCTATCACTATCACAAGCTGTACTCTGTTGACAAAGTACCTGCATTTTTGCGGTAGTTATTCTGGTGATGATGCTAGGAAGCCATCGTCTTTAAATTACTTTTGGAGTCAGAGATTTCAGTTGCTATGATCATGGCCTACCAGACTATAAAGCATAGACTTTTCAAAAACGTTTTAGAAAGATTTAGACATTATGATTCTTTTCTCTGAATATGTAGAGAGAGAAAAGAGAGTTAGTACAGCAATATAAGAGTGGTCCAGAAGATTAATGTACTCGACTTTTTTTTATAATTATAACAAGTTAATCATATTAACCTTGATGCTGCCAACTAAAGGGCATATAACGTTTTTTTTTTTCTGATCATTGTTCGGCAGAGATTCGCTGACGTGATTTTTCTACCTGATTTCTTTAAGATTTTATGGATTGTTTTTTTCTGTTAAGTTAGCTTTGTCCTTATCGCCTGATTGGCTGATTCTCCTCCATTTGCACATTTTATATGCAGAAAGAATTAATCTAGGAATAAAGATTGGATCAGGTAATGACGATTTTACTACCAGGACAAGCTAACCTGGTTATATGACTTATCATTTATATCCCCTCCACCCCACCATCTTGACGCAAAGAAAAGTACCGTATGACACATGACATGACCACGATACGATCAAACTCATCCTGCTCTGTTCTTGGGGTTCAACCACTGTGACATGCAGGAATCGCAACGGCTGTTCTCTGTCTCACCATACTGGCCATTGCCTGTGTTATCTACAAACGAAGGAAGATGAAGCGATCTGCATCCTTGGACGGCCTCATCCGTGGAGAAACGCCGTTGACATCGCTCAGGAAGGAGATCAGTCTCGCCGGCTCGCCCCGTACGCACATCTTCACGTACGAGGAGCTCGAAGAGGCCACCGACGGCTTCAGCGACGCCCGGGAGCTCGGCGTCGGTGGGTTCGGGACAGTGTACAAAGGTACAGTCACATAGCCAGTGTTCTATGGTTCATCATTTTGATCAGTTCACATTAAGAGAATGTGTTGTTTTGCAGGGATTCTCCAGGACGGCAGCGTGGTGGCCGTGAAGCGGCTGTACAGGAACAGCTACAAGGGCGTGGAGCAGTTCCTGAACGAGGTGGACATCCTGTCACGGCTGCGCCACCCCAACCTCGTCACGTTCTACGGCTGCACCTCGCAGACACGGAGCAGCTGCCGCGACCTCCTCCTCGTCTACGAGTTCGTCCCCAACGGCACGCTCGCCGACCACCTCCACGGATCCCGTGCGGCGGCGCAGCCCCTCCCGTGGCCTACCCGCCTCGGCATCGCCGTCGAGACGGCCTGCGCGCTCGACTACCTCCACGCGGTGGAGCCGCAGGTCGTCCACCGCGACGTCAAGACAAACAACATCCTCCTCGACGAGGGGTTCCACGTGAAGGTGGCAGACTTCGGGCTGTCCCGGCTGTTCCCGCCGGACGCCACGCACGTGTCCACGGCGCCGCAGGGGACGCCGGGGTACGTCGACCCGAAGTACCACCAGTGCTACCAGCTGACCGACAAGAGCGACGTGTACAGCTTTGGCGTCGTGCTCGTGGAGCTCATCTCCTCCAAGCCGGCGGTGGACATGAACCGGACCGGCGGCGACGTGAACCTGGCCAACATGGCCGTGCACATGATACAGTGCTACGAGATCGACCAGCTGGTCGACCCGCGTCTCGGATACCGGTCGGACAGCGTGACGAAGAGGACGGTCGACCTCGTCGCCGAGGTGGCGTTCCGATGCCTGCAGCCTGAGCAGGACGTGAGGCCGCCGATCAGTGAGGTCTTGGACGTGCTGAGAGAGGCCCAGAGGATGCAGAAGGTTGGTTGCGCCAAGGATGACTTGGGCTGGCTGAAGAAGAGCAGGGACGGTTCGCCTGACAACGTCATGTACCAGTGGATGAGCCCATCCACGACCACCACTTCCAACAACAGCAGTTGAGGGTTCGGTGGTTGTTGACGATGGCCTCTTGTGTACGGACTCCGTAAATGTTCAGACTTCAGAGTTGTGTGCTGTAGCACAATAGCAAAGGTCAAGCGTCCGTGTGGAACAGAGCGTTTTTGTTTGCGGGTGATCGTGCACTTTTTTCAGTGTTAATCTCTGTGTCGAAAAGATTGAAAGATTCTTAGAGCACGTACATCCTTAGATGCTAAGGCAACGCTAGCTAGAGATGAGAGAAATTTCTTAGCATCGATTCTAACGGATGAATGAATGAGTGCTAAGACTAAATTGCATAGCACTGAAGCAAACTTTAGAAGCCGATGCTAAGGTCAGAAAAGTTGAATGTTTTTCTAGTTAAATATCTAACTGAAGCACCTATATGTGGTGCTAAGGGTTAAAGTAAAAAATAGCTAATAATGGTCTTGTGAAATATCTAACTGAAGCACGTCGGAAGCTTGCTCAGGCTACATATCAAACAATTCAGAACTATGAAGGCGCTTAGAGTATGGAGTGGTCGCCGAGATTATTTTTCAGTTGGACAGGGCAGAGAAAAGGAGACTCCTCTTAGGATCGGAAAGGGAGTTTAGGGCAAGACTTCGGTACAGGCTTCTTGGAATCACTGTCATCCAAAGGGCTTGTCTAAGGCAGCGCTCAAGACTGACCTACATTAGAGAAGGAGATGCTAACACCAAGTTCTTTCACATTAAGGTAAATACGCGCAGGCGGAAAAATCATTTGCACAACATCTCAACCGACAGGGGTACTATTCGCAGCGAGCTCGACAAGCATGACGAGCTATCCGAGTACTTCACCCAACTACTAGGTACAAAAAAAACAGAGGAAGCATTCCTTCAACTGGGACATGTTGGACATCTCTCGCCATGATTTGGTCGGTCTAGAAGAACCTTTCCTTATCGAAGAGATCAGGGCAGGGAGGCATTGTTCTCCATGCCTCCCGAGAAGGCGTCGGGTCTAGATGGGTTTAGAGGGCTTTTCTATAGGGCTTGCTGGGATATCGTCAAGGATGACCTCAAGGAGGCCTTAGATCAATTGTACAACCTCAATGGCTGACATCTCTGTCTCCTCAACTCGGGCAATATTGTCTTGTTGCCGAAGAAACAAGACGCCAACAGGATTGTAGATTTTTCAAACCCCATTAGCCTCTTTCACAATGTAGGAAAGCTCTTCTCCAAGATCCTTGCAATCAGGTTAGCGCCATTCCTTCAGCACCTATTACCGAGCAACCAAAGCACCTTCATCAAGAAAAGATGTATACATGACAATTTCCTCTACGTCAAGAACTTGGTCAACGACCTACGCATGAAAAGAATTCTGGCTCTCTTCATCATATTGGACATAACCAAGGCTTTCGACTCTGTGAGCTAGGAATGCCTTCTCGACCTTCTTAGTCATGTTGGTTTTGGGACTCGATGGAGAGAGTGGATTTCCATCATTTTGGCATCAACCTTTTCTCGAGTGCTGCTCAACAGCATCCCAGGTTAGCTCATTCAACACAGAAGAGGCTTGCGTCAAGAGGATCCTCTCTCTCCTATGCTTTTCATCCTCGCAATGATCCCGCTACAGCGCCTTATCTCCAAGGCGGTCGACGAAGGTCACATTAAACAAATTACTACCAAGTGGGCCACCATGTGCATATCCTTCTATGTTGATGACATTGCCATCTTTGCAAACCCCGACAGAGGAAAGCTGAAGATTATTCAGGAGCTCCTGACCGTATTCGATGGGGCTACATGTCTGCAGACAAACTTGCAAAATAGTGAGGTATTTCATATTAGATGTGATGCCATTGACATGGCGTCAATTCTACAAGCATTTCTAGCTCACTTCAGCTCATTCCCATGCAGGTGCTTAGGATTACCGCTACGCCCTACATCCTTGATACGTTCGGATGTGCAGCCACTTATTGATAAATTCCGCAATCACTTGGCGGGATGGAAAAGAAAGATGATGTCCACGGCTGCCAGATTAATCCTACCAAATTATATTCTCACATCTCTCACAGTGTACCATTTAACTATGTATCCATTGTGCAGGTGGATAACAAAGAGGATGGATAGGTTGCGCAGAAATTTTATTTGGACAGACGAACATGACTGTAATGGGGGACACTGTCTAATTAATTGGAAGAAAGTCTGTAGACCGAAGGATCTTGGAGGCCTCGAGGTAAAGGACCTCGACATATTTGGTTGGGTGCTTCACATTCGTTGACTGTGGTACACTTGGAAGGACAGCAGCTCCCATGTGATGAGTCGGTTCACAGGTTATTCAACACGAGCACCACATTAGCACTGGAAAATGGTAAAACAACGAAGTTCTGGGAATCCAACTGGCTTCAAGGAGTCTCCCCACGTGACCTAGCTCCCTACTATTTCCAGCTGGTTCGCAAGACAGGAGGTTCAGTCAAGGAGGAGCTGGCCAACAGGAGGTGGCTTCGTCCACTACGGAGAGTTACAACCCTGGCACAACAAGATGACTTCGTTCGTTTGTGGAATGCTATTCAGCAGGTGTTGCTACAGGAAGATGTACATGACGACATTACTTGGAAATGGACGTCAAGTGGTGAGTACTCAGCAAAAATGGCTTACAGGATCCAATTCATAGGTCTGGAAGGCTAGCGCGGACGGGAGATGCAAGTTCTTCGCATGGCTCTTTGCCCAGGAAAGGATCATTACAACCGACGGGATTGCAGCTAGTGGGTGGCCACACAGCGCAATCTGCGTTTTATGTGGATCGGACGCTGAATCGGCAGGCCACCTGCTCCTGCTATGCCCTTTCGCGAGGCAGGTGTGGGCGCAGATCTTCCATTATTTGGCCATAATCCAATGCCTCCGGACGCTACCTCGGTGCGGCTAGGTCTCACTGTTTAGTGGAGCAAGGCCTGTACTTTTGTGGCAAAAGAGCGCAGGAAGGAGGTGGACGGCATCGTCATGTTCATCATGTGGAATCTGTGAAAAGAAAGAAATAGCAAGATTTTCATATACACCTATCGTACGATACACCTGGTGGTTAATACCATCGTTCATGACGTGCAGAATCGAAAAAGTGCTTTCGCGATTGGATGATGTTGTGTGAGTTACACTACTTTGGAGGCTTCGGATTTGAGTCCCCTTTTCCTATGTGAACGAGTCTTTTCATGTGTTCATGTCGTGCCTATTGTACCTAACTCCATAGGTCTATCTTTTATTTGATCAAACTTCAGCTGTAATTGTTCTTTTCTTCTTAATGCATTGGCAAAGCTCCTGCCCCCTATTTAAAAAAATGGTCTTGTGAAGGGAAGGTGATGTATTTATTTTTAACACCTACTTTGGATGCCAAGATATTACATGCTCTAATGTTACCGCAGATGAAGTGCTTAGCATGATTTGAATGATTGCGCGGAATGGCTTCCTGCGGATCTTTTTGTGGTGCTTCTATGTTCGCACTTTAAAATTGGTGCTTTTGCAGGTTTTCAGTACCTACCTTCACGCATCTTGGATGAACCGTCCTCAATACAAGGAGTTACTCGCGCAAAACTGCAGCATGCAATTGTGGATGATCTCTCGCTTCATCAATCGAAGGATCTCTCACCAAAAGCACACACCAGTGTGTATGACTCGCTGATGCAACAATGCCATCACCAACCTCTCCTCTCCACCTCTTCCTCTTCCTCTTCCTCTCCAACCTCATCTCCGCCGACTCTGCGGCCACAGAAACGATCCCAAACACCACCACGTCCTCCCTCCCGTCGTACCGGTGCGGCCACGCCGTTGACATCCGGTACCCGTTGTGGATTGACGAAGTCACGAGCGCCAACGCCTCCCACTGCGGCTACCGGAGCCTACGCCTCGAATGCCGCCGCGAAACGCCGGTGCTACCGCTGCCGTCGGGCGACTTCGCCGTCACGCACATCCTGTACGGCGACAGGACCGTCTCCCTCTTCGACCTCGGCGTGTTCTCCCGGTCCAACACCTGCCCGCTCGTCGGCCGCAACCTGTCCCTTCCGGCCGGAACCCCGCTGTCGCTCACGGCCAGGGACACCAACCTCACCTTCTTCATCCACTGCTCCTTCATGGGCATCCCCACGCACCTCATCGCGTGCCTCGAGGGCGACGGTCTTCACCACTCGTACGTCTTCCGCGACGGCGACGACCGCACGACGTACGGGTACGCGGTACTATGCCAGGACGTGGTCTGCATGCCGGTGCTGAGGAGGTCTCTGCCCTGAGGGACGGGGACCGGCCCGCTGGACGCCGTCGTCCCGGCGCTCAACATGGGATTCGAACTGAGCTGGCGGTCGGAGGAGGACGGGGAGTGCGACAAGCGAGAAGGCCGGCGGTTGGTGCGGTCACCGTCGGCAGGCGGCGCACGAGCCCTGGACCTTCGTGTGCTTCCGGACTGCGAGGACTTCTGTATGGATCGCGTACAAATCTCCAGGTACGCGACGCGGTTACACTGTTTGCGTTTCATATACAGATTGCACGCTCGATCAGTTGCACGTTTCCTGGACTTTGTTTTCTTGTTCCTGCCTAGGGGTGCTAATGGGCTTAAGAACGTGTACAATTGGGGTTGGACGATAGGTGGGCTTAATACATTGGCCTAACCCATTTCATGAAATTAATGGACTTAACCTTGGACAGTTCAATAACCAGTTAGATCCAACCCAAATCCCTTGCGGTATGATTTGCTTGGTGCCCGTGCATAGCCGCACAAGCTTCTCCTCGTCAACCTAGCTTGTCGTGCCAACGGCGTCGGCTCAACCAATATGCTTTGCACATTCGTGAATAATGACTGTGGAGTATGCTTTCAGGTTAGTTCAAATAAGAAAATGCAATCCATGCACGTCCGTCCATGGCCAACCAACTGCCCGACTCTGTACGTGGAAATTCACATTCACATTATGCGTGTATTCTCTAGCTAATCGAACAAACAGTTACGGGGTAAGTCGCGTGCGAACGCACGCATCCAATTAGGGAGTGTTTGGTTGCTTGCATGTCTCTGAGTGGATACAAGATGGTTTGTTTGGTTGCCTGCATGTACTGATCTGGCTGAGCTGAGCAGTTATTTGGTTGGATGCATGAGGAGGGTAGAGAGATGATAGGATACAAGAGAAGTTTGTTTGGTTGGATGCATGAGAGAGGATGAAAGGAATACCCATGACTTTTTGTTTTCACTATTACTGCCTACGTTCGGGTTACAATTTGGTGTGCCTTCTGTCCAAGTTTCTACGCTGATTTTGGTGTGCTTTCACGTGTATCTCCACGCATATTACATGCTAAACAATCCCAAATAGGCTGTACTTTTGTCTTCTGTCAGTGACAATTTGGGCATCTAGGTCAGATCGATTAAGTTTGGTAGTTTGCTTGCAAGACAGAGTTCGATTAAAAATTGTTAGGCATACACTTCAATTAACGGTACATTGTTCTAATGCAGACGTGTAGAAAGCCATTAATTCATGGTAATATGAGTGAGTCAACAAGGACTGTTTCAAGACTGAATTCGCTGCTCCGGACTCCGGTCCTTGCTCTTTTCCCCTTGTTTGACATCATCAGTTAATGAAATTCTTTTGCTTCTTCAATTGGAACGGCCATACTACTGTACCAGTAAAATCATATCTGCAATTGGATTCAAACAAGGACCGACGAATGTTCAGACACATGGATGGTGAAAACATTATTTTCCCCGACTACTTGTAGGGCTTCAAACATTGTTCCGGTTGAGCCTTTGATCAGAAGTTATTATCAATCAAAACTACGAAAAGAATCAAGACAACGCTTTAGGAAAGAACGCTAGAGGCATATTTAAATATATCTTACATGGTCATCCCTGCTTTGTACGTTCATGCTGCAGCAAAGACACTGTTGCCTATCCTGGTAAATGAGTACAAGTAAAATGTTCATGTGAGTAAAGAATATGAATAATATCGGTCTAATTCGAATTCGGGGAACGAAATGGATGATATATAGGCTTAATTGAACAAAAAAAGTTAAGAAAATTCGACTCCAGTTCTTGATTCTTTTCGTAGTTTTAGATTTCTATCCATGAGCATCGGAGATATGGAACTAAATAATATTGACTGCAGAGAGCAAATGACTTCAAACTTATAATATATTTTCCGATAGCCATTGATTAACTAAGAACACAACTAGACCATATCAAAATCTTCTTTTTTTACCCCTTCTTGACTCAAGCTTTGAAAATAGGTCAAGCAATTGAGATTCCCAAACAAGATCGTGATTTAAAACCTTGCTCTCAAGTCGTTGATCACATCCTGGTGGCATATCACAAAATTTATGACAGAAACAAGTCAACGCAAGTTGGAAAAGGATCTTACCAAATGGAGAATGATTAGAGAGCACGATGATATGAGCAGACGCACGCCTAACTGCATACCACATAGGAGATTCTCATATGGCTTAAATGTAGAGGTTTCTCCTTGGAAATAAAAAAAATATGAGTATGGCCAGATTTATGGAAAGCGAAGTACACCAAGGTTTGGTCCTTTGAAAAGCATCAGTGAAGCAAAATAAAGCTCAATACTTGTTAAGCTCAGCTACTTAGATGTTCAAATGGAAATGCAATGCTGTTATGAACAAAGGATAAGGCTCGAACAACTGTAAGAACATCCTTTCACATGTGCGCTTTCTACTGTGCTCTTCAGTTATACTTGTCATATTGTGAACATGCTTACCAGATTAGGCCTGTATTCTATTCCATGGTTTCCAGCATTCCAAATCCAACAATATGTACTATCTTACCAATTGTTGATGATGGTCCAACCTGCAATTTAACATGATATACAGAAAAAAAAGAAGCACCGCTATAATTCAACATGATAAAATGTTCATAATCCAACATGATAAAGCCAAGCATCCAACATGAGGGGTTTTCATATACCACCTCAATGCAACCATTCATATTACAAGGTAAAAATGGTGTCCCACTACCACCTCATGAGGGGTTTCCATATACCACCTCAGTGCATTAATAGTTAGATCTTTAGAGGAGTTTTATAGGTGAGTATCTAACACCTTAGTACAAAAAAGGCTTAACACCGCAGTGAGTGGGGTTGGACCTTAAGAAAGATGTAACCCACATCACACGTCTAGCCTCAGACATCTGCAAAAATACCAAGCTCATGGCCTTTTGCGAAGCAAGGTAGGTTAGTACAGCTAACAGAGACTCCTCACTAAACCCAGGTAGGTCCATGACTGCACTGTACAACTTAGGATGTGCCTCTCCATGCACAGTCTCCTTTATGGCGGCAGCCATCTCGTGGACTGCATCAGACATCTTGGTTAGCAGCACTGATTCATCTTCAGTCACGAGCGAAGTCCTCTTCCTTTTCCTAGTTGTGCTTGAGTTTTCCTTGACACCTCCCTCAGAAGAACCAGCACCCGTAGCAGGAGCAGGAGTAGCAGCACCACTACCAGAGCCAGCAGCAGCACTAGAAGTAAAACCATCATGCCAATCCATACCATCAGCAGCAGCACTAGAAGTAACACCAGCAGCACTAACAGATGTATTGGTCTTGCCAGAGCTGTCAACCACCTCAGACGGAACACCTAAGGCCTCACTGGAAGCCATGGCATACCTCCCTGTGGCATGTCCACTACCAAAGATTGTGGCCATCTCAATATAGTTCTCTATGAGCACATTGAGGAAGTCAACATCATTAGGATGATTCTAAATAATGGTAAGAAGGTTGTCAATTGTTAGTATAAGAAAACAACATGGTTCATTTGTCAAAAAGTTAGTATAAGAAAAAACCTTGATGTGGCCCTTGTAGTACTCATCATCAAGAACTATCATGTTGAGGTTCTTATCCCAAAGTACACTACTAAGATCCCTGAGCCTGCTAACTTTCACCCACCTAGCACGCTACTTGCGTAGGTGATTGTACACCTGGGTGTCAGAAACCTCAACACCAATGTGTTCGGTTATGACCCTAGCAACTTGATTAATATGGACTTGTTTGAAGCCTTTGTCAGTCTTAACCCATTGCCCGATGATCTCGATTAATCGACGAAGCATGAAACTTGACATATGGCTAGTCCAGCACAGCGCTTGCCTACCTCCTACGTCATCACCCAAGTCAACTATCCTCCTAATGCATAAATAGGAGCAAGTATACGTTAGACAAGTATAAGTCACACAAGTTAGCTAAGTATAAGTTACCCAACTCAACCAAAACAGCCAAATATAAGTAAGTCAGATAATGTAGAAGTTAAGTAAGTCATGAAAATCGAAAATAAGAGATTGTAGAAATCTGATCATCATAGCAAGCAACCATTAGTCTCAGCTCAGGATGCATAATTCAAATGTTCATGATGCAATTTAACTAGTGCAACACCATCATAGTAACATATAACACCATACATTATATATTAGAGGACCCCCTATTCTGCCAAATAAGATTAGCCCAATTGTCCCTCTTCTGAGCCCATGTTCTATTATCTTGTGCAAGGTCATTGTGGGCGTCCAACAGGGTTTGGAATCCATGTGGATTCCGGTGAGATACACTCACCCATTCCATAACTCAGAATCCAATTGTGCAGGATAGCACATGCAAGGACTAGTTTCACTTGAGTCGTGTATGGGTGGAAAGATTTGTTGTAAATAATCTTGAACCGGTTATTGAGCGTGCCAAAGGCCCTTTCAACTGATACTCTAAGTTAGTGCAACTTTCGCTTTCCAACTTGCTTGAAAAGGAAATGAAGTTGCGAATCTTTCGATCACGTTGCCCATTTGCATTTTCTTTTCTTTATGATGTTACGCGGTAGAAGAACATGCTAACATGCGCACACACCACCATACACCTACACCACTTACTTACGTTCGACCTTGCAGTGGCTCAATTGAAATTGCAATGCGATCGGCGTACTGAGACTTAACATTTTAAGAAAATTCCAAGTCTCGCGTTCTCGTCTGCGTGAAAGGAAACGACTGCAATGTGTTCCACGATTCCACGTACTCGTTTTGCTTGACAAAATTCACACGTAGATTCAATGAATGATCCACTTCCCACTGTATTTTCTCCAACCGCACTTTGGACTCCTCAGTCATCGGTAGGGACCAAAGGACCGTTATTTTTCAAACCCAAATCTGACTACTCGGCTTCTCTGGTGACTGACATGTGGGGCCCTGTCACAGGGGGATCCGCATGTCGGGTGAGGCTGATGGTCGACTTCAGCATCCTGCTCAAAGCCTCCAGCATCGGTCATCAGAACAGAATAGTCAGACTTGGTAACGAGGACGCACTCGGCAACCGACATCTTTCGCGCTTCCTGTCTGTCTAACTCTAGTCTAATACGCTGCATGCATCACCTTCTTCTCTGTGTCGCCCAAATCTTCTACTCCCGACTATCCCGTAGTTTCCTAGCTCTTCGGTTGCAAGATGCATCGGTGTCCTGGTACTGCAGCTGCTGTGTTCTGCTCAGCCATGCTGCTATTCACTCTCTTAGCTAGCTCCAGCGGTGACGCCATAAACACAACGTCGTCCTGCGCGCCGGCGGCGTGCGGGAACCTCACCATCACCTACCCGTTCTGGCTCTCCAGCACTCATCCGCCTGAGTGCGGCTACCAAGCCTTCCAGGTCACATGCGACAGGGGCAACGCTTCCCTCAAGAACTCGATCTCGACGTACCAAATCCTGGATGTCTTCTACCAAAACAGCTCGTTCAGGGTTGCCAACGTCGACTTGTTGGATGGCACTTGCGACATCGAGAGCTATGTGAACGCGTCCTCCGACCTCGGCCTCGCGCCGTTCAGGATTAGCGCCAAGAACCAGGAGCTCTTCTTCCTTTACAACTGCACGCGGATGCTGCCGCCCCCACGTTCTTGGGTGCCCGTGGGCTGTACAAACGACTCCTTCAATTCGTTCTCTTGGCTCAGTAGCAACTATAAGCCTGATGACGGTTGGGGACCACTGCCGGGAAACTGCACTGTGTCGACGATGCCGGTGGTGGGATACATGGGGGCGGGGGCGGCGGACTACGAGCGCCTCATGAAAGGTGGGTTTCTTCTGGAGTACACGGCGGAGGACTGCACGGCGTGCAAGGAGAGCGGCGGTCTGTGCCGCACTAATGTCAGCGACGATGCGTTGGAGTGCCAATGCTCCGACGGCGTGCACCCGGTGGACTGCGGTGAGCTTGCTTATCCTTAAGATTTCGTGCTTTCATTTTCGCCAATTATATATTCTTTTTTTCGTTTTGTTTTGCATCAATGCTATATTGGCTTCGAAGTTACAAACTTACAATACGTAAGCACTAATAAGTCCTAAACCTAAAGTGAATTCTGTCTTCGACAATTCACAGGTAAGGACGTAAGGTTAATATTAGTTCACACCTTTTACTTTCACTCCTTTCCCAATTATCTGGTCGTATATAGAGTCTGGCCAAGATGAGCGAAACATTGACTAGGTAGATAATTATGTAGTGCCATGCCTACAACCAGTGCTTCGATAAACATGAAGACATTCGTGAATTTCCATAGAATACTAATTATTTGACGATTACAGACAATTACCCTCTCTTTAAACACAAGCAGAGGCTCATAGGTACGTCGTATTGGTCTTCATTCATGTGCTTTACTAGTATGCAAAAGTACCGGGTCTACTTATCTCAAATATGCCATAATTTTTTTTCCAGCTTTCTTTGGTTCTTATCACCAACTAACAGCATCCATCCTTTTGTCATCCATCAAAATGATAACACTCGAATCAAGCTGCTAAATTTCTAAAATGTTTAAGAAAACTTCAGGGGGGCCTGGACATTGGTTATTCAAAACACCGGTGACACGTCGATAAAAATAGATGAGGATGCAGTAGAATGAGTATCTTTATCTTTGCTAATATATAAATACAAGTTGTGTGCGGTCTTCCGTCTCCTACTTTTCCTCTCTAAGAATAGCACAGTGTTGATATATGGGCCGTAGGTCACAACACGCTCCTTTACTTCTCACGAATAAAAAGGAAACCAATCATATCTTTCTCTTTCGGCCCACACTCGCTCCCCCCCCCCCTGCGCTGCCAGGCCATTCCAAACTTCTCCCTCCTAATGGCGTGATCTGTTGCGCAACTATTGGGTGAAGGCCAAGCCAAATGCATCTTTAGCATATAGTGGATAGTAGAAATCAGATCTAACTATTGATTTATTGAGAGTATTCCTATTACTCTAGTACCATATGAATTATAAATAAATACCAGCTAATCTAATTTGATCTATTAGATTAAAAAAATGAACCGTACATATTGAATTTAGTGTGTCTAAAAAAGCTGGTAACTTAGTAAAAGGACAATATCGTTCCTTTGAATTGTGTAGGCCATTTTTGTAGAGATACCATTGGAAGTAGATTCTCAACAGGTTAGAAATTAGGTTTGTGAGATCTGGGTCTGGCTGAAAATTTTAGATGTTCGTTTTCTGAAATTCTCTCCCCTTTATACCACATTTGCGGAGTATATATACCTTTGATTCTCTGTTGCATATTGGAGACATTCCTCGCAGTTTAGCGGTCCATGTATCATAGTCAACTAAAAAACTCTAGTACTAAATTGTGCCGTAAGAATTGATCAAAATAATCGTCTTATACATTAGCCTGCTGACCAAGTGTGCATTCTTCGTAATTAAGTGCCCAACGTCAGACAAATCGGCACCCATCCTCACCCACTGCCTCATCGGTCATATATCGCTGCCTACAAGTTACAGATTCTCATTTCCATTCTTAAAAAACAATAAATAGAGCGCGAACGTTTATGCTCCTTTTGGCATTTGCTCCAATATCATAATGCATGCTGCCACCGTCCGAGTAGTAGTAGCACTGCTCCTTCCTTTACTTGCCACCGTGATGCACGCGCAGCCGCTCGACGCGAGCTGCGCGCCGGCGGCATGTGGCCACCTGATCATCAAGTATCCGTTCTGGCTGAGCGGCCGGCACCCGTCCCACTGCGGCTACCCGACGTTCGGCGTCAAGTGCGACGACCCCACCGGCGCGACGCCGCCTAGACTGAACGAGTCCTACCTCCGCGTCCTGGACATCCACTACGGCAACAGCTCAGTCGTGGCGTACCACTCCAACCTCGCCGAAGGCACCGCCTGCCGCGCCACACGCTTCAACATGTCCACCAGTTTCGCGCTCTCGCTTCTCGCTGTCAGCAGCACCAACTGGGAGCTCTTCCTCTCCGCAAACTGCTCGCCGCCGGCGCCCGAGGGGTCGCTTCAGATGAACTGCAATGGTTCCGGCGCGTGGTTACTGCACCTGGCCCGGAGGTACAAACAGACCGGCGACCTCGTGCAGCCCATGACGTTGATGGGTTGCCAGTACTCGGTCGTGCCGGTGCTGCCCGGGTCGGAGCTGAGGGCGTTGGATAACTACACGGGGCTCGTCAGGCGCGGGTTCCTGCTGGAGTGGACGGTGCCGGGGGACTGTGCGGCGTGCAACGCGAGCGGCGGGCAGTGCCAGTATGAGGTCGGCACGAACGCGTTCAGGTGCCTCTGCCGCAACGGCCGCCTGCAGCCGGCGACATGCGGTGAATCTCCGATCCCGTAACTCGTTGCAATTCCTACAGTATTTTACTAGTGCACGTGCAGCACAAAGCAAACTAAAAAATTCATCCACTTATAGCCTCAGTTATACCGATAAACTTTTTTAGACGAACTATGATGATCAGCTGACAACTAGAATCTCCTAGCTTGAATGGATTAGTGTTAACCATTGATTGGACGATGGACAAGCTGCACATAAGAGTGTATATAGGCAGCAGTCCAAATTAGTACGCAAAACTGCAAAAAATCGCCTCCAGTTTTGTTGGAGTTTGTTGGCACTCCCAGAAAATTTTACCAACTGATGTGCACTAGGGTTGTCCCGACCTTCTGATGAGAACGATACAATAAACCACAAGATCGGCGACCAAGCAATCGCAATGTCACCACACGAGGCGATCAACCGAATCAAGACCCGATCGATCCTTGAACCTGCTGCAACCAAGAACAAGGTGATAGCAATTTCAAACCAATAATCTCAAAGAAAAACAAGGTGAGGTTCTGTTTCTCAACTCGGGTAGTCTAGTCGACACACGTAAGATTGAGGAGGGACGCACATGGGATCTACCAAAACACAACAAAACCTAAAAACTGAAGAACAGGGGTGAGAACCCAATATAAAGGGGTACCCACACAAGGGGGGCGCCCAAGAGGGGTGCGGCAGCTAGGAAAGGGGCGCCGGCCAAAGGAGGGGTGGAACCCTAAAAGTACATGGGCCTTGGGCCCAAAAGAAAGGTGGCGCAGCACCTGAAATTTCTGTTCCGTGAGATTGTTCTGTGATTTCCCTTCGCTCCAGGAGGAATTTGGCCTCGGGATTAGATCCATTGGAAAGGTTATCTCGATACCTTTCAAACGAGTTGTCGAACGTCGAAAAGGGAGTTCGGATGTGGCCGTGGCTTCCGTTTGAAGTACTGCTGCTCCTGGATGGCCGAACCGGACTCGGCGACGAATTGGGCTTTATCTTGGGCCTTCCTTGGCGCGTGGGCTGTCCTTGGTGGATGTTCTTGGCGTGCTGGTCCAGCAAAGGTGGATGGAAAGGACTTGCTTCCGGATTAAGCCCTCCAGACGTCGTAGACGAAGTAGCGGCCGAAACAGCGGCGGTCGGGGACGAAGTAGCGGTCGTAGAAGAAGAAGGGGCAGCGGTTGTATCCTTGGTTGAGATGTCCTCATCACCAACGTTGCCAACGTAGCTCCCCGTCATTTTTCTGTTTATTCCTTAGTTTATATAGTCAAGCTAGATTACAAATCAACTCAACAAATTAACCAACTAAATCTTATTTTTCTAAACTAACCAAATCTTATCTCTTAATCAATGATTTTAACGTGACAAGATTATCTCTAACATTTCCCCCCTAATCTTGATACACCTACTCTTATTCATTGAGGCAATCAATCTTAACATCGATTTTTACCCAACTTATACTTAAATAGGATGGAGAACACATGTCCTCAACATCTCGAACTCATCTTCCACGAACTTGACTTTGGACTTGGACGGTGAACACATCTCCTCAACATCCCGGACTCAACTTCGACGGACTCGACTTTGGACGACGAACGCATCTCCTCAACGTCATGGACTCGACTACCACACGCAACGACTTTCTTTTGATCTTCTCGTGCAGCATGATACCTTTTGATGCGCACGACATCTCTGAAGGAATTCGCACATGTTTATCTTGTAGACACAACTCGCACAAGAACTTACGTAGTCATACATAGTATCTCGCGAACACAACTGACACGAGAGCGCTAGCTTTGGCCACCTTATCGATGAGACACGCAAATAACCATCAATGTCATCTTATCACAGTGATATTGGAGAGACACACTTCCTCCACTCTTTCGCCGCCGTATCTTCTATCTTTTTTTTTCCTTACGAAACCACCAACAGTACATAGGTACTGCTACTGCTAGATAGCCACAGAGACGTCATATGCAACGTGTCCTGCTCCTTCCTCGGGTGCTGCCGTATGGAGTCCATCCTGACCGCACGTCATGGACTTGTTTCGCCAGGGGCTTGGCTTCGCTGCTGTTGCTTGTTGTACTCCCGAAACTTTACTTGGACATACGCATCAACGTAGCACAGCAGCAAGACTCACGTCGCTTTTTATTCTCTGGTGTGCTCCTCACGTCACAGAGCACACCTCCACGCACGTCTAGAACGGCGCTTTTGCCGCCCCTTTACGGTACTAATTATTGGTACTCTTAAAATTTTTTACCGACGTTGCTAACATAGCTTCCCATCGTTTACTGTTTATTTCTTGGTTTATATAGTCAAGCTAGATTACAAATCAACTCAACAAATTAACCAACTGAATCTTGTCTTCCTAAAGTAACTAAACCTGATATCTTACTCAATTATTTTGACGTGACAAGATTATCTCTAGAGTTTGAATTCACCCTACACTAGTTTTGTAGCACTTCAATCCCCACTACTGCTCAGCTGTTTAAAACTCTCCCATACCACCCATTTTCATGTGATTTTCTGGTGACATGGCCAACCTGGCTCTTCAGCGTGGCAATGTGGTCTTCTAACACGGCAACGAACCCGAAGTGGCACACGACGACAGCACACGTTGCTCTTCCATAGCTAGGTCGCCTCACCACTTTTTTGCTTATTCGCGTCAAATTAACCAGTTGAGCTGGAGAAGAAGCCCGAACTGATTCGGTAGGGTCAAACAAGTTCATTGCAATAAATGGTTGGGTTCCATCCATTTTGCCAAGCTGGAAGCCTATACCTCACCGCACTGGAGAGTTTGGGTGAGGGGTTCAAAACAATTATTACATGTGAAAATGGCACAAAAATAGTTATAGTGGGAAATCCAACTCCAACGTATTTTCCGCGGGTTTTTACAATTTTGCAAAGTAGGTATGAATTGCTGAAAACGTGTAATAACATACCGAGTCATGCACCAGTTTGTCCGGCAATGTCAGCACTCGAATGCCAATACGAGACAATAACGTCTCTAGTCACGAAATGTCCACCCATTGATCCATTCAGTGGTCCGTTCAAAAGGAAAAGAAAATCCATGAGTTTGTGATGGATAAAATAATTTTCCACTAGTATCTTGTAGGACGGGGAAAAGCCCAGTCACACAAAATGACAAAAATCATGTGACAGGAGACTCCATCTTGATGGTTAATCCCTAAGGGTGGGCATTCGGTTTTTCGGTTTAAAATAATATCGGTTTTTTAGAAACTAGAAACCGAAATTCTCGCTTTAAATTCGAAAACCGAACCGAATTAACCGAAAAAAATCGGTTCGGTTTTTCGGTTTTCGGGTAAACCAAAAAAACTGGCACAACGCCGTCTTCCACTGGCGCCCAGGCCACACCTTCGTCGCATCTCCGTCCTTCGCCGCTGCCACCGCCTGCGTCTACCTCGCTGCGGTGTGCTCCTCCATCGTTTATAAATTATTATATTATGGCTTTATCCCATTCATAGAAAGGAGATAAAATGAGAAATCTTTGCCATCCAATCTGATTAGAATATCATTAAGTGGCAGAATTTTTTTTCTAGGAATGTTTTATCAATTCATTTTCATTCGATTTGTATCCCTGGCAAATTCGAACTTTCCCGTACTGCCCCTCGCGTCCGCCGTCCCACGTAGATGGTCATAGAAGAAGGGAAGATGGACAAGCCCTCATAACCTCACGTCCTCACCGGCAATGGGAGGGAGCTCACCGACAGTGGGTTGGCTGAATCTACCGAAATGAAGGACTCCAGATGCGGTGGAGGTTACCTGAGGATGTTGAGGTGCGCCGGTGACAAGGAAGAAGGTGACTCCAGATCTTTTGATGAAAAAGGTGCTCGGATCCAAGTGACTCCAGATCCAGACTGGGGCCTTCTCCGGACGGGGGCCATGCAGAGGGGGTGGGCAGCACTAGCTATGAGGAAGAAAGCTCGTGAGTCAACCTCGCCTCTGCACTCCACAACGTCGCCCTCCCGTGCTCTCCGCCGCCATGGCCACCAACTGGAGGTGGACCGATGGAAGCTTCATACCGGTGCTGGGATTTGGGGAAACTTGGGAGACGATGAATGCCTGAGCGGGGATGCTGCGGCACCAGAGAAGAGGAGGCTATGGCGCTGACGACGGACACGAAGGGGGAGAGGATGGACATAGAGGTCAGAGCCTTGGAGGAGTCAAGGAGATGCGTGGAATTGGGAGGACCGGAGAAGTCAAGGAGATGCGGGACACGAGTGACTTGTGCAGCGCCGAGGCTCTCGCCTTTGGGCCATGGACAATCAGTTCATTTGGCTTTTCAGTTTTCAGTTTTCAAAAACCGAACCGAAGCTAGAAAACCGAACAACACTAAAATAAAAACTAAACCGAAAACAAAAAAACCAAAATAATCGGTTAATTCGGTTCGGTTCGATCAAAATCCGGTAATCAAAGGGCATTTCTCGTCGTGACCTTTTTACCATGTGCAAAAGTCAAATCAAAGAAAAGGACTGGTCAAACATCTCGCCCACTTGTTCATCAGATCAGCCCTGGTTTGATGTCTGATCTACAAAGTCGTCCCTTCTGTCTTCTCTCTGGCTCTCTTACCCAGTCTCTTTTAAGTTGGAACTAATCTTTCTATCTGTCTTTGTCTCAATCCTTTGCACATCTATTGAATTCAATCAAGCAATTAATAGAATCTTTTAAGTAAGTTGCACCAAAAGGTCCTTTGAGTTGTTTAGTTGTGCAATTTAGATCTTTAAACTTTTCCGTAAGATGGTAAGAGTACTTTGGAAGGCCCAAATTTTTGCGGCGGCTAAGTCAGCCAAGGTAGTTCTACCAAGAAATCAAGGAGAATTGTGTGTCTACCCCTCTGCACACTTTTTTTTAATCTATTTCAAAATAAAACTACAAATCTAGCCGCCTTCTCAACCGCATAAGCACCGGTAGGCAACACGTGTCACCTACCGCGCTTCCCTACCGTAACAAATAGTCGGCACCACATATACCTTTCTGTCGAGCTCAGATACCACATCAGGTACGTGCCAAGCTCGGTAAGAGGGGGTATCGCTATACCCGAGCTCTGTAGGAAGGGGTACTGTCGAGTACGGGCAATACTGTAGGTCTTGCCGAGCCTTGTGTTCGGTAGGTTGGCTCCCGCCCCACCTGCCGCGACAACTCTGTTGCCACGGTCCTGAATACCTCTCGAGTTAGGAGAGGGCGGCAGACGACGCTACTTTCACTGTTGGGAATAGGCTATTTTAACAATTTTATTTGGATAAAGGCTAAATTTGAAAGAAAAAAAAATACCACAGAGCCAAAGCTTGAAAATTAAGCCACGACTTTTTTTTGCCTTCTCCTGATCACAAACATCAGCTACTTTTTACTTACCGCACATGAGTAGTTATCAATACGACGTGTTTGACATAACCCCCCATAAATTACAGGCAACATAAATCCAGTAAACATCCCAATTTAGAACCACATAAGGTAGAGCTTTGTTTTCTTCTATCGACACTGACTCTACCACTTCTGTTGATAACAAAAGTCCAACAAATCGGAAAGGCTAGTCAAACAAACAATGCCGGAGATATTTCCCTCTCGCCCCTCTCCTCCCCTCTACGTCCTCCCCCTCCCCCTCCATTGTTTCGTAACGAGACTACACATCCTCCATTGACAAGCTAGATGCATCCGACCTTAATGCTCCTCCCGTTCTTGGCCTTCTTGCTCCTCCTCCGTGACCGCGCGCACGCCGGCTGCGAGCCGGCGACATGCGGGAACGTCATCGTCAAGTACCCATTCTGGCTCGGCGGCCCCAACCAGCCCCCGTCAGCTTTATCCTGTGGTCACCCGGCCTTCGAGGTCTGGTGTCTCAACAACGGCAGCGTGGCTTCCTTGAAGGGCTCCGCCGTCCACGCCCTCCGCATCGACTACAGCAACAGCTCCTGCGTTGCCTCCCACACCAGGGTCGCCGACGGCACCAACGGCGTGTGCCGCACCGACTTCAACATGTCGTCCATCCTAGCCCTCAGCCCGTTCAAGATTAGCCGCCGCAACCGGGTCATATGCTTCCTCTACAACTGCAGAGGGAGCGGGACTGTGCCGCCCGGTTTTGTGAATGCCACCTCCACCAGCTGCGTTAGGCCCATCTTTGCATACCTCGGCGGGAGCTACGACCGAGAAAATCCGCCGAAATTCCTGACAGGCGGGTGTACTTACTCGTACCTGCCGGTGCTCGGGTCGGAGGCGGCGGCCATGACGGCGGCCAACTACAGCCCGCTCTTGAAGGATGGTTTCGTCCTGGAGTGGGCTAGCGTCGGCGACTGCTCCTCCTGCAATGCGAGCGGCGGGCAGTGCCGGTACGACAACTACTCCGCGGCGTTCGCGTGCCTCTGCCCCGACGGCAGGCTGCGAGGGGCGACATGCGCCGGTGAGTGCCACTTGCCTATACCATAGCCAGCATGTGCGAACGCGGATGGCCAAACTGGCACATGCTCGTTTACTTTTACAGGACTCTGCATGGTTCATTGCATTTCGCAGCATGGCATACTCCTATTGCATTTTCCGGCATTGGCGCATGGCGTAAGTCCTGTCTGAAAATTAAATCTCTCGTAGGTCCCTTGTAAGATTTGGTTTTCACTGGCCCATACCATACGTACGGAGTACGTCAGTAACCCTGGCTTTCCGCAATCTCTCGGGTAGTAGCGAGGCGGCTAGATTGATAGATTTGGTTATTTTGGGTGTATTTGCCCAATCGGTGACGTTGACAACTTAGATAAGTTGGAGTGGATTCTGGTGCTGCCATTGTCCACGCAGCATGATTGATTGTTGGGTAAACGCGTAGTACGGTTCTTATCGTTTTCCCTTCCAACGCAGAGTACTCTCGCTGGAAACAGAGGGGGTGACTCATTAGTGCACTGATCCATCAACAAAAGAATATTAGTACTTGCCTGAAGCTTCGATTGCTTCGCGGTGGCCCTTAAATTTATGCTCTGTGTAGGTTGCCGTCTGCATTATTAGACGTTCATTGCCTTAATATGAGTGGCAAGTGGGTACCAAGACTGGGGTATAGGACAAGTGGCTCCGCCTAGTCAGAACAGGAGTCGTGGACAAATTTGGCTTCAATCCCTTATGGCTTCAAATTACTAATTGATGTTCCGAACTGCTAATTTAAGGGTGCTCTTATCAAGGCTTTTCTACTTTTCTTCTTCTTAAAATCTCTCTTATCGTGACACTTGATGGTATCATGCGCTTATGGCTCAAAATCACTAATTGATATTGACTATTTTGAGGTTAACCTCAAACTAACAAATTTAAGATCATCTTCTTAGGATGACATGCGTCATCTTCTCTATCCATCCCCCTTTTCTTTTCCCCTATTCCCTCTCTAACACGAAAAATTTAAAATTAGAATATTTTTAATCTTTGAAAAATGTAAATAGCAAGTTTCAACTCAAAAAAATTTAAATCAAAAATTTTTAAATTAGAAAAGTTTTAACTTGGAAAGTTTCAAAATCGAAAAGTTTCAACTCGGATAAGTTTCAAAACGAAAAGTTTCAACACAAAATGTTTTAAAACTAAAAAAAATTAAGTCAAAAAGTTTCAAATTAGAAAGTTTCAACTCGAAAAATTTCAACACTAAAAGTTTTAAATAAACAAAATTCAAATCAGAAAGTTTCAAATAAAAAAATTTCACTAAAAAAATCAAACCGTGTCACATGGTTTGATTGAAAGTCAATGCAGCGATCTCATTGAATTAGTGCATGCAACGATCAATACAGCGATTCCAGCGCCACATGTCGCACTCCAAGACTCCTGCCGCACGAAACGGCGCGAACCGGCGACCGTAAAATAGCATTCCCGATATTAATAAGTTGTTCTTGCCTGTATAATCAAGCTAACTAGCTAGCTGCTTCAATTGTGTTTGATCGATATGATGATGTGTTTTAGCTAGTGCTATGCTCAGGCATTTATATAGCGCAATGCGGTGGCGTGAACTGACATGACTGCAGTGAACAGACACGCTGCCATGCATGAGGTGGGCGTCGTGCCGCGTCGGGCTAGACTCATCATGTTTCGTGCCTGAACTGCGTCGGGCCGCGACGGCCCGTCGTGCTCATCGTGCCTGGTTGTGCTGACCCGGCTCGCCTTCGACGAGCCCAGGCATGACCCATTTACGCTTCGTGCTTGCTTCGGGTCGTGCCGGCCTAGGTCCGACCCATTTGTACTATTCTAACGAGAGGAAAGATGCATCGATCGATGGGGTCACCGGAGTTGGATTGAAAGGGTGGGACATCTGTGGTGGTCGACGGGGTTGATAGTGAGGGAGGACGAGAGGATGTTGGAGGCGGGAGTGTGGTGTCAGGGGAGGCAGAGGGCGGCGGTGTAGCGAGAAAGACAAAGGAGAGGCTACCACGACGAGAGAGAGAGCGAGCAGCGATAGGAGTGGGGATAGCTAGACGCGGTGTTGACCATGGAGAGGGAGAGAGGGACTAAGAGAGTGACATAGAGAGTCGGAGGGAGAGAGTGACACAAAGAGTATGAGGGAGAGAGTGACATAGAAAGTCGGAGGGACAGAGAGCGATATAAAGTGAGCTAAAGAGAGTGACACAGAGAGAATCGGAGGGAGAGAGAGGGACTGAGAGAGTGAGAGTGACATAGAGAGTCAGAGGGGGAGAGAGGGACTGAGAGAGTGAGAGTGAACTAGAGAGTCAGGAGGAGAGAGTGGCATAGATAGTCGGAGGGAGAGAGAGGGATAGAGAGTGAGAGTGACACAGAGAGTCGGAGGGAGGGAGAGACTGAGAGAGTGAGAGTGAGCTAGAGAGAGTGACACAGAGAGTCAGAGGGAGAAAGTGACATAGAGAGTCGAAGGGAGAGAAAGTGAGAGTGAACCAGAGAGAATGACACAGAGAGTCGGAGGGAGAGAGGGACTGATAGAGTAGCATAGAGTCGGAGGGAGAGAGGGATTGAGAGAGTGATATAGAGAGTCGCAGGGGGAGAGAGACTGAGAGAATGACATAGAGAGTCGGAGGGAGAGAGAGGGTAGAGAGTGAGGGTGAGCCAGAGAGAGTGACACAGAAAGTGGTTATCGAATTACTTGAATTTTACGATTTTATTTTGCTTTCTCTTTTTTCCATTTCCTCCTTTTTTTCTATTTCCCCGAGAAAGTGGTTGTCGAACCAATTGAATAACAAATTGCAAATTAGAACCTACATTTGTCAGTTTAACAGAATTAATCCAATTCATGATAAAACTCTATTAATAGGTTTAATTTGGCTATAAAAAAGGAAAAAAATTATTTACTCAAATTGATTTTTTCAATCTTTTTTCTTTTTCCCCTCTTCTTTTCTCTTTTTCTTTTCTCCCCTCTCACTTTTCTCTCTCTCCCGCGCCCTTCTGGCTTCCCTCTTTTCTCGTGCACTCTCTCTCTCCCGCGACCCGCGCCCCTCGATTCCTCCGCGGCTCCGCCTCCACCCGGCCGGCCCCGGCTCCCTCCGCCGCCTCCCTCCCCAGCCCCTACCCCGAGCGGCGAGCTAGGCGAGGGAGGCGAGCGGCTCTGGCGCGAGGTGGTGACCGCGACCTGTGAGGTGAGTGGTCACACGCTGTGGTGGCGAGGCGCGGCAAAGCAGCCGCCACGCTGATGTGAGCGAAGTCGTGGCGAGGAGCGAGCGCCGCGCGTAGGCGAGCGGCCAATGGGAGGAGGAGGCGGAGCGCCACGAGGGCCACGGCGGCAGCCACGGAGGAGGAGCGCTGCACGGGCGCGTGCACGGGCCGAGGCGAAGACGCGAGCGGTCATGCATGACAACGACAATGGCGGCGGCCGATCTCGAGCAGAGGCCGTGCCGTGCGCAAGGCGACTCAGCTGGTCGAGCGAGGCGAAGACAACAATGCGAACGCGGCTGAGGCGAAGACGACGGCTCATGCGCGGCAGCAGCAAAGGCGAAGATGGGCTCACCTCCTCCTCCTCCCACCGCCCGCGGTTGTCGCGCGCCTCGCCCCGCCGCGAGCTGTGTCGTGGACCGACGTGCCGTGGGCGTGCCGACGTGCCATCGCCATGCCGTGCCAGGTCGTGCCGCCTGTCGTGCCCTGATTTTGGGCTCGACACGGTCTGAGCTGCAGTGCCAAGCCGGCACGACACGACCCTCTAACGTGTCGAGCTAGGCTTGGACCGTGCTGTGCTCGCCGTGGCTTGGACCGACCCACCAAGGCACACCCATGTGCCCACCTCTACATGTCTAGTAGACTAGCAACCAATCATAATCAGCTAAGAATACGACCACGGACCACATGTATGTAGGGATGAAAACGGAACGGAAACGGTCGGTAAATGGTTGTTTCGTTTCCGTTTCCACATCTTTTACCGGAAACGGATACGAAAACGAATAATGACGAAAACGGATGCGGAACGGAACGGAGCGGATATGGAAACGAAAGTGAAAAATTCCACAAGAAAGTAGTACATGATCACAATATACATGACCGCAAAAATAATATAACTCATTTCACTTTAAAGGCGGATACAAGAACAATGTTATTTCCACCGCTATCACTAGAAAGTTTCTTCTCAAATTTTTCAGTTGAAGGCTCGCTTTTTGTCCCCTAGATCAGACCACCATGTCCTGCTACATATCATTATCATCGACATCCCCTTGCTTGTCCAACTATAAAGATTTAATATCCTAAAATTTGCATATTATTGTTCAATGTTCATTTACGATTTTATGAGATTTATCCTGGATTTTCTGGAGTTTATAAATGCTATTTTGCTAATTTTTAGATTTATATAATTAATTTATTCATGAAAAATGAAGCCAAAATTATGCTAGAAATATTTTTTCTAGGTTCAAAATGTTCAAAAGTATTTTTGAGATTTTTTCGGAATTTTTGAACTCTATTTGATATTTTCTATAAAGGCATTTGTATTTCTGAAATTATTTTAATTCGAAAATAAATGTAAATTCTCCATTCTCCTTGTTGGGCCAAGTAGGCCAAGTTTCCGACAGAATTTCCGGTTTCACTTATACGGAATTTTTTATTCCATTTCCGACAAATGTAAAAATTTTCCGTTTTCATCTCTGTTTCCGAAAAAGAACTTCCGTTTCCGTTTTTCTCCGAAATAATCGGAAATTCCGTTTCCGTTTTTACCCTACATGTGTAGCTGTATATCCTTACGTGTTCGCTTATCTATCTAGCACATGACTCAATCTCCACGTCGTACGCGCCCTTTGCACGCGTCACCAAATCCTCCACGCGTCAGGTGCTGGTGCAAAAGCGCACGGAGCTGCGCGTGCAGGTGGACGTAAACTAGCGTTTCCGATTGATGTTTTTTTTTGAAACGGATTTCCGATTGATGTTACTTACCCTCAAGGTTTGTTTGGTACAGACACACACGTGCCAATTGGTGGCACTATCATCCCTTCTACCGGATCGGTTTGCAGGTCGACACGTGGGCATGGTGGGCAATGGGGTCTTCACTCTTCATGCCCTCACCTGCATCCTCTTGCTTTCCCCCTATTAAGGAACCTCGCTACCGAATAGTCCGGGGTTCCCGAACAGATCTAAAGTTGGAGAACAGAAAGAGAGAGACACGTGTTTAGGGAGAGTAACAGCGGAATTCTTTTATTGCTTTATGATTGCTTGTACATGGGGGACCCCCCTCCTCCTTATATAGCGCTCACCTAGGGTTTTGGCTAAGGAACCATCGTGGGCTTTCTATTGGGTCACGTGGTTTCCCAACACTCCCCCTTGTGCCCTTTGCCGCGAGATGCATATGCCTCATTAAAACTCCAGAAAAACCCAGTGGGAAAAATACTTGGAGAAAGAGTACATAGCATACGCTACTATGTTGCACGAATTGCCTCGTTAAAACCTTATGCAAGAAAATTTCATGAAAAATTTGCTAAGGAAAAAGAGTACAATTCACCCAAACTTCAATTGCTAATCTTCGAGATTCATATTGGGTATTCATAATTCATATTCGAGATTTATGTGGGAGTATGTGAAATATCTCCCCCTGAAATCTGCACTTCTATAAGTCTCATCATCCCAATCCCTTTTACGCACCTTTCAAAGGTAGATGCTGGGAGTGATTTAGTGAACAAATCTGTCAGATTCTCACATGAGTTAGTATGCAATATCTTGATCTCGTTCATCTTATGCAATTCGTGAGCATATAAGAACTTGGGGTTGATATGCTTCGTGAGATTGCTCTTCACATAACCCATCTGTGCTTGGGCAACACATGCTGCATTATCTTCATAGATTATCGTGGGAGTTTGCTTAATGTTCAAGCCACATGACTTCTGGATGTGGTGAACCATTCTTCGGAGTCATGCACATTCACGAGATGCCTCATACAAAGCAATGATTTTCGAGTGGTTTGTCGACGTCGAGACGAGAGTCTGCTTAGACGACTTCCAAGAAATTGCTGCTCCTCCATATAGGAAAACATAGCCAGTTTTGGGACTTGCCAGTATGCGGGTCTGATAAGTACCCAGCATCGGCGTAGCCAACCAAATTCAATTCATTGTTTCTTCTAAAGAACAAACCAAGATCTTTGCTTCCTTGGAGGTAACGGAAGATGTCCTTGATCCCTTTCCAATGCCTTTTGGTGGGTTACGCCTTTATGCAGGGCTAGCAAATTCACAGCGAACGCAATGTCCGCCTAGTGCTATTCGCAAGGTACATGAGCGCTCCAACTGCACTCAGATATGGGTATTCTGCTCCCAGGACTTCCTCCCCCTCTTCTCTAGGTCTGTATGGGTCTAGGTCTGCTTGGAGTGACCTTCCGACCATTGGAGTCTTTTGCAGGATATGCTTTTTCAAAGCTAAATCGTTCCAACACTTTCTGCGTGTAGGTTGATTGATGTACCAAGATTCCTCCTTTGGACATGTTCAAGCTGCAAGCCTAAACAAAACTTGGTTTTACCCAAATCCTTCATTTCAAACTCAGACTTCAAGTATGAGCATGCTTCTTCAATTTCTTCATCCGTCCCAATGATGTTCAAGTCATCTACATAGACGGAGATTATGCAGAATCCATTCGGGGATCGCTGTATAAATACACATGGACAATCTTCATTGCTTGTGTAGCCTTTCTTGCGAGAAAGTCACTCAGCGATTGTACCACATTCTTCCCGATCGCTTCAACACATACAGTGATTTCTCCAATTTTACATCTGCATGAGTTTCTATTTGCTCCATCTTGGTTGGGATAGGAATTCCTTCCGGTACTTTCATGTATATCTCCGAATCCAAGTTTCCATACAAATATGCTGTGACAACATCCATTAGCTTCATTCTCAACTTCAAGTTGACTGCCATTGAGATCAAATATCTAAAGGTAATTCCTCCCATGACCGGAGAATAGGTTTCTTCATAATCAACTCTAGGACGTTGAGTGAAACCTTGAGCTACAAGCCTTGCCTTGTACCTTACAACTTCGTTGTTTTCATTCCTCTTCCGAACAAAGACCCATTTGTGACCTACAGGGTTTATATGGGGAGGTGTGTGGCATACAGGCCTAAACACCTTTCTCTTGTTCAGAGAGACTAACTCTGCAGTGATTGTCTTTTTCCATTCTTCCCAATCTAGCCTTTTCTTGCACTCTGCTAGAGATGCAGGCTCGGGATCATGATCAATGATCGAGGCAATCTTCTTTGCGAAGTATGCGTCAACGTTGGCTGTTGCTCTATTCAGGGATTCTCCTGTTATTACAAAGTTTATGGCCATTTCTTCATGGGGTGCTTCATGCACTTCTACTTGCTCTTCGCTGCTATTTCCTATCGCAGGAGCAAGTTCCTTTAGCTTTTTATCGCCTATGTGTGTGCACACATTATTTTTGGCGGCTTCCTGAAGTGGAAGATTCAAGTCTGGAATTGCCTTTCCTGTTGGTTTCTTTCCAGTGCTAGGTCTCAACTGGCTCCCCTTCTTTCCTTGGGGTATTTTCGTGATTGGTTGTGGTAAGTCCTCTCGCCCAGTTTTCTCCAGACGTCTCCGGGTACTTTGGGTTTGAGGAGCCAGGTTTCCTGTTCTTTTTCTTTGAGACCTCTGAACAGGCTGAGGGATACCTTCTATTTTCTTTGGTATTTCCACCCTCTCTAGTGCATTCCTTGCGGGTACATGCGACTTAACCACGCCCTTCAGATCACAAAATGATCAGCGGTTCATTCGCTAAATTCGCAAATCAATTATCTTCGGACTTCTTGATTTGCTTCATTAGTGGGGTCATGTGCGGGATCCCAGTGGAATGCCATATGATTTTCCGGCATTTTTCATCCAAAGGTTGATTTCCTCCCCCTAATGACGGGAAACGATCCTCGTCAAAAATGCAATCAGTGAATCGGGTTGTATGCAAGTCTCTAGTCATGGGTTCCAAATATCTGATTATGGATGCACTCTCATAACCAACGTATATCCCAGACTTGCGGAGAGGGCCCATTGCTGTCCGTTGAGGGGGTGGTATAGGTACATATACCATACACCCAAATTTTCTTAGATGGGAGATCTTCGGAATGATCCCGTGCACAAGCTGCATAGGAAAATGGATGTTGTATGCCGAAGGTCTTAAATTTATGAGAGCTGCTGCGTGCAGGACTGCGTGTCCCCAACAAGTGTTGGGCAAGTTACAACTCTGCAAAAGCGGTCTGGCAATGAACTTAATCCTCTTTATTAGTGCTTGACTAGTCCATTCTGCGTATGGGCGTGCGATGCGGAGTGCTCAATCGCTATCCCCGTTGTTGTGCAATAATCATCAAATGCCTTTGAAGTAAATTCTTGGCATTGTCCATTCTAATGGACTTCACGCGATGATCGTGGAAAGCATTCTTAATTCTTATTATCTGCGAGATCACTTTGCAAAAGCATGGTTTCTTGTTGACAATAAGCATACATGCGACCATTTCGAGGAAGCATCGATGAGCACCATAAAGTATCGAAACGGCCCGACAAGGGCTGAATCGGCCGCAAATATCCCCTGGATGCGTTCCAGAATGCAGGATTTCACTTTGCACTTTCATGACGAGGGTCTAGTTATTAATTTCGTGGCACATGCAGGCACACAAAATCTTCATGATTCGGGAAATTTTTAACGTTAATGCCATGACCTTGTGAGTTGTTCACTATATTTCTCATCATTCTAAGACCAGATGACCTAATCTACCATGCCATAAAGAAAATAACTCGAGCTTCTAAAAAGCAGTCTTCAAGGAAGTATACACTTGGTGCATGAATATTCGTGTAGTACAACCCAGATTCATATGAGGGACATTTTTCTAATACCATTTTTCCACATACCGCGTGCTTCACAATGCACAAGTATTCTTTGCCATTTTCTTCATTGGTTTCTACATGAAAACCATTGGCGCGGATGTCTTTGAAGCTTAAGAGAGTGCGCGTTGATTCAGGGTACAAAAGGGCTTCTTCTATTACCAAAGTTGTACCCATAGGCAATATAATTGTGGCTCTTCCTGAGCCTATTACATATGAATCGCTTCCTGCGATTGTAGTTTTCTTTTCAGCGTTCTTCGTGATCGACAGGAAATATTTAGACTCTCTTAAGATGGTATTTGTTGTGCCACTATCAACAATGCATATCTCTTCCATTTGGACGCTACACGATTTCTAGATAAAAGAAATATAATTCTAATCAGATAGAGGCAAAAATAATCCAAATATTGCTTACAAATTTGAAGAATACTGGAATAAAGAATAAATTGCATATTTATTCATGAAAGAAGTATGCTCTTCTAGAGCTTACAATTCATTATTCAAAGAAAATGCTAACAACCATAATCTAAAAAAATGCATTAAACAGAATCCGTAAAATATGCATTAACTTCTGCTTCTATGTCATCGACAGAAGTTTTCTCTTCATTTGCCATAAGCTTGGCTGCAGCATCGATGTCTAGGCTATTTTGTGAGGATGAGACAAGTGGGGTATCTACATCCATGGCATCATCATCACCGATATTGGCGAAGTGCGCCTCTGCGGGGGCGTTTTCTTTTGCCTTCCTCTTAGCCTGATAGGCGTTGATCACTTCCTTGGATTCTCGACATATCTTCGACCAATGTCCCCAAGTGCCACACTT
This sequence comes from Otatea glauca, assembly GCA_036346275.1. NCBI lineage: Eukaryota > Viridiplantae > Streptophyta > Magnoliopsida > Poales > Poaceae > Otatea > Otatea glauca. The sequence continues at coordinate 63,004,714 of CM070712.1, forward strand.
GAAGCACGTTTGGTTCTTCTGTTCATACGGCTTGGCGTGCGTCTTTTCTTTGTCATCCCTCTTCACTGGGGCTTTGGACTTTCCTTTGGCCTGAGTCCTCTCTTTTCCAACCTGCTTACCCTTCTTTTTATTAATGGGCTTTCTCACCTTGTAGCTATTGGCATTGACTTATGTGCCATTGCCTCGTCCAGGTGGCTGCGAGACATAGTTCTTGCGTAGAACACCGTCTTGCGATTCCGCAACTTGCATTACATCGATCAGTTCGCTATACTCCTTGTATGCGTCCTGACGATAGCTGCGTGCACTTTGGATAGCATTTGGGTGGAAGATGGAGAGGGTTTTCTCAATCTTCTCCTCATCAGCGATCTTCTTGCTACATAGGGAGAGATTGGTACAAATTCTGTGCAAGTCAGAATTATACTCGGCCACTGTTTTATAGTCTGCAAATCTCAGGCGCACCCAATCTTGCTGTGCTTGGGGCAAGATGGTGTACTTGAGCTTTTAGAACCGCTTTTGATGTGCAGTCCAAAGCTCATGTGCACTCTCCTCAGCCATGTATTCGTTCTTCAAAGTGGCTGAGAGGTGATGCCTGAGAAAGTGCAAGGCTTGATTGTTCTGCTCGGCGGTAGGTTTTGCGTCCTGCGAGGACCCTAGATCAATCGCTGCATGGAGCTTCTTGCCCCCAAGAACAATCTTTACGTCCGATGCCCAAGTGAGGTAGTTCTAACCGTGCGGGGTCAGTTCTTCAAACTTACGATTCACAATACCGGACATCTGCATGATTTCAAAATTCCGACATTAGATTAGAAAATGGTTGCAAAAAAGCATAAAGTGCAGAAAAATAAATTCACATATATTTTCAATATGCTAAACAAAGCAATGAATTCAAAATTCACAAAGAATATACATAAAAACAGAGAAATAAAGCTAGAAAAATTTAAAAACAGAGCCAAATAAATCTTCTGGATTTTCTGGCAATTTTTTTTAAAAAAATTCTGCAATTTTTCTTTTTTCTTTCCCTTTTCTTTTCTGCGTTTTCTTTTTTTTTTCTTTTCTTCCGGCCGAACCGGTCATTGGGCCACCCTTTTTTTTCTTTCCCACTGGCCTCTTGGGCCTTCAGGCCCATCGCGCTGCGCACAAAGCCCCGGCGGCTAGGGTTCCCTGCCTGCGCCGTCTTCCCACGCGCGTCCGCGCCGCGCGCCATGCGCCGCATTTCTTGACGCCTCGCGCACTCGCCGTCTCGTGCCTCGCGCCGCCCGCCTCCGTCGATTCGGCTTCTTTCCCACGCGTCTCCTTTGCCCGGCGTCGCTTCCACGGTGCTTCGAGCGGCACGGCCAGCGCAGTGGCGGCGGTGGCCAGGCGCACCACCGCGGCGAAGTTCGAGCGATCTTCGGCCGGGCAGGATCGGCGAGGCCGAGGCGACGCTCGTAGGCGGCAGCCGCGGCGAGGCCAAGGCGCGTGAATGCGACGCCGAGAGGCGCGCGAAGAGCCGAGTCTGTGGTGGCCGAAGGCAGCTGGCCGGCCGGCCGGCGGGTCGCGAGCCGGGTTAGCGATGGCGCGGCAGAGGCGGAGGCGAGATGGCGGTGCTGCGCGGCGGCGCCGGGCATTGCAAGCGGCGCTTCGAGCGACGGCCGAGACGGCGGCGTGACGCTCGAGCGCACGACGGCGGCGACCGGCCAGTCGCGCCGGCCGAGGCGTGGTGGCGGCTTGCGCGCACGGCGTGGCGCGCCGGCGAGGGCTTCATGCGCGCCGGTGGCATCGTCGGGCTTTGTGCGCAGAAACCGAGGCGACGACTTCTTTCTTTTTTTTCTCTCTTTTCTGGATGCAAAAATTGCTTGATGTGTACTGTTGATTCGTGTCGATGTAGCTTCTTGCCACGTGACGAACGTAGTACCGATGCGTAGGTTAGATGCATGCATAGAAAATAACAACGATTTAGATTCAATCGCCGAATTCTCACCTTTTCTCACCTTTCAATTCTGAACTCCGATAGAGCTTCGTGCTGATAACGTGTTAAGGAACCTCGCTATCGAATAGTCCGGGGTTCCCGAACAGATCTAAAGTTGGAGAACAGAAAGAGAGAGACACGTGTTTAGAGAGAGCAACAGCGGAATTCTTTTATTGCTTTATGATTGCTTGTACATAGGGAAACCCCCCTCCTCCTTATATAGCGCTCACCTAGAGTTTCGGCTAAAGGACCATCGTGAGCTTTCTATTAGACCACGTGGTTTCCAACACCCCCTTCTCCCTCTTTCTTTCGGCGTTGTTTGTCCGCGAGTGCCGCAGTGCATTCGCTACTTTCCGCACCGTGCGTCCAGAAGGTTGAGCGCGCTGCTGCCTACCAGCTCTACCACGCCACGTGTCCAACGGCAAAGCCAAGACTATATTAAGTCTCAGGCAGAAAAACTGAGCCGCTATAATTAATATCAAATACTATTCATATCGAAGAAAAATAAAAGTACATCGCAAATGCATAATAAAAAATAAATTTGAACTTCATACTTAACGATATAATAAAACAGATAAATATAGCAAAAACTACATAGCATTGTGAAGTAATACAAATATTAATACCTAACTAATGAAGGTTAGGTGTATCCGAACCAATCATATCTTCATCAACAATAGTATAAGAACATAAACCCTCAAAAATAAAATTGCATATGTAAATTAGTAACACAAAATTACAAAGTTCATTATTGATGCAAATTGCAAAAAAAAATGTAACATACCATAACACAATGTAGTTTTTGCTTACGCGACGTCATCTTTTGAAAATGCTATAAAATTTTGTTATACTCAATGCTTGTAAATACATCATACCATGCTATCATTCATCTATTCGTCACTCAACTTATTCCACAACTCAGTCTTAACAATATTCGTAGCTGAAAAGTCCCTTTCTACTGTTGCGATTGGCCGGTTGCAATGGGCAAAATCAATGCCAATTAAATGGGGACGATATACCAATAAAAAAATTATGTATCTATTACATCAAATTGAATTAAATCAATTAATTCCTAATTGGCTAATTTGGAATGTGAGTAATGCAGTGCAACAAAGTAAGGATTTAAAGAAAATCATCTAGAGTTGACAGCGGTCGATAGATAGCTTCACTGCTTAAGGAGGACGGAGGGCGGAGGGCTTGCCGTCTCGGAGCTTATGCTACCGTTGCATCTCGGCCCTTAGCTCTTATTTCATCCACAAGAGAGAGGAAGCTGATATCGATAGTCAGTAGGGTTTCTCAGTTCTCAACTTTGTGGCCTATGGGTGTCATGGATGGTATGCGCTACTGTGTTAGCTTGGTGTGCTGGGGAGGAAGAAAATATGGGATGTCGACTTGAACGTCTCAGGCAAATACTTGTGGGCTGAAATTTTCGCTACATATATACGAGGTTTTTCCATTGCTTGTTAGGCCATTGCCTCGATGGCTCGAGGCCTGTCTTCGCCCATGCACCTGTCCACGTCTCCACGATGCCGAGCGTGCTCCCATCCCCAAGTGCTTCAGTTCGCCTCATCAATGAGGCCACCGCCCGTCGTCAGAGGAGGAAAAGAGCCTGTGCCACCCATCGTTGGAGGTGGGAAGTGTTTTGCTCAAACCATGCTCTTTGAATTTACTTTTTGAAATTGAGATGATTTTCCTTTGAAACTGAGTTGTAATCCTCCTAATCGAGTTGATTTCCCTCCGGATTGAGTTGAAATTTCCCGATTTGAAAATTCTTGTTTTGAATTTTACTGATTTGAAAATTTCGTTCGAGGAAGAGAGGGGGTGAAGGGGACCACGCTGGTGCGAGGAAGGCAACCGAAGGGAAGTTACGGTGGTTGGTGCCGATGTCAGGGTTGTTTTCCACGTGTGAGCAGAGGAAGGCATCCCTTAGGAAGGTTTGGTGAGGTTAACCTTAGATTAGAAGCTCTCCTAATGGCTAGACCAGTCACAAAAAGGCTTTCAAATATATGGGCTAATGGGCCTGAATTCCTTTTTTTATCTTTCGGCCTGTTTTGTGTGTGGGAAGCAAGTTTATGCATTTCTTAGGAAGTGCACTTACCCAGGCAGAGGGTTACCAAAATAGCTTTGAACTTTGTTTGAGAATGACCTAGATTCGACTGGATATGTTTCGACCATGAGATGCTATGCTCCCGTCTATCCAGCAAAAAAATACCCATGCTTTGCTACTTGCTAGTTGCTACCACAGGTTCTTATGCTAGGAAATTGACAAGTACCAACTTTTTTCCTTTTCGAGACAAGACACCAACAACAGTATTTGGTAGACTAATTGACTTCGTGTAATTAAATTTCTAAACCCTGTGTTTTTGTTTTCTTGATTTAGTTGTTACGCATACGCGTTGACCAGCACGAAAGTTCACTGGTCTTTGTTTATAACATTTACCGGTTTACGCGTGTATGGATGTTGCTACCTCTAAAGTGTTTGACAAAAGAAAAAATGGTGGACTCGGATGGGCGACAAGAGCGTGCACTAGTCGGAACAGACACGATTCACATCGGGTGTGTTTAGTTGTCTGCACCACTCTAGCCTGTCTCGTATGAGTCATCCAGACTAGCCTTGGTCTACATGAGTGGATGCAGGTTGAGTTGTTTAGTTGCTTGTTTATGCGTCTCATGAGCCTGCATTAGAGAGAAGCCCAATTTTTATGTTTCCTTCATCATGCATGAGTGGATGCAATTGCATCCATCTAGTCTGGATAAACAGGAAACCAAATACTTGTCTAGCAGATACAGTTGCATCCACTCATACGATTCAGGCACCTATACAGACAATTAAACACACCCATCATGGCTCGCGGCGGTCATGGCTTCTCCGTTCAGCGGGCACACCGAAAATTTGCTTGCGTGGACGATGATTTGCCCAAATGACCAGTCAAAAATTTCGGCCATTACCCATTACTCACCCAGCCCATATCTATCTCATTCATTCTTCTCACAAGTGCGTCTTGCATCCACCTCCTCACAAGTCACAACCCAGCACCCTTTTGTTGGTTACTGCAATCGTCGGAATCTTTCCTATGTTCCGATGGTTCGGACCTTGATGTTGTTCGTCGCCTCTCCGGTCTGGGCGGTCTGGTGGTTACTACTGATGCTCGCAGCGGCCGACGTGCAGGGAGAAGAAGGCTGCTCGCCGAGGCTATGCGGCCAAGTTTCCATCTACTTCCCGTTCGAGGTCGTACCGGAGCAGGCAGCGGTGACCAAGTGCGGTTTGTTCGGCTTCCAGGTTATTTGCGGTAACAACACTCCATACCTCGGCTACAGTAAGCGCAACCACCGGTTCCAGATCCTTCACATCTTCTACGACAACGCCTCTTTGCTCGTCGTCGATATCCATAAGCTTGGGGACTTCCATGACTCCGGCTACAAAGGCTGCCATGCCCCGACGATCAACACCTCGACCAAACTCGGGGCCCCGTTCTCGATCAGCCCTGTCAATCAGAACCTGATCTTCTACAACTGCACGAAGGAGCCGGCGGAGTGGCATGACCGGGGGCTTGTGGAGACGGAATGCCGCAACAACACGTTTTTCCGCGTCGGAGGGCATTACAGCGAGACGGGCAACTACGACGGCTACCCTTTGGAGGGCTGCGATGCTACCTTCCTGCCGGTGCTGGGGGCATCTGGCAAGGCGAACGCGAGCAACTACGAGGAGCTCATCCGTGATGGCTTCCTCTTGACGTGGCCGCCACCTGCAGGTAAGTTCACTGGTCAAATTATTTTGATCAAGTTCGTAGGGAGGGAGAGCGGCACATGCGTTTGGTGAGGACTCTAAAAATCTCGAAACAATATGGTCTCCACTTATAGAACCTGGCAATCAGTCAACGAAACATATTTGGTATATACTGATTGGTAAGGCCGTGGTCGTCCCCAGCCGCTGGCCGCCGCCACGGTTGCTTTTTTTTTGTCCAGATCAGTATACACATATGATGGCAAAAAAATTAAATATAACAACTCACGAACACAAGTATTTTGATGATGTGATATAACTAGCACTTTTTTTTGCTCTCTTGCTCACAAACCTTAGGACTACTTAGGAATTTATACTCTTAACCTATAGCTCTAAGAATCAAAAATGGATTCAAAACTCAATTAGAATCGGACTCTTTTCTTTCCTATTTCGATTAAACTCTTCTCTTGTTACAAGATTAACTCTAACATTCACCTCTTAATCTTGCAACGTCAACTATCTCTAATTTTTAACACAACTTTAACTTATTGAAGCAATCGGTCTCAACTACGACTTACCTAACTTTTACTCGACACAGGATGACGAACACATCTCCTCAACATTCAGCACTCAACTTTGACTACTGCATACACAATAATGTGCAAGATGGCATTCACAACTCATCATCCTGAGAAACTCCTGCATGCACACACAACTAAGATGGCGATCACAACTCCTCAATGCCCTAGACTCCCGCTTACTTATTTGACTCAAGGCGACGAACACATCTCATCAACGTCCTGAACTCAACTTAGTTACTTGATTGAAGACGACGAACACATCTCATCAACGTCCTGAACTCGATTCACGATAAACTCACTCAGCATTAGAGCAGCGCCGGTTGGACTTCAGCATCTGCCTCAATTAAATGCACCTCCACTCTCTCCTTTCTCAGATTACGACATTCGGAAGCGAAGTGCTTGTAATCCTGATAATTGTAGCATCGCACATTTGTCTTGTCAAACTTTCTGTTGCATCCGCCGAACTTCATCTCTTTGGACTTCCGCTTAGTAAGGCTGAGAAATAAGCTTTCCTCTTTAGTGTCACCATATCCTCTTAGGCTCTCCTCGTGCACCTTCAAAGACTCAATGAGCTTCTCCGCCGTCATGGTCTTAAGTTTGGCAAATTGTTTGCTAGTCGAAGCAAGCTTGAGAAACTTACGAGAGGGTGTGAAGAAATTTCTTGATAGTGTACGTTTCCTCTATCTTCTCACCTAGCACCTGAATCTTGTTGATGATGGTCATCAACCAGACTGCAAAATCATCAACTGATTCCGACTCCATACGTAGCCACTCGAACTCTGACCCGAGGGTTTGCACCTCGGCGTCTTTTACGCGTTTAGATCCCATATGCATGATCTTCAACGCCTCTTATGCCTCCTTGGTTGTCTCCTTCTCGGCCAACAGGAAGAGTGTATCCTCTGATATCTCTTGGCAGGTCGTAGCATAGTTGCTCTTTGTGAGCATCGGATATTACAGCGAAATGGAACTCTCCTTCATCCTACTTGTTTCTCCGTTCTTTGTCATGGCTTTGATACCAATTGTTGGTTTTAGCCCGGATCATCACGCACGTACGACAGCAAAAAAAATCAAGCACAAGAACTCACAAACACAACTAGCACACTTCCATGTTTTTTCTCTCTTGCTTACAAAACTTAAAACTGCCTAAAAATTTATACATTTAACCTACAGCTCTTAGAATTAAAAAATGGATTTAAAACTGAATCAGAATGGAACTCCTCTTTTGTTACGAGGTTATCTCTAAGAGCCATCACCTCGCTGTTGGGCAGCTCAGAAACCAACTGGATTTTAAAAATAAAAACAAAAGAAATCATAAATTCAAGAACTCGAGGACCATGACCGGTCAAACCCACCGTCCTTTCTCCCCACGTCTCATATCCCTGCGCTCCGTTCCGTTCCGTTCTCCGCTGCGCTCCACTCCATCCGCGGATCCATGACGCCTCCGCTCCTACTGCTGCTATTCGCTTCCTTTGTCCAATTGTCGGCGCCGGCCACCCCGTCAAAACTGCCAAGCTGCAAGCCCAACTAACGGATTCAATGTAGGCAGCACTAACGGATTCAGTGAATCCAAAGTGTTCATTTAGATAGTACTGCCATTTATGATAGTGCAAGTGCATAGGGTTGCTATGAAAGTATAAACGCCGTGTTTATTGCGATTTGGCGTGGTCGTTGCTAGGGGTAATACAAAATGATGATTTATACATATTTTTTCTTAAAAAAATCTGTAGTGTTTGCCGGAACTCCCTGCAAATTATTATTGTTTTGTTGGTTAGTGTAATTAACTATTTATTCCATTGATGGAGACATTGGATCTTATCGAATTCTAGTCAAATGCACTTGATGAATTATTCAACTATGCTATTTGATAACGATGCCGTACCAATGGTCCCCGTTCCTGTTGTTCCTCTATTGATAGCTGACCAAAGAAATTGTTCCCATAATTGCCAAGCAATGCGCTTTCCTTTTCTAAGCCGTGTGACTGCATCTGTTTGTTGTGGAATTAAGGGTGCAAGGTTGAATTTAACACTGTAGTTGATTTGAACGGGTAATTAGAGCAACGATGCCCGAAATGCTCTGTTACACTTAAAAGAGTGCCGAAGATTGGCATGATCCCACCGGTTCATTATGGTGCCCTTTCAGATAAATTTATTTATTTTTCTGAAGAAAGTATCAAAGGAACCTAATGGGGTAGCATGCTAGGCTTGGATGCAACTATCTGATTGATTCAATGTTCAAAAGATCCCATGCTGTATTTATAAAGATTCTGTGCAGTTCTTTATTTTGATTGCCTTGTTTGATGCCCTTCTTTAGTTGAGCCTTCAGTCGTTTTACTAACATGCATGTAATTTAATCTCGCTGCTCAAACACTAGGCCGGTTCCAGCGCCTGCGCTGTGAAATCTTTGTTTTCGATCAATTGATGGGTAGAACTCCTCCCTCTCTCTCTCCACAAAAAAAAAACACTTGTGTGAGCATGACATGTGATTGCTACTCTCTTCCATAGTAACATGCTCGATGGGCTTTTATACACGTCAGTTTGCGTAGGGTGTACTAATTTTTTAATCTGAACTTCCTAGAGCCTATATTATTTTCTTACTGTCCGAAAGGTACATATACCTAACCGTATCCTTGACTTTCTCCGAAATTGATATATTGAGCCTAGGAATCGATAGCGAGGTAGACCAAGCAAAGAAACTTAGTTACCCAATCTCATTGACTTCTCATTTTCACTAGTCTGAAACAAGATCAGTTTCGAGCCCTTTCCATGTTCAACTTAAAAGATTGCTTTACCCTTTTAGGCTGTAGTGAAATCGGTAACTTCACTCGTAGTCTTCAGTCTTCAATATTTTTAGCTTTTCTGCCAGATGCTGGTGAAAATATACAGACAAAGTTGGGCCATGGACCCTGACTTCAAAAGTTTTCAGCACTTTAGTCTAAAGTCAAAGTCAATGCAAATAAGGCAAGAAAGTTTCATCAGACGAAGTGCTGAGTTGCTCTTGTCCAACCTTTGTCGCATATGTTGTGCCTGGATCATGGTTCATTGTCTTATCTGAAACATTTGCGTCTATAACGATCATCATACCTATTTTCAATTTATATTCATGAAAACTACGATGTAACAGTTACATTGGTGTTACATTTAGACTTCCTTTTTAGAATTACTTTTGGGTCTCACTACAGATGTATGAAGGCAACTAGTTCTGGTGTCAAGATTGTGGCTTCTATAAATTGTCTGTTGTTTTATTACTACCTTCAATTGAGAAACTGAAATTTAACCGTTGCTGGATTTTCCTTATTAAAAGTCGCCAAAGAGACTTCAATCTTACACTAAAGCTGGCAAAGTAGTCATGGCAATGTAAATGTAACAATACCAAAGAATACGTGGAAGGCAGTACCTCTCCCAGGAGGTTGCCGATTGTGTATATAGCAGGCCAAACTTGGCACACAAGTTACAGATCATTACAGATATGGACTCGGTTACAATACAAGGAAATCTAAACCAACTCTATCTATAATTATACATGCCATAGATAGACTATACAAATATAGCTTAACATTCCCCCTCAATCACAACTTTACCAAGTTGAGATTGGAACGAAACCATTCAAGTTTGTTAACAGGCAACGGCTTCGTGAATCCATCAGCCAATTGATCAGCAGAAGAGATAATCCGAATCTGAAGTTGCTTGCTTGCCACTCGTTCCCGAACAAAATGAAAATCGACTTCAATATGCTTAGTACGACCATGAAAACAAGGATTAGCTGAGAGATAGGTGGCCCCCAAATTATCACACCATAAACAGGGTACCCGAGATTGAGAAATACCAAGTTCACCAAGAACACTTTGAATCCAAATAATCTCTGCTGTTGCATTAGCCACTGCCTTGTACTCACTTGAAGATTAGAGCGAGATATCGTGGGTTGTTTTGAGCACTCCATGATACAAGATTTGGTCCAAAGAAGATTGCAAAACCCCCAGTGGAGCGACGATCATCAGAATTGCCAGCCCAGTCAGCATCAGAGAAGGCACTCAGGAATAGAGAAGAACTTCTGCGAAGATAAAGACCATACCCCAATGTGCCACATAAGTACCTCAGAATTCGTTTGACCGCAGACCAATGTTGAGTGGTGGGACTATGCAAAAATTGACAAACCTTATTCACTGAGAATGAGATGTCTGGCCGTGTCAATGTCAAGTATTGTAGTGCACCAACAACACTACGATAAGCTGTAGCATCTTCACTACTCAACAGGGTACCGTCCAAAAGTGATAGCTTCTCATTGACAGCAAGAGGTGTGGAGACAGGCTTACACTTGATCATACCAGCTCGATGCAAAATATCCTTGGTATATTTTTCTTGAGTGAGGAGAAGACCATCAGATCGCGGTTGAACTTCAATACCCAAGAAATAGTGAAGAGAACCAAGATCTTTGAGTGCAAAATCAGCCCTAAGATCGGAGAGAAGAGCATCAACAGCATCTGAACAAGAGCTAGCAACAATAATATCATCAACATAGATGAGAAGGAATATTTGAACAGTACCCTTGCAATAAATAAAAAGAGACGTGTCTGCTTGTGATGGTTTGAAACCGAGACACACCAATTTAGCACTAAGGCGAGAATACCAAGCACGAGGAGCTTGTTTTAATCCATACAGGGCCTTGTCAAGTTTGCACACATAGGACGGATGAGTTGAACTGACAAACCCAGAAGGCTGCTTCATATAGACATCCTCTTCCAGAACACCGTGAAGGAACGCGTTCTGCACATCTAGTTGGCGAAGACACCATCCTTTAGAAACAGCAAAGGATAGGACCAATCGAATAGTAGCTGGTTTAACCACTGGGCTAAACGTATCTTCATAATCTATTCCATATCGTTGCTTGAATCCTTTGGCAACTAAACGGGCCTTGTAACGATCAACAGAACCATCAGCCTTCTTTTTGATTTTATAGACCCATTTACAGTCAATAAGATTAGTAGCCTGATCAGCAGGAACCAAGTGCCAGGTGCAATTGCGCATAAGTGCAGAATACTCATCATTCATAGCCTGTTTCCAGCGTGCATCGGACATAGCTTCCTTGACAGTTTCTGGTTCTCCAGTGGCACAAAAATGACCATAGCGAATCATTCCAGGGAACAGCTTCTTAGGTTGCACAATATTATTCTGGAGTCGAGTCCGAGGACGCTGAGCCAGATCAAGCATCGGAGACTCTGGTATAGCCGGAGAAGCATGCGATAACGAACCATCAGGTGCTGGAGAGAGGTCACAAGAGACCGCAGAAGATCCCGCTGCTGGTACGGCATCTGGTGCATCGGTGGGAGCAGATCGCTCAGTGTCAGCAGAGGGACCGACAGGGGCAGCTTCTTCGGCAGTAAAGGTAGGTACGGAGGATAGGACCGGTGCCTGGACAGGATCAGCGGCGGGACTTGAACCCAACTCAACTGCACCATCGCCTTGGGAGACCATGTGTGCATGCTCCTGTACACCAAATCCTGAACTTTCTGGGAAGCAAACAATGCGTCTAGATAAATCTTGTACACCAGAGAGTTCCTGCACATGACAATCTTCACGCAACAGATTAGTAGACTTAGGCATTAAGGACAAATCTACAGTATTACCCCCTGAAAAAGGTGAATTGAGCAACGTAGGAGAAAGGAGAGCGATCTCAGAGCGTAGGCGAGCACCAGCATTGGGGTGTAGCGTAGCGAAAGGAAAAATTGATTCATCAAAGACCACATCACGCGAAATATAAACACGACCAGTGGAAATATCAAGACATTTGTAGCCCTTGTGATGAGGACTATAACCAAGGAAGGCACACCGCTTAGAGCGAAAAGATAATTTATGAGAATTGTAAGGGCGTAGGTTAGGCCAGCACGCACAGCCAAAAATTTTAAGAAAAGAATAATCTGGTTTGGACCCAAACAACCGTTCAACAGGGGACGCATGAGCGAGAACAGGTGTTGGCAATCTGTTAATCAGGAAGATTGCTGTCAAGAATGCCTCATCCCAAAATTTTAATGGCATAGAGGCATGAGCGAGAAGGGCTAAACCTACTTCAATAATATGACGATGCTTGCGTTCAGCAGATCCATTTTGTTGATGTGTATGGGGACATGAGACAAGGTGGGAAATACCAAGGCGTGCAAAAAATGGACTCAATTTTTGATACTCACCACCCCAATCCGTTTGCATAGCCAAGATTTTACAATTAAGTAATCGTTCAGCATGTGCTTGGAAATCATGAAATTTCTGAAAGACCTCACTCTTGTGTTTGATGAGATAAATCCAAGTAAATTTACTATAATCATCAATGAAACTGACATAGTAATCATATCGCCCTACAGAAGTAGGAGCTGGACCCCACACATCTGAAAACACCAACTCTAGAGGCGCCTTAGAGACGCTGACAGACTTAGGAAAAGGAAGTTGTCGACTCTTGGCTTGCTGGCATGCATCACAAACATGATCAAGCTCTTTATTGGACTCAACAGGTAAACTATTATCACGAAGAACTCGACGCACTGTAACGAAGGACGGATGACCAAGGCGGCTATGCCACCGATCTGTGGATGTCTTGACAACACTGGAAACATGCTTGCTATTGTTGTGCTCCAAGGATGGGATGGGATAAAGTCCGTTCCTACACCTGCCGTGTAGAAGCGTTCGCCTCGTGTGACGATCCTTAACAAGAAAGAAATCAGGGTGAAGTTCAAGAAAAACATCATTATCAGATGTGAGACGATGAACAGAAGCTAAGTTTCGAGTGGCCTGAGGAACATGCAAGACATTATTAAGAGATATATCACGAAAAGGGGTAATAACAGTAGATTGACCTATATGCTTTATCGTCATACCTGCCCCATTGGCCGCATGTACTTGATCATTACCATCGTAGTCTTGCCGCATGGTCAGTTTGTCAAGGTCTCCAGTAATATGGTCCGTAGCTGCACTGTCGGCATACCACGCCGTGTCAACGTTATAGGAGGTGACAATGTAGAAGCCATTTCTCATAACCATTGAAGTTCTTGTCAAACCGCTTCCAGCACCGGAGAGCAGTATGACCAGTTTTACCACAGACTTGACATTGATGATCTTTGTAGGGATTGTTGGGATTACCCCCTCGACCAGTATTGCCACGTCCAAAAACACCGCGGCCGCCGGGATGTCCACGACCGTTATCAAAACGGTCGCGGCTACGGCCGCCACCACGACCGCGTGCAGCAGTATTGGCCACCATCTGGAACGACTCCTTGACATCTTTCTGGGACTCCAGGCGTGCTTCCGTAGAGAGAAGGCGCGCATAGAGGTCATCCAAACTGATTGGATCAGTCATGCCCGTCACCTGTTCAACCAGCGGATTGTATTCAGCATCAAGGCCATTAAGAATATGAGACACAATATCATCAGTGTCAAGTTGCTTCCCAGCAGCTGCCATCTCTTCTGCAAATTTGCGCATCTTGGAGAAGTACATCGACATAGACATATCTCCTTTGCGCGTGGTTCCAATCTGGGTTCGTAGATGGAGGATACGAGACCGAGATTGAGAAGCAAACGATCGTGTGATCGCTGTCCACATGCTTGCTCTGTGTGTTACGAAGATATACGGATAACACCTCACGAGAAAGTGAGGTAACCAGATATGTCAGGACGTATTGATCACGAACACGCCAGTTGGTATAATCTGGATTTGCAATCTCCATCGTCTTGGAGTCTTTTTCAATTAACAATGTCTTCGGCGGCTCAATTTCAGAGCCATCAAGAAAACCTTCAAACTGCGCCGCCCGGATCGCCGGCAGGACCTGGGCGCGCCATAGGAGATAATTCTCCCTTGTCAACTTCTCAGAGACCGGGATGGAGAGAGACGCCGGTATCGTTGGAGCCAGGGCAGAAGAACTCGCCATGACTAGATGTATTTGGAAGAGAGAGGCTCTGATACCATGTAAATGTAACAATACCAAAGAATACGTGGAAGGCAGTACCTCTCCCAGGAGGTTGCCGATTGTGTATATAGCAGGCCAAACTTGGCACACAAGTTACAGATCATTACAGATATGGACTCGGTTACAATACAAGGAAATCTAAACCAACTCTATCTATAATTATACATGCCATAGATAGACTATACAAATATAGCTTAACAGGCAATACTAATTTAACTTACATAAAACTCTTCTCATTTTTTGAGTGACTATGATTGTTGATTACTTCATAAATGGCAAGTTTTTCACAGACTGTTCTTATGCAGAACACAGTAAGACGGGAAGGAGAATTGGAATAGGTGAGTATCAACCCTCAAGCTGCCAGTCTTGTCTATTCCCTTGGTTCTCACTTCCTGTACTCCCCCAAAGTGAAGCAGAATTAGGAGGATAAAGGGGGTGAAATCTCATGTTGCAGAATTCGTCAGATCTCTTGGTCGTTGCATATTGCTAATGTTGTTACATTGTTGTTGTGGGCAGCATGTGGAGTAGCAGTCGGCGGTGTATTGGTACTATGCTCCCTCTTTTTTGTCTGGCACAAGCGCAAGAGGAAGAAACAAGCTAGAGCTCCAAATGAGCTCATGCGAAGTGGATCTTCAATGCAATCATACAGCAAAGACCTTGAGTTGGGTGGCTCTCTCCATATCTTCAGTTACGAAGAACTTGAAGAGGCTACTGATGGATTTAGTGCTTCAAGGGAACTTGGTGATGGTGGTTTTGGAACTGTTTATAAAGGTGAAAAAACATGTTTGCCCAACTCCCTTGTCAATCTTTAAAAAACTTCGCATCTGATCGTTTCTGCATTAACATGTCAAATTCCAAGCACTAGAAGCTCCGTGCAATTATATTCCTTGATAAATTTCTTGTCCTCATTGATTTGGCAACGACGAGGTGACCTTTTTGTCATTCAGGAAAACTACGGGATGGGAGAGTAGTTGCAGTGAAGCGCCTTTATAAGAACAACTACAAACGAGTTGAGCAATTCCTAAATGAGGTAGACATCCTGTCCCGCCTACTCCACCAGAACCTTGTCATCCTATATGGTTGTACGTCTCGAAGCAGCCGTGACCTTCTCCTGGTGTACGAGTTCATCCCAAACGGGACAGTTGCCGACCATCTTCATGGACCCCGTTCGGCAGAACGAGGCCTCACATGGCCTGTAAGGATGAACATAGCCATAGAAACGGCTGAAGCACTGGCATACCTCCATGCAGTTGAAATCATACACCGCGATGTTAAGACCAACAACATATTGCTGGACAACGGCTTCCATGTCAAAGTTGCGGACTTTGGGTTGTCGCGGCTGTTCCCTCTTGAAGTCAGCCATGTATCAACTGTTCCACAGGGCACACCGGGCTATGTTGACCCTGTGTATTACCAGTGCTACAAGCTAACCGATAAGAGTGATGTGTACAGCTTTGGTGTTGTGCTGGTAGAGCTAATATCCTCAAAACCAGCCGTGGACATGAGCAGGAGCCACAGTGATATTAACTTGGGCAACATGGCTCTCAACAGGATTCAGAACCATGAGGTTGATCAGTTAGTCGATCCAGATCTCGGCTACGAGACCGACAGCGAAGCAAAGAGAACGATAGATCTTGTAGCCGAGCTGGCCTTTCGGTGCTTGCAGTTAGACAGAGATCTGAGGCCACAAATCAAGGAGGTAGTGGAGGTCCTGAATTGTATCAAGAATGGGGATTGTCCGGCTACAAGGACGGGTAAGAACGCGTCTCCAAAGGAAGACGCACACTTGCTGAAAGACAGCCTACAGTTTTCGCCTGACTCTGTTATCCATAGATTCCATAGTCAGTCAACTAACCACTCGGTAGCATCAAATGCTAGCGGGTGATGATGAGTACTTTGTATTGGTTCTGAAGAAATAAGGCCCTTTCTGATGAGTTTGTATATAGCGTAGAGTTTGCTAATGAGGTGAATCATCTTGGTAGGTTTCCCCTCGTTGATTAATAAGTGTAAAGCTTATGCTTGCATTCTGCAGTGTGAGCTTAGCAAGGATTCAAATAGTCTGTTCACGTTGACAAAAGATGAAATGATCAATGTGACAATCAAACTGTACCATCTATAGTACTCCGGTTGGCTTACAGACTTACAGTTAAACACCAGCACGTATGATTGTATGAATTTATCTTGACCCAGAGTTAGGACTAATCGGACTTATTGAGTCCGAACCGAATAAGTCCGGTTCGGACTTATTCGCACGTATGATTGTATGAATTTAGTTTAGTCCGAACCGAATAGTTTAGTGTGCTAAACTATTGGCACGTATGATTGTATGAATTTATTCTGATTCAGTTTTTTGAATCCATCTCTGATTCTTAAGAGCTGTAGGTTAAAGGTATAAATTCCTAGATAGTTATGAGGTTTGTAAGCAAGCAACAAAAAATAATAAAAGTGTTAGTTGTATTTTATGATTCTTAACATTTTTTCTTCGATCTTGGTGTTTTATGCCAACAACCAGTACCTTATGGAGCTATGGTCTGTTTGTCGTAACCAATTCCAGTTTATGTACTCAGTAACTGCACTCACATTTGTCTAAGTGGACGTGGGTACTCGAACGTGTATGCCTGATGTACTAGTTATTTATACCTGGATGTGTGACTGCTACCAGTATGATTCTTCCTGCCATTGCAGGTTCATCAATCGTGTTAAGATTGTACTACCAAGTAGCCAGTACATTAATTCGCGGGAGTTGCAGCACGTGTGTACCTGAGTGCATGCGCATATATACAGTATGCAAGCAAAGCAGCCGTCAGACTCCCACCAGGCGTCGTACGTGCGCCGCAACGGGCAACCGCGTCGATCGTCTACTCGTCTGTCGCTGATCGCGCTGCGGTGTCCCGCCGCCAGCCGACGGCTCTTCGTCGCGGCTTGCCCACCTGCTGCGGCCGCGCCATGGGAAGGCCATCCTAATTTTTGCCTTCGGGTGGGAATCGCCGGCCGGTCTCTCGGGTTTTGCGGATGCCCCTAGCTAGGCCGAGCGCGGTGCGCCGCCGTGGCAAGAAGCGTTGCAACGCGGCGGCCGCGGCGATTTGACGTTTGCCAACCTTACTGCTGGTCGGAGGCCGATCATGCACAGGTTATACATGCCGGCATGCATGCTGCTTTGTTTTATCCACCTGGGAGCTAGCCTTTTTCCAGCTACCACACGCCCCCCACGTTCAACAATGGATGGTGGGCAAAGTTCGTTGAACAAGACGACACACATATCAGGTGAAAAAAAATCCCGATCAATTCATGTGAGATGGAAACAGTCACTGTGCGACTCTACTGCTGCAAATGAGCGCCTCAAATGGCACATCGATGGTTTTGTTTTGTCCCAATCTAACTGGGATCCGAAGGGGACATATATGCATACTACATTACGACTGAATACTGATAAGCAAAGCGCCCAGTTGATTCGAACAGTACGTCGGCCTCTTCATCGCACCACAATTCGTGCGTCTTTTAGCTCCCGGTTAGTTAGCGTCTGACGGTGGTACCGATGCGGACTCCCGCCTTTTTCTTTTGTCCACTGGGCAGACACTTCCCCCATCCTGCTCCCATAGCCTCCAAATGGCAACGTGCTGTGTATTGCGGCTCTCACAAGCTAGCCACACATAAACAAAGAAACCGAAGAATGTATCATGCCATTTTTCCAGATTGCACCTTTGCATCCATGGATTATACTAAAACTACACCTGCCAGGCGTCCTGGAAGGCAGGATGCTGAATTCAGGGACAGTATTGATACAAGTCAGTACGTTAAGGTCTAACACGAACAAATACCATACAGAATAAAAGAATTCCCTATGACAAATTCTAAAGGCACACGAGTCTAGAGCACCATTATTTCAGGATCGACTCCAGAATCCCAGATCATCCAAAGCTAGCAACCGTACTCAGGCACCAACCACAACCAGTAAGAACACCAAGTATTGACCGTACGTCCGTATCTCGGAGAGATCAGTGGCAAGAGCGACGAGGAGGATGGCAGGGGCGCTCTACAAGCCAACGGTGAAGAGCTTCTGGCTCCTCGTGCGCCGCCTTCTCTGCCGCAAGAATTGCAGACCACCTGCGGCCGCCGCAGAGGAAGACGGGGAGAAGAGCAGCCTCCTCAGCAGAAGCTCTTTGGGGGAGCTCTTGGAGTCGAACGACGGCGCCGAGGATGGTGGCGCCGCCGTCTGCCGGTGCGCGTCGCAATATTGTGCCAAGAAAAATGGTCAGCCTGTGCTGTTACCGGGGCTGCAACGTCCGGTGGCTCGGCGGGATGCCACGGCCGTGTCGGCAGATGGTGATCGTGATGGTGCGGCCGTGCACCGGAGGTTCATGTTCGGCGGATTCCGGCGTCGGCTGCTGATGAGGAGACCGTGGCGGCCGATGCTCGTCGCCATCCCGGAGTGATCGATTCTCCAATGGAAATCCCGATCAAATCCTGGGTGATTCGATTGCCGTATGCATATGTCAGTGAGCTTTGCGTGTTGCTCAGTTCTTTACTTTGTTCGTTACTTGCTGTGGTAGTATGTCAGTATGTGACGAGTTGTTGATGCTTCTGCTACTTTCTGTCCGTACATAAACCTATCTTCTCTTTGCTCAACGAAAAAATTGCAACGTACAATACTAGATGACGAAATTAACTAATAGCTGTCGTATAAGTATAGTCATGTTCTCATGGACTGTAGTGCAGTGAAGTGATCTGCAGCTCGGTCTTTGATAACGGAAAAAAAATCCAATTATTAGTCTGAGCTGTTGATACCACACTTGTCAGTACGGTACCGAAGGCTATACTGATTTAGCTTTTGAAATGGTACATTATAAAACCGGTTTATTCCGACGCACCATTTCAGATTTAATATAATAATATATATATATAAAGATACACATGTTTAATTATATGTATACTAAATTTAACTTATATTATTACTCCAAATATATAGTAGTACTATCGAATATAAGGTATAGTTCAATAGATCATATCATCAATTCCATTAGTATGATTGGTATTGGTCGGTATCAAATCCAGCATGGTAGGTATTGACTGGTATTGAAACCGGTATGGCTAGTATTGACCGGTATCGACCCAGTATGGCCAGTATTGACCGGTATCAAGGTTGGTACGGTACATAGGACTACTTTGTACTGATTTAGGGGCTAACATGGTACAATACCGATCATAAGGGTTGGTACTGGTACGGTATTGATAACTATGATTAATATTCTTGAGATACTAGTATTGTAGGAGCAGGGTAAATTTAAAATTTAAAAACCATGTGATGACTTGGCTGCTAGTCCTTAGCAATGTCTAGCTAGCCATCATGCTTAGGTCTTGTTTGAGCTTAGGTTTTTTATTTACAGTTTCAAGTCAACTTTTTAGCTTAAGTTTTTTTGGCTTAAGCAGCTTAAAAATAGTCTGCTTTTAAGCCAAGCCAACCTGTTTGACAGTATGGCTTTTGTTAGGCTGGTTTATTGTTGTGAAACACGAAATATCTAAAATACCCTTATTCAAATGAGCAAAGAAAGGTTTGCATATCATCGGTTTTGAGTTAGAGCATGATAACAATAAACACGTAGCAATCGTCAGAACTAAAAATTAAAATTCTCAATTCATCAAGGAATTATATATAAGCTAATGTTAAATCTTTGCATCACTATCGTACAATTAACGTTCATACAAGCAATCATCTTTGATCAAATTGCAAAACAAAAACAAAACCAAGGAAAAGTTGAAACAGTCAATCAATCGATGCTCTATATGCTAATTTAAGACATTTTGCAGCATGATTATAGTATGAGAACAATCTTTGGGCTCATCGTCCATTCACCTGGGTGGCGCGACTGCAACAAGATTGGTCGAATCTGACGACAACGAAGACGGGGACGGCCGAATCTAGCAACGGCAACCTCAGGGTCAGTCGGATCTAGTGGCATTGGGGTGGAGGATGATAACCACAACGCAGGCAGGTGGTGACAGCCGAATTTGGTGCCGGTGACCTCAGGGTCGGCTAGATCTGGTGGCACCTGGGTGGACAATAACCACAACGGAGGCAGGCAGTGACAGCCAGATCTAGTGCCAGTGACCTAGGGATCAGCTGAATCTAGCGACGCTGGGTAGAGAAGCACGATGAAGGGCAAGCATGGACGATCGGATCTGGTGACGATGACCTCAAGGTTAGCCAAATCCAACAACGTTGACCTTGGGGTTGATAGGGTTCGGTGGCGCGCTAACATGGGTGATTGTGTAGCACGACCCAAACTCTAGGTCGAGGCTGACGAACGTCATCGGTGGCTAGGCAAGGCCACGGACAGGTGACCCGTTGCTAGTCCTCAAAAGGTGAAGACAGGAGGGGATCAGAACGTGTGTGCCCATGTGGGGAGAGGCTAAGGGAAGTTTTTATATACGATGGTATTGGTGGGTAATTTCGATGAAGTTGAATTGCAAAGGTTTATTTCTATCATGCAAAAGAAATATCCATTTCTACTTATAGCTTACAGTTGTAAGGTGGCTCAAGATTTTTTTTTTAATTGAAACGTAGAAGCTCTGCCATGTATTAGGTAGGAAAGCAAATAGTACATGTAATACAACAAATAGTGGCTCAAGATTTTTATGCCTGGTTAAAAAATCTACTATTTATTTGAGCTTTAACAATTTTACTTTTAAGCAAGGAAAAAAAAAGGCTAAACAAACTAACGCAACCTTAAGCTGTCAAAACCTAGCAGTAGCTAGCGTTGCTCTAGCACGAGAGCGGCCGAAAAAACCTGGGTCATGTTTTGCTTGATTCGGCTCTTGCTTTCGGGACGGACCCAAAAATGGTTTGAACTGGGTTAGCAGACATCAGGGCATGAGGCTGCCTGCACCTGGACTTATCTACGCAGCACAAAAACCCAGTTCCATATGGTATTTTGGGCTGAAACTAAGCACATTCCAATGTGGAAATTTCCTGGGCCTAATTCAGGTCTATCATGGTTGGACCTGTTTGCACATGTTACGTTATGTAGGGTGTAAATGGGCTTGTAACTTTGTAAGGGACTCACCGTGTAATTGAGAATAGGAGCCAACAAGAAAACAACAATACAAGGAGGAGTAAATTTCATAAACCCTGGGTTTTACATTAACCTTAGATATTCTGACTCGTCGCTTAGGCCATGTTGGTTTCGACTTAAGTTTTTTTTGGCTTTTAACTTAAAACTAGTTTTTTGGCTTAACGAGCTTTTAAGCCGTCTGTTTTTAAGCTAAGATATGCTGTTTGACATCTTAGCTTTTTGATGGGTTGGATGGTGTAGCTTATTGCTAGAAAGTTTGAAATACCTTTTAAGGTTGTAAGGACTTTTCTTATGTACTGATTTATCTAATACAAATGTTTTATACTTTTTTCACCGAATGTCGTATTAAAAAACATAGATTAATCTTGAGATCCAACTACATTCTGAGCATAATTATTTATCAACTTGAAACTCTTACTACATGACAATTTTGAACTCTTCTTAGACTGAAAATAACATAACAATTCTAAACTCTCGTCAAACTAAATAAAAACATATACTGAGGGGCTCAATGAGGCGGATCCGGTCGCCTCTTGCCGTGCTAGATCCAGCCGCGTCCACCCGCCTCTCGTCGTTCCATCCTCGGGTCCGCCCGCCTCCACCCACGCCACACCGAATCCGATCGCCTCCCGCTATGCTACGATCGGATCAGTTCAGCTCCACCTGCGCCATGTCCGGACCCTATAGCCTCCCGCTGCTCTAAGCTCGGGTTCGGCTGCCTCAACCCACGTCGCGTCAGATCCGGGTCGGTGGAGGAGGAAAGAGGCTGGGACAGCAGATGAGGGAGGAGGTCGGGAACAACAGAGACCGAAGCGGAGGAGGGATAAGCATGTCGCACAGGGGAGCGAGAGAAGACGAGGAGAAATGAGGAGATGGAAGAAGGATTCTTGAGTTTATGTATGATGTTATTTGGTGGGTAATTTTAGAGACTTTCAGTGGTAAAGGGTTATTTCATCCTAAAAAAGCACCACACACCTGGCTTTTAGCTTATAGTTGTATGGAGGCTTTTAACTTTTTTAAGTCTGACTTAAAAGTCAGTCGTTTGTTTTAGCTTTGGCTCTTCTACTTTTAAGCCAGTAAAAAAGCCGAAACAAACAGGATCTTAACCAGATAGTATGGTAGAACAGCTCCACGCCTTTAGCCGCATGACAGATAACCTCACGCTATCATTGTAGAACAGCTCCACACCTTTGACCGCACCACATATAACCTCACGCAATCATTTTTACCGGTTCATCTTTATCGTGATCATAATACCTAAATTTATAAAATATTTTGATTATAACACCTAGATTAAATGATATAAACCATAATATCTAAAATTTTGTAGCGTCGCAAAACTTTATAAAATCTACTCAATAAGAAGCCACAAACAGACGTGAACACCTGATGTAGTGCAGAGCGAGCAGTCAAAACCAAATGATGTGTATGATCGAAAGGGCCCACGACCTGAATATACATGCCATACGAGCTGCTTTATTTTTATTTACTCATGTACATAACAAAATACATAACATAGTACTGCTACGGAGCAGTATGATACGCATGCAGCTAGTAAGTACACACCAAATACACAAAACGGAACATACTAATGCAGCACAAACACGATCGATAGGCCACATACTTTGATCTCACGTCCATGCTTCGCACGCCGCCGCCTCCACAGTGAGGCAGCACTTCATACTTGCAGAGTCACACGGACTTAGCCAGAGATCTCGATGGCCTTCACCTCTGTCTTCTTGACCTCCGCCTTGGGAACGGTCACCGTGAGCACGCCGTTCTCCATGCCGGCCTTCACCTGGTCCACCTTGGCGTTCTCCGGCAGGCGGAACCGCCTCATGAACTGGCCGCTGCTGCGCTCGACACGGTGCCACGTGTCGCTCTTGTCCTCCTTCTCCTTGCTGCGCTCGCCGCTGATCACCAGCACGTTGCCGTCCTCCACCTCGACCTTGACCTCCTCCTTCTTCACGCCGGGGAGGTCGGCTTTGAACACGTGCGCCTCGGGGGTCTCCTTCCAGTCGATGCGGGCGTTGACGAAGGCGGCGGTGTCGCGGTCGGAGGAAGCCGGGACGATGGAGCGGAAGGCGTCGAAGGGGTCCCAGAAGTCGGCGAAGGGGTCGAACACGTTGCCGCGCCTCACGAGCGACATTGTTGCTACGGTTGGGGTGTGCGGGGAAGTTCACCAGTGGACTGGAAGAGGAGTGTGTGCTTTGCTTGATGCTATTGCGGTCTTCTCACTGGATTGAGCTGACAGGCGCGAGGCGAGGTACTTATAGCTTCTTCAAGAGCGGCTCTTGAAGAATCTCGAGTTCTCTCCACTTGTACAGTTCTTCGTTTGCTTTCCAGCTCAGCTTTCTTTCACCTTCGCTTCTATCCAGAAAGGGCCTACAGTGTTCTAGAATACTCTCCCGCTTCCTGGAGCCTGGGCCATCTTCTTTATTTGGATCGCAGTTTTTCCACCGTACAATTTAAAACGTTTATTTTTTTCATTCAACTTATCATATTAGCTAGTAGATATTTATATTTTTATAGTATAATATTAGAAAATACTACAAACAAATTAATGAATAAATCTAATTTATAATATCTACCATACACTATCGTATAATGCAGTGTAAATTTTCTCTCTTTTCTTCTTTCTAGAAATTTTGCTTCCGATGATGTCTTTTTTAAAACAAGTTTTACATGCAGTATACTAATAGTATATCGTAAATAGTAGAAATTAGATTATTTATTAATTTGTTATGGTTATTCCTGCTACTCTACTATCACGGAGTGAGAGTAAATAATACTAACTAGTTAGATTTATTGGAAAAAAAATAAATATTGAATTTAGTGCACCTAGAAAAACTCTTTTCCTGTGTTTGCTAGCAATTCCGCCGTAGCATGCATCTCGTTTGTGCAGCTGCCTGACTAGGAGTGGTTGGCTGTCACCGAGTTAAGGGGACCACATATTAACGTTGCAGATGGGCAATGGTTATGCTCTGATCTCGAACTGGGGAGAAAACTCTGGAATATAAAACGCACCGGTCCGGCCTTCTTTAATCGAAAAGTAATAAATGAAATGAAATGATAATGGGCTACAACAGATCAAAAGAAGAAAAACCAATCCCATTCAGCACTCGGGAGACTACTCTGCAATGGAAATTGGGCCCTCGCTACTGTAGAAAATACTATACTAGAAAACTCGAGACGCCTCAAGAGTGAAAGAGTACCAGCTCCTGGACGTGGACCAGGACGATCCTATAAATGCGTCGCCGGAGCTGCAGCCCACCGAGGCGAGAAGAGCACAAAAGAGCAAGGCATACGTTACGTCCTCAAGCGCACCCTTGCGATCATCCGTCACGTCAGTTCATCCCCACACAGAAACAAGAATGTCGCTGGTGAGGCGCGGCAACGTGTTCGACCCCTTCGACGGCATCTTCCGCTCCCTCGTCCCGACGTCCTCCGACAACGACACCGCCGCCTTCGCCAACGCCCGCATCGACTGGAAGGAGACGCCTGAGGCTCACGTCTTCAAGGCCGATCTCCCCGGCGTGAAGAAGGAGGAGGTCAAGGTGGAGGTGGAGGACGGCAACGTGCTTGTGATCAGCGGCGAGCGCAGCAAGGAGAAGGAGGACAAGAACGACAAGTGGCACCGCGTGGAGCGCAGCAGCGGCAAGTTCATGAGGCGTTTCCGCCTGCCGGAGAACGCCAAGGTGGACCACGTGAAGGCCGGCCTGGAAAACGGCGTGCTCACGGTTACCGTGCCTAAGGCGGAGGTCAAGAAGCCCGAGGTGAAGGCCATCGAGATCTCCGGTTGAGCTTCCATGGACGTCAGTTGAAGACGGTGTGATGATGTACCGCTACTAGTCGTGTTTGGTCCGTGCGTGTGCGGTTTGCTGCAAATGTGCCGTGCTGTCTGCTATTATTACTCTATACTTCCCTTGTTCGTCTTCTGCTTGATTGGCGAATAAATATAAATAAATAAAGCAGATTTGCAACGTTGTGAAAGTCATGAGCATTATGTTTTGCGAAGACTCCTATTTCACAGGTTTTGAAAAAAGTTGTTAAATTTATTTGTGGTATTAAGTGTAGGATATGCGTGCGGCTAAATAGAGGGGTGGCGCACGAAATAAGAGAAGGAAGACCTTCGGCGGTCGCAGCAAAGAAAATAGCGGCGCAAGAAAAAAAAAATTCAGCGGCTGGCGCAATAACCCTGGCGAGAAAAAGCGACGTGCATGCAGGTTCACAGTATCGAACTTCGATAATCCATGGAAACAAACCGGTTCGAAGTCAATTTTTTTAAAATTTGGTGGTCAAAAAGCGATAAAAAAATCAGAAATCGATCGATTCTACCTATTTTCTATGGTTTTTAACGAAAATTGGCAAATTAAGTGACGTCACTTTCCTCACCGATTTTAGACCGTTTTCATTGATTTTCAGCACACTTAACGAAAATAAAAAAATAAGAAAAATTAGAATTTTTTTACAGAAAATATATCAAATTTCAATTAATCTATAAAACACCTCGGATAAATTTTAATATTTTTTTTAATTCATTTAGTATTTCTAAAAAATCAAAAACAACAATTAATGAAAAGAAATAGAGACTGTCAGACTTTTATAAACATTTAAATGATTTATAATGCTTTGAAATTTTAATGCTATCATAAAAAATGTACGAGGATCATGTAGTAAAATCTTCAGAAATATTAGACTTCATTTAGTACCCCTAAAAAATAAAAAACAGAAAAGCATATACAAAAACAGTAGCACTCTCAAGTTTTTTAAAAAACTGCACAGGCCTGAACATTATCTAAAAAGTTTACAACGTTATTATCTTTGCCTCAGGAACTCATACACAAATTTGTAGAAATATTAGACTTTATTCAGTTCCTCTCAAAAATCTAAAACAGAAGAGTATAAACAAAGACAATAGCACTTTTAGAATTTTAAAAAAATACATAGGTACGATAATTATCTGAAAATTTGACAACATCATTAGCATTGCCTCAGGACATCACACAAAATTTTTCAAAAATTTGTAATGCATTTTAATAATTTTATTCAAAATTTTATTTTTTTATTTTTTAAAATTTAAATTTAAATGAGACCGTTTTGACAACCGATTTCAACCCTCGAGGCTCGGGCTGACTCGATACGATCGAGAATTATAAATTTTAAGCTATTTTCGTGATTTTTTGAACCTGCGTCAGTGTCCATGCAGCAGCGGAGAAGCGTCACGTACGCGGTGAGCTGCTCCAGGCGACGCTAGTCACGCTCAAGGTTTCAAATTTCGGTTTCGGAATAAATTTCGTCAAGAAATTTCGGCGAAAATTTGGAAATATTTTGGATGAAATTTGAGTTTGAAAATTCAAATCTGGTCCATTCCGGAAATAAAAACCCGAAATTCAGCGAAAAAACCCGAAATTTCCGAAATTTCGGGTTTTTTTGCACTGGCTGAAAAGTGGTCTAAACGTTATTGAATTTTTTTTAAAATTTTTTTGGAGGTTCCTGAGACATTGCTAATGTTCTCACAAAATTTTTAACTGATTATCACATCTGAGGAATTTTTAAAACTTCGGAGAGTGGTACTGTCCTGATAAAACACTGACCGACAAGTTTGATCCGAATGGAAAATGGTACAAATTAAGTTATAAATTGTTGAATTTTTTTTTCATGGTTATTATCCGTAACTAATGTTCTCAAAAAAAATTCAGCTGATTATCACATGTGAGGAATTTTTAAAAATTCAGAGAGTGGGACTGTCCTGATAGAACACTGACTGACAAGTTTGATCCGAATGGCAAATGGTACAAGTGAAGTTAGAAACTGTTGAAATTTTTTATGAATGGTTATTATGTATCTATAATTATCTCATAAATTTTCAGATGATGATAAAACTTTATGAATTTTTAAAAATCCGAACAGTACTACTGCCCTGTTAAAAGGCTTACCGGCAAACTTGAACAAAATGAAAAATTATGTAAACCATAAAAAATTTGAAAATTTTACATAATGGTGATAAGGAAGTTATTAATATCTAATAAAATTTTTGATTCATTATCACACTCCAATGAATTTATAAAATTCTTACAAGGCACAGTACCATTTATGTTCTTTTCTTTTTTATTTTTGAAATATAATATAACAAACGAAGTTTAATGCTTACATAGATTTGATTGACCAGACAAAAAAAGTTGAATTTTTTTTAAAATTTAAATAATGGTACTGAGTCAATTATTAATGTCTCAAAAAAAATTTAGATCATAATCACACTCAAGAAAATTTATAAAATTCTTACAATATAACTGTCCAAATTATGTTCATTCTGTTTTTGATTTTTTAAAGATAAAAAATGAAGTTAAATTATTTTGAAATTTTTTATGTATGATCCTAATCTACTAAGGATAGTACCATAAATTTTTCAAATTATTATCAAGCTTGTACAATTTTACAAAAATCTGACAGTGTTTTTGCCAAAATTTTAAAATATTTAAAAAATTCGGTTTTTCAACAAATTTTCATAGGAGATGACTTTCCTAAGGGTTATTGGACCAAACCCGGCCAAAAAAACACAAAATTTCGCCCAAAAAATCCAAAATTTCGGGGTTACTGTAGCAAAATCAATTTTTTTCGGCCGGTAATTTAGAATTCGGGATGGTCCGAAATTCGCCGAATTTTGGAACCCTGGTCACGCTACGGACCACCTACCAGCCACAGCAAGCAACTAGGCAGGCTGAAGCGATTGGTGGCAGTAGACACGTTAGCAAGTCAAGGAAAAGGAGTACCAGCAGTGCATTGTGCAAAATTTCAAAGAAGTTTCACAAGTTTTTTTTTTTAAAAAAACCCAACAAACAGTATAAACTTTACAAGAAAAAAAAGTTTCAAGCTTGAAACTTAGCAAGATTCATGGATCTAAGTATGAACTAGAGCTTACCCAGAAATGAGGGGAACAGGGGATGGTAAAAGAACTCTATGTCGTTGTGGTAGTGGAGCAGGCCTCACCAGCTGTTGCTCACCGCATGCAACGCCTATGCGCTACCACATTGTACCTACTAGCTAATGCCTGTGTGTAACGGCTCGTCTGCTCTCACCAACTGTTGCTCCCCACACCCCGGAGCTCGCTCACCACTCCATGGCGCGCTAGCTTTCCATGAGACGTCGTTGTGCTCACCGATGTTTACGGCTCCCGTTCTCCCATAGCTCACTGTTGCACTCGTGGGTGGCTACCATGCTCACCTACAACCACGATGGCTCCAAGCAAGGTCAGCAGCCTCATTAATGGCAATGTAGGTTTGTTTTCCCATCAAATAAAGAGATCAAGATAGAGATGGAGAGAGTACTAGAGGGGAATGAGATAAAAAGACAGTACTAGAATAAGGAGAGAGAGTACTTCAAAGTGAAAGAAGCTTCGTGTGAAAAGAATGTAACTAATACTTTGTGTAAATCGCACCGTGAGGATCGTATGAGAGACCTAAATCCAAGGGTGGTTGGTTGTACCATTCGTTTGGTAAAAGACGCTATTACCGTTCTTTAGTTTTTCTGATTACATTATTGGAACTTCGTGAAACAACCCAGAAAAAGGAAAGCTTTATAATGAAAAAAATAATTAAACGTAGTCATGTAACCTATTGGAACTTATTCATGAAACTGAATGAAACTAAGATATGAAAGCATGATAAAATCTTATCCATCAAAGTGTGCACCACTGACAAAATCAATCGAGATGTCCACTGAGTTGTTCCAAGTCTTGCTTCACCTTCACTCCACACTAGCCATATTGCAGCAAAAGACGGAATGAATTCTTTAGCTAATAGAGAGTACTCAGAGACGTTGTCGGAGACGAGCACGACGAGATCGCGGTTGGTGTCGACGTCGCGGATCGATTTCCCGAGCACGCGCACGCTGAAGACGAACTCGTCTGTCGGGGACTGGTTACCCCGCACAGGCAATGGCCGCTGGGCCCGAGCTCACTCGACCAAGGACCCAGCTCGCTATTGAGGTCGGGCCGAGAAGATTCGGTTGGATTGCGGAAGCCGACAGTTATCGAGTCAATGAGAGGCCTTAAAAGGTTGATTTAAGGCGAACGTGGGCAGCGGTTCCCAGCGCTATTACCGCCATACTTCATTGCGCATCATGTCCGGATCCGGCGCCACTCCCCCGAGAATCTCGCCTGGTCGTTTTCTGTAATGAACTAAGCAGTAGAGGTATAAGGATCTTTCCCCTGCGCGGGAAGAAGAGGACAATATCACACACAACACAAAGAACCATTGTTCGACCTCAGTTCAAGCACCTCTTGTATTCAACCATAGTGAATCACCTTCACCCTTCGCCTCCAGGCAAGACTGGAGTAGAGCTGTTACCTATACCGGGGGCTCGAACAAGTATAACTCCTCGCGTCTACTGCTCCCTTCCCCTCACCCTTAGCAACAATCAGAGTTCCTCCCTTCGGGCGAGGACGGTCTTGGGCTCTGCCCTCACATCACTCTCACCTCCTTCTTGCGGTCAGGTGATCTCGATCGTCGACAGCTGACGCCCACCGTGGGGCCCGAGAGTTTCACTTATTCAAAGGAACTTCGTCGCTTCAACGTCACCAACGCTTTCGTCTTCAAACGTCAACATGTGGCATTCGGCGAGCGCAGACTCGGATGCGGTTCCCGAGTGCAAGAGCTCCACCTTCATGTTCTCACCCTTACCACCGCCGCGTGAACGCCTTGTCTTCATGTCCGACAGTCGTGGGGTGAGCGAGGGAGCAGAGGATCGTGACCTGGACATCCCGGATTAGGCGCGTCGATTGGCTCGAGTTGCCATCGATCAGGCTATCACCACTCTCCGATGGAAAGATCACGGGGGGGATCGCACCTCGTCCGGGCGGCCTAACCCTGCCCGCCTAGGCGATTTCACCAGCTGGGAGTGGTTGCGAGCTATCACCCGGGTTATGGCCGATCCTGCTCGGGCGAGGTCAGCTCTTTTCGGACGAGGTTGAGCCTTTGCAGCGAGGGCAAAGTCGGCACCTTGGGTCTCGCTCTCTGGCGAGCGATGACAACTCCTCACATGGACATCGACGCTCTCGACGGTCACCTTTGTACAGACGAGCCCGGAGTCCGTCCCGGTCGCTTCCACGTCGTTAGGACCGGAACATAATCCATGAACATGCTCGATATCGGCAGAGTAACAGCAACACCAATTAGAGCAACAGCTCGTCCGAAAGCCTTTCTTCGGATGTCCCGCCCAGGCGTCAAAACGTCCACGACCACCAGCGCTATCACGCCGATGACGCCCGTGCCGACCGTCACAATCGATGCGGGCTACACCATCGACCTGAGTACGGACGCTGTGACAACCGTGACTCCAGCTCCAGCAGCGACGGTCGCCATGCTCGGCGTAGCGCTGTGCCAGCCTACGGCTGCCCAGCATACTCTGCTGGCCTCCGTCGGGTGCGCTGGCTGGCCCGATTTAAACCCACTACGATCGA
Source organism: Otatea glauca (assembly GCA_036346275.1). Lineage (NCBI taxonomy): Eukaryota > Viridiplantae > Streptophyta > Magnoliopsida > Poales > Poaceae > Otatea > Otatea glauca. The sequence goes on from CM070712.1 coordinate 63,035,442, forward strand.
GCGGTTTGACGAGACCAAGAACCCCGACGAATTCCTCTCGATCTACTCGACCGCAATCCTAGCAGCTGGTGGGGATGAGGCCATGATGGCCAATTACCTCCCGAGGGTGTTGGACGGTGCGGCGCATACTTGGCTCTTCATCAGACGCCTGGCTCCTTTCGGTCATGGCGCCAGATATAGAACACTCTCCGTTGCAACTTTCAGAGCTGCTACGAGCGTCCTGGACGGGAGAAGGACCTGGATCGTATCATCTAGGGGAAGAATAAGATTCTTTGCGACTTTGTGCATCGATTCATCTGCACGAGGAACTCGATCCCGAACGTCTTCGATGAGGCCGTCATCAAGTCCTTTAAGTTTGGCGTCCGCAACTGACGCCTCACCGAGGACCTGAAGATCACGACAAATCTCGACGTCAACAAGCTGTTCCGGATGGCGGAGCGATACGCGGACGCAGATGACGCTGTACGCTGGAAGCACGATTACGACCAGGGCAAGCTCAACTTCAACTTAGACGAGGCCGAACCATCTAATGCCTAGGGCGACGGCTCGAATCCACACGGCAAAAAGCAGAAGAGAGACCGCGGTAGCGGCAGCGGCTGGCTGCGCGTGGTCTCTGCGATGAACAGCGAATGCGAGGTAATGAAAGTGCGGCGTCCCGACCAGGGGCAGCCGCGACCCGACCAGGAAGGACCTCGACCTCAGCATGGTCGACCACGACCTCAACGAACACAACACCGACCCCAGCAGGTACGGAATCGGTTTGTGCCCCCCAGCAAGGCGACGCTCGACCACATGGTGCCGAGGTGTGACCCAGGTATGATTCTGACAAGTTCTGCGTGTTCCATAAAGCCCACGATCATGACCTGTAAAACTGCAGGACCCGGCAGAACAAGCTGGATGCCTTTTACGACGGCGTGGAGAGATGCCCACGCTCCCGAAGGAGGACGAGCGACCCGACAGGGTCAATGCCGGCAAGGAATTGGAAGGTCTCGACCTGGAGTTTCAGTAGGGCGACCGCCGTGTCGATGTAATCTTCGGCGGGTCATCGGCGTATCAATCTCGGCGCGAGCTCAAAGATGCCGCACGAACCGTATACCAAGCCTCTGCTGGGAAGCCCGCTGACCAGCCTTGCAAGTGGGCTGGAACCCCGACTACTTTCTCCTGGGATGATGCTTCCCCAGGAATGTCCAAGGATCTCATGACTGCTCTGGTCATGACCCTGACCATAAGCAATATTGTGGTCGGGTGAGTCATGGTCGATGGGGGCAGCTCCAACTTGCTCTTAGCGAGCACACTAGACCGAATGTAAATTCTTCGATTGAAGATCAAGAATGTAGCAGCTCCCTTCTTCGGTATTGTACCAGGGAGCTCCACCACACCGCTCGGGCAAGTGGTTCTACCCGTCACCTTCGATTACTCTGTCAACTTCCGCACCGAGCTGGTTACCTTTGAGGTGGTCGACGGGGACCTTCCCTATAACGCCATACTCGGACGTCCGGCGCTGATCAAGTTTATGGCGCCAAACCACTACGGTCACCACCGCATGAAGCTTTCGGGGGCCAACGATGTCATATCCGTCCGCGGTGACCTCAAGGCGGCGCACGGTTGTGAGGAGAAGTCCTTGGCGCTTGCCGGTATGCTGTCCCAGCGAGGTACCCCGCACCGGCAATGGCCGCTGGACCCGAGCTCACTCGACCAAGGACTGAGCTCACTCGACCAAGGACCCAGCTCGCTATTAAGGTCGGGCCCGGAAGACTCGGTTGGATTGCGGAAGCCAGCAATTACCGAGTCAAGGAGGGGCCTTAAAAGGTTGAGTTAAGGCGAACGTGGGCAGCGGTTCCCAGCACCATTACCACCATACTTTATTGCGCATCATGTTCGGATCCGATGCCACTCCCCCGAGAATCTCACCCGGTCGTTTTCTGTAATGAACTAAGTAGTAGAGGTATAAGGATCTTCCCCCCTGCGCGGGAAGAAGAGGACAATAGCACACACGACACAAAGAACCATTGTTCAACCTCAGTTCGAGCACCTCTTGTATTCAACCATAGTGAATCACCTTCACCCTTCGCCTCCGGGCAAGACTGGAGTAGAGATGTTACCCATACTGGGGGCTCGAACTAGTATAACTCCTCGCGTCTACCGCTCCATTCCTCTCACCCTTAGCGACGATCAGAGTTCCTCCCTTCGAGCGAGCACGGTCTTGGACTCTGCCCTCACATCACTCTCACCTCCTTCTTGCGGTCAGGCGATCCCGATCATCGACATCGTCCCCGTAAAGCAGCACAGCAGGGCCGTCACAGCGAGGAGCGAGTGGCCGAGCCCTAGCTTGGGTGGCGACGACCACATCACGGACAGGATCGGATCCCGTGGGTAGGCGTTGCGACAAAAGAAGAGGGCGAGCATCACGCAGGCCAAGGATGCCACCGTTGTCGCTGTCGAGGTCGACAAGCAGGTGGTCCTTGTGTCAAGACTAGCAGCGAGTGGATCCTCAACTGCATCGCCGTTGAGGATAAAGAACGGTAGATGTCTATCCCGTTATTTTAACTAATGACGCTATACCGTTGAATAGTTTTTCTGTATAAGTTTTAAGCTATTTTCGTGATTTTTTGAACCTGCGTCAGTGTCCATGCAGCAGCAGAGAGGCGTGAATTTTTTTATTTAATATTTATTTTTAATCTTTTTTTCAAAACTAGGCGTCCGGGCTGAGAAATTGCAAAAATGGTCACCCATAACCCATGTATGGGGCGATCATCCCATACACGGGCGATAGGCTGCCTCCCTCATGGTGCTGTAACGGCTAGTTGGCGAGCCGTTGGCGGTGGGCCCCCCTGTCGCCCGAGACAGGGGCGATCGTCCAACAAAGGGGCGACAGGGGGCTATAAAAGGCAGTGCTCGCTCGGCGAGCGAGCAAGGCAGCCGAGAAGAAGAAAAAGGAAGAAGAAGAGAAGAAGAGAAAGAAGAAGAAGAGAAGAAGAAGAAGAAAAAAGAAGAGAAAAGGAAGAAAGGGGGGAAGTGATTCGTCGTTTCTGCGAAGGTATTTTTACAAAAAAATTTATGATTGTTTAGTTACGTAGAAGTTAAATGTACCATTTATTATTTAGAAATTTTAGGATTTTGTAGTGTTTAGAAAATTTTGTAGGACTGTGTTATTAGAATTTTAATGTAACATTTAATATTTAGAAAATTTAGGATTATGTAGCGTTTAGAATTTCTCGGATAGTGTTGTTTAGAAATTTCTCGGATAGCGTTTAGAACTTTAATGTAGTATTTAGTTTTAGAAATTTCAAGATTGTATAGTATTTAGTACGTTACAAATTTATTGTAGTATTAGAAATTTATTGTAGTGTTTAGAAAATTTAGGATTGTGTAGCGTTTAGAATTTCTCGGATAGTGTTGTTTAGAAATTTAATGTCGCAGTTCATATTTAGAACTTTAATGTAGTATTTAGTTTTTAGAAATTTCAGGATTGTATAGTATTTGGTACGTTACAAATTTATTGTAGTATTCAATATATAGAAAGTGAATACATTGAAAATAGTAGGCAATATTTACAAATTTGATTTGGTAGGGTTAATGTAATGTGGCACAAATATAATGTTAGGCCATATGGTAGGCAAGTTGAATTACTTATTTGTAGTCAAATCACTTATTTATAGTCGTATTTTGCAGTACGATCAATGTACGTTTTGTATATTGTATTTTAGAGTAATATTTTTCCGTTGGACGTTGCAGCATGTTGGAGAAATTGTATTTCCAAATATTTTATGGAGATGGGGAGATAGCACAGGGGCGGATGGGGTGGATTTATCATCATTTTTAAGAGTCGTGCAGGGCATATGCGACCGAGCGATAGGACATCTGAGGGTTTGTTGGAGTGGATGTCTCGGATGTTGGTTTGGATGCCTGACTATTGGTTGCGGGTCGAGCGAGAGTGAGCCGTGCGCAAGACTGTTTTTACGGAGAGTTGATTCCTATTAACTCGGCGTCAACATGGAGGAGTTATGTTGGTTTTGCCGTAGGCGGGTTGGCGCTCATGTTGTTGGTCTGATGCTACCCGGTAGCTCCATCGGTGTCGCAAGTTCGTGATGTCGGGTGGACATTACGGGAGGGACGTCAAATGAAGAAGGATGCGAAGAGGAAGGCGGCGAGGAGCCGGAGGCGAGGAGCACGAGGCTGGCGGTGGCGAAGGGATCGAGGCGAGAGGAGAGCGGTGGAGGCGAGAGGGTGGTCGGCGAGGGGAGGAGGTGGAGGACATAGTTGACCTGATGGAAGCGGAGGACCGTGCGGATGAGGAAGTCCCTGATGGTGAGCACTCCGACGAGGAGGACAACGCTCCTGAGGTGCCTATCCCTAGTGCGTGGACCAATTACAGTTTCGAAGACCTAACAACGAATGAAGGGAACACTGATGCATGGGAGTATCGTGAGAACGAGGTGACGGAGGGGGCCATATATAAAGACAAGGAGGCTGTGATGGATGCGGTGAAGTACTGTGCAATGTCTCTCCGGCGGCAATTTAGGGTAGTGAAGTCCAGCAAGAAGGAGTACGACGTGAAGTGCGTAGTTGATTCGTGCCCATGGCGGGTGCATGCATACAAGGGGAAGTGGAAGGACTACTGGAAATACTCCATAGTGATGGAACATAATTGCGAGCTGAAAGAAGCGGAGCAGGGACATTGCAATCTGTCGTCCATTTGGGTGGCAAATGTGTTTTATGGTTAGATCGTGGACAATCCGCACCTGCAGCCTCGATCTATTATCACAGCCGTAGAGGAGAGGTTTCAGTACAAGATTAGCTACGGAAAGGCATGGAGAGAAAAGGACGACTCTGGAAATACGGTTGGGGCGTACGAGGCTTCCTACGAGAATATTCCCCACCTGCTGAGGGCAATAGCACGTAGAAACCCCGGTACATCCGTCGACCTTGCGGAGTTTCCTGCGGGTGGTGTGTGCGCGGGTAAGTGGGTCTTACAGCGTGTATTCTTCGCCCTGGGCGCATGCATAAATGCGTTAAACCTTCGCCGCCTGTCATTTACATGGACGGCACATTCCTCACGGGGAAGTATAAGGGCCAGATTCTAACTGCGATCGCGGTGGACGCCAACAACCAGGTTCTACCGGTTGCATTGGCCTTCGTGGAAGGGGAAAACACGGAGAGCTGGTACTGGTTTCTTGAAAGAGTGAAGCTGGCAGTTGTTCTGGACATGCATGATGTTTGTGTCATACATGACCGACATGCAGGGCTGCTAAGGGCGATCGTGGATATGCAACAAGGGTCCGCCGTCGTGGGAGCAGTAAAGTGGCGGACACAAGAGCGGTGGTGCATGAGGCACATGGGTGCCAATTTTTTGTCGATTCGGGAACAAGGAGCTTATGAACATGTTCAGCGGGTGTAATGCAGAACCAACGGAGGAAGTTCGATGCGCTTTGGAGGACGTTGGATGAACTAACGAAGAAGCAGTCAATGAATCCAAGAGATACCGCTGGTTCATCAAGGAACCCGATGGTGTACCATGAGCAAGGAGAGGACCCCACAGCTTTTTGTGCACTCCCGACAGACGCCCCAAACATTCGACGTAGGCCGGGGACCAGCATAAAGAGTTTCACCGATTGGATACGGCACAAGCCTTTGGAGAAATGGTCCCTTCTGCATGACGAGGGCGGCTCGCGTTACGAGCACAACTTCTCCACCCGTAGGCAGAGGAGGAGGACGTGGCCCGCCATCTCAAGGCATACCTCCTGTTGTTGTTCGGTTGGGTGATGTTCCCATCCTCCCACGGGAACACGGTGGACCGGCACCTGATCGAGTACGCCCAGCACATCGCCGACACCCCGGAGGAGGAGGTAACACACTAAGTTCAAATCTCGTATAAGCGGAGCACGTCTAACTTTCCCATTATAAACAGATGATGCAGTGGTCGTGGGCCTCAGCTGTGCTTGCAGCGACGTAAAGAGGTCTGTGCGACGCAGTCTCTCGGGCGAAGCAGGACGCGACGATGTCGGGTTGCGTCCTACTCTTTCAGTTGTGGTCCTGGGAGCGTTTCTCCGTCGGCAGGCCTGTTGTTGACACCGCACCGTACCCCCAGGCCTGGGTCCGATGACAGGTATGCTCCCTCGTATCTTTTTCCCCACTAACGCACTTGTATAACCTCCGCCATTTCTTATTTCCTCGCAGCGGACATACGCGCATCGACAGGTGAGGAGGTCCTACCTCGAGTTCGTTCGGGAGTTCGACCACCTCCACGACGAGGACGTGCGGTGGACGAAATACACCGCGTACGACGTCCACGCCCGAGCACCTTACGGGGTCTCCGTGCTTTGCACGCGAGATGAGGCCTTCTGGCTTACCCGTAAGGTCCTCGTCTTTGACCTGTGTGTCGAGGAGTACTCCCCGCACCGAGTGCTGCGACAGTTCGGCCTGTTCCAGTCCTTTCCCTTGTCGCCTCGTCACGTTGTCGCGCGTGGCGCTCACAGGTACTTGCCCTGATCTAACTACTCCGCATCTTTGCAAAATGAATGTGGTGTGTACTTCCTGTTTTTGCATTGCAGGATGACCTGGATGGGTGCTGCAGTGGGCACTCAGTTCGCACACCGTATGCAGCCATGGGCGGTGTAGTGGGACGCCGCACTCGACGAGAGGGTCACCGAGACCCGGCCGTACGACCCTGACATGTATGATGAGTACATGGAGTGGTTCGCCCCACGCACTCGCCTCAGGGTGGGGTACACACCAAAGACCGTATATGTCGACGGCGAGCATCGGTGACGGACACGTACCCTTCACAGATGTCCCAGAGGGACAACTCCTCGGTAAGTGTCGCAATCGAAGCTACATGGTCACGTCTTTTTCATGTAAATTACATAATAACAATCTGACGTTACATGCAAGCACATCTCGTTGGGGAGGTTGAGGCGGAGGCTATCTCCATGTTGACGTACCTTCGGGCGGGCATACAGGTGACCACCGCCGAGGCCGAGGCAGCTTGGGATCGGGTCCTCGATAGGATGAGGCGGTTGGGTCGCTTGGCCACCTGCCGGGGGCGCGGAGACGTCGGTGGACGCAGCACACCACGTCCTCGCGGCCCAGCACCTCGCCTTACCCCGCCGGTGCCTCGTTACGCTCCCACGCAGCTGCAGTGCGGACAGTGGACTGAGGAGGCTCCTTCCTCGTCTCGCCCTACCCCGCCGGTTCCTCGTTACGCTCCCACGCAACAGCAGTGGAGACAGTGGGTTGCGGGGGCTCCCTCGTCGTCTCGCGCCCCAGCAGGACCCCAGGGTGGTTTCGACGACCCTGCAGACGTCGAGTTCAACCTGGAGGAGTACCTTTCGACCGACTACCTCGCCCCCTCTCAGCTCTCGGGAGCGCCGCCACAGGACACGCCCTCATCGCCGCCACACTACTCTACGCCTGCGCCGCAGGGCCAGCCTAGGAGGGACGTCCGTCTGCCATCGCCACTCACCTACCCCACGGGCCAGATCAGGAAGCGTGGCCGTGATTGACTAGTTGTACAGACGTATTTTTGTAATGCATTTACGTTCAGCAGCATATTGTATAACTATCCGAGTTAGTAACATGAGAGCCTTATCACTTTAAATTGTGCAAATCCATGTATGCATTGTCTGCCTATGCCACATAACGTGACAACACACCAACGTCTTGGTGCACCTATCGCCTCTAGTTGGGGCGATCGCCCTAATATGGGGCGATCGCTCCATACCGTGGCGATATCGGCCCTTTATAACATTCGTTCTCACGAGCGGTCTCGCAAAGACGACAGCGAGAGAGGAAGAAAGAATAAAGGAGGGAGGAAAAAAATTCAGGATCAATCGAAAATGCCGAGGCGTGCAAGTGCAAAGGGAAAGGGGAAAGCAAAGGAAGAAGCAAGTGCATGCCCGTGTAATTTAGCGTACCAAGATCTCTTCCTACCTCGTGGAGCTGTAGCACCCATGCGTATGTGCGGAGATCCTTGCAGGCTTGTCCGCTCTTGGAAAATTCCAACTTGGAAGAGGAGGTATTGGAAGTGCCGCAACTACGCCTTCGATCCGTCGGAGAAGAGCCTGAAGGATCGCCGCATGGTAACAATCGTACGGCTTACGTAATATTTGTAAATGAAACTTTGCTAATTTACATTTTATGCAGTCACCTCCGCCACTGTGTGAATTTGAGTAGTGGTTTGATACGGAGATCAACCCCGATGACCAACGGCTTCTTGATCAAGCCAACCGGCAGGACGAGTTCACGCGGCAGCTTCAAGAGCAGCGCAATGCCGCACGCGAGGAGGCACGTAGGAAGGAAGCGGAGGAGAAGGAGGCCGACAGAGAGAGGAAATGAGAGAGGGCGCGGCGTGCGAGAGATGCCCCACCAGAGGCATGGGCGAATGGGAAGTGACCTCGAAGCACTCAGTAGACGTCTAGAGTTAACATTTCAAATTCCTTGCTCGTGGTACTCCTTCCTGTTTTAAGCTGTAATAAAGAGTGTGGCTTACCTTATTTTCCGCAGTAACCTACGGTTAGACCTTCGTTATGATATTTCACATGCTGCCGAAAAGGCTTAAGCATTTCATTGTTGTCTCGACGTTCTATTGTTGCCTCGACCATTATACTTTGGGTTATTGCACTGGTAGGATTAATATGCAAAGCAAGGTGTAAATAAAATATTTTCCCGCCATATGGTACTGCATATATCGAAGAGCAAACCTAGGCCGTTCTCCCTAAAAATTACTTTTCAACATGATATTTCGCGGGCTGCCGAAAAGGCTTCAACGTTTCATTGTTGCCTCGACCATTATACTTTGGGTTATTGCACTGGCAGGATTAATATGCAAAGAAAGGTGTAAATAAAATATTTTCCCACCATAGGGTACTGCATATATCAAAGAGCAACTCCAGCCTGTTCTCCCAACAAATTACATTTACAAATGATATTTCACGGGTTGCCATAAAAGCTTAAATATGTCATGCAAATGAGGCTACTTACAATCATTTGGTTTATTCAACTGAGTTTATTCATAATTTTTCCCCCTAAAATGGACACCTAACACCCTACGAACAAGACATATTTATTTCAGGATTTTTTGAGGCATGGTTTGTATAATTTGTTCATAATGCACTAAAAAGTGTTTACCTAAAATTGATTTACCTTATTCTAGTTGGACCTTACTAGTAATGCGATCGCCTTAGTCTTTGTTGGTCCGAATGCAGACGATTTTGGCCAATACATAAAAAATAATACAATATATCAATACTAAGAGGCACCACGTACTTAAAGATCAATGTTTGTAACTTATGACCATTTTCGTTACAAATTATTTATAATCAATACTAATAGGTATCAATTATTTAAAGATTTAAAATATTAAAGTACATCAGTACTATGAGCATTTTCATTATTTATGTCCTATTGATTATTCTCGAAAAATTAATTACGAATTAAAATTTTTCTGTCCAATTGATTATTCTCGAAAAATTAATTAAGACCGGAGCCTAGTTTTGCAATTTTCAAAACCGAACGCCTAGTTTTGAAAAAAAATATTAAAAAAATATTAAAGAAAAAAATCCCTCCTTTCTCTTTTTTTTCTTCTTGCTTTTATCTTTTTTTCTGTCTCGTTGGCTGGTCGGTATGCCCCTGTCGCCCCTTTTTTAGGCGATCGCCCCTGTCTCGGGCGACAGGAGGCCCACCACCATCTGCCGTCACAGCACTGTTACAACACCGTGACCCAGGGCACCTATCGCCCGTGTGTGGGGCGATCGTTCCATACACGGGTTATGGACGTCTACTTCTGCAATTTTTCACTTCGGACGACTAATTTAAAAAAAACATTAAAAAATATTAAATATAAAAAGATTCGAGAAGCCACGTACGTGGTGAGCTGCTCCAGGCGACGCTAGTCACGCTATGGACCACCTACCGGCCACAGCAAGCAACTGGGCAGGCTGCAGCGATTGGTGGCAGTAGACACGTTAGCAAGTCAAGGAAAAGAAGTACCAGCAGTGCATTGTGCAAAGGACAGAAGTGACAGCCAAGCAAAGAAAATAAAAATAAAAACAGGAAAGAGAGGAGTGAAGAAAAGAAAAGAAGAAAGAAGATAGAAGAAAGAAAAAGAGAAGAAAAATTAATAAAAAAATTTGGTTGTGCTTTTCATGTAAAGAGATTTTTATATATGTTCTTTAATGATAACTAGCAAGATGGCCCGCGCATTTGCGCGTGCATCATTTTTAAAGTATGTTTAAATAACTTGATAATATATATGCGATTTTTTTCAAAAATATATCAATACAAAACATAATTTGTGATATTTTGATATTGTATATTATAGGAGAGAATATATTTACTCAGTTTCTTAGCACTTATCACATGTGACCGAAACTTTCTTCTACGAATACTTGCATAGAATAATAGTAAACATAGCATAACATAATATTTTCTATTTATATCATCATCTCTTAATTTCATTATTACAATGTTTGTCTCTTTCTTTTCGGTACTTCTTTTATTGCATATCATATTGCTCATACCGGTATAACTGAGTGAACAACTGTCGATGTATCACCCTCTTAATCTCTTCGTTCTGTGGAGATCCACCAAATAAAGAGTTAGAATTTTTTAAGAATTTTTAGTATATTTTGTATTATTTTAGCGACTATAAAAAATGTAATCGACTTTTATTACATAATAGTTAATAATATATATATATATATGTATGTATGTATACACAAATCAAATTACTTACCTTATGTTATTTTCCCCCTTAAATTAGCATATTTCTAAAATTTTAATTCTGAATAAAATGAAAAATTATACTTTTCACTTAGTATGGAATTAAAAAATAATCCCTAATTTCTTTTTATTTTTATTCTTATGTTATTTATATTTAATTTTGAATTTCAAGTTTTGATTTAGAATTTGTATGAAAATCAAATGACTAATTTCATTTTGTTTTTTATTCTGAATTTATGTTAATTTTTATTTAATTGTGCATATCGGTTGCACTGTAGAAATCGTATACAAATCCAACTACTATTTTTTATATAATTTATATTCTGTATTTTAGCAATGTACATGTTTAATTTGGACTTCATATGAAAGTTAAATAGTTGATTTTATTTATTTATTATTTCTGAATTTCTGTTATTTTTATTGTTCTTAGTATGTGCTCTTTCTTTTAATCTAAGCCATTAATTTTATTTTTATTTAGTTTTGAATATTAGTTTTGGATTACAGTTGATAATACAAATCCAATTACTAATTTTTACCTAATTTTTATTCTTAATTTTAGTAATGTACGTGTTTTAATTTAGAGTTTATATGAAAATCAAATGCTTAATTTATGTTTATTTTTTATTCTAAATTTTTATTAATTTTTTGTTGTACTTCACATAGACTCTTTATTTTAATCTAAGCCATTATAATTCGGATCCGCTAGATAGGCGGTTAGACGTTTTTTGAAATAGTAACATCAAATCTAATGGCTATTATAGTTCAACTTAGTTAAGGTTCACTAAATTAAGGGTTATATGTTTTGCTTTTTTATGAGAATTTCTAGCATTTTATTTTCTTAACAACTCTACATGATATGCTATTGAAGCGTCGTAGGACCGGTCTTGACCCCGTGACCTAATATAGGATGGGCGTAATGCCTTCTCATGAAGTCCAGAACACTATTACCATATCAATTTGTTTCCTTTGATCAGGTCAGTGCCATACTTGGTGTTGAATCTATCATAAATGAACTAAGAGATAAAAAAGAACAAATCTAAGGAATCCTGATTTTGTGGGAGTTAGATTAGGAAATCTAAGGAATCCTGATTTTTTTCTGACTACGCAAGTAAAAGGATTCGAAGGGCGATCGAGCTCGTGCAATGTTATTATTTTCCCATTCTTTTCTTTCCTCGGGAGCACTTGGACGGGGAGCACCAACAGACACCATGGCTTCCAGGGATAAGTCTATATAAATAAATGTCTTGATTTATTTGTTTCTCAACAAAATCGATCTACTTTTAGAGAGTTCTTAGAAAAACCAAATCAAATACAAATTAGTTTTGGGGCTGCGTGACTTTTATGTTATGGCTGAACCAACATGAGGTCATTTGTATTTTCTTTAATTGCATGCATTGAGTCACATCGGTGTGTATTGTCTGTATAAGATCAAAGTGCGTCCAATGTAATGTCAGATTTCATGTGCTGATTTGTTGGTTATGATTTACTAATCAAAATTATAATTAGGCTTAATCACGCATGAGATCCAGATGTATCGATCCGCCCCTACCATGTAAGTTTTGTCTTTTATTTTGATTTTATACTACAAAGTAATATATATCTACTTAATAGCATCTAATGGTTAATATGATGCATTTTTAATTAGGATCCACCAGAGTAAAGGCTAGATATTTTGTTTTTTTTGTGAGAATTTCTAGTCTTTCTCAAAGATTCAATGACAGTTATAAATAAAGCCCACCAAATTAAGGGCTAGATATTTTACTTTTTTGTGGGAATTTCTAGTCTAACTCTCATAGGCTTTATTTCTAGTCTATTTCTCAAAGATCCAATGGCAATTGTAAATAAGGCCCAAAAGATTAAAGGCCAGATATTTTGTTTTTTTGTGAGAATTTCTAGTCTATTTCTCTTTTTTCTTAGCGACTCTCATGAGCTTTTAATAATATAATAGATAGATTAGTGGGTATGGATTTCTATCTCTAATTATTGTTTGCGTATAATTATTTTATAGTCTGTATTTTATATCATGATCTTAGAATAATTATTCTAAATTAATTCTTTATGTTTGATCATTAGGCGTTTCCGCCTGCCGGAGAACGCCAAGGTGGACCACGTGAAGGCCGATCCGGAAAACGGCGTGCTCATGGTTACCGTGCCTAGGGCGGAGGTCAAGAAGCCCGAGGTGAAGGCCATCGAGATCTCCGGTTGAAGTTGCCCAATATGTGATCGGTCGAGATGAGGGGGATGCGGGGGGCGAGTCGCGTCGCGTTTGGTCGATGTGTGCGCGTGCGTGTGAGTTCCTGCATGCAGGGTTTGTTGCAGATGTGTCTCGTGGAATGCAGGCCTCCAGGGTAGCATATAATGTACTCGATCCACTACTCCTTGATCAGTACTGGTGTGTCGTTCACAGAATAAGTAAGAACTAAATCAGTTTGCAAATAAATGTTCTGAGTAGTCATGCACAAGCTTGCACTTGTCAACCCAATCATTCGGTAAAAGTTGAATTCAGCTTTCATCTACGACACCTCTCCATCGGCCTTTTTCTCGTCAAGCTGAGAATAAGCAGCACAGAAGCAACCGAGAAATCTCTTAGTACTGTTCATATCTAGCTCTATGTGCATTTTTTTTTTTGCAAATTTAGCCTCTTTACACATATTTTTACAAAAATGGTCTTCTCCCTCACTGCGAAAGACACGGAACCGAGCGGGTTGCACGGGAGCAAGGCAGCGCGCGGCGCAAGCAGGCAGGCGGGGCGTGGGCGGCTCACGCAGGCAATGCGCGTGGGTGCAGGAGCGAGCGCGACTTACTGCTGTGCCACTCGGGCGTGGAAGGCTTCTTGCCATGCTTCCTGGGTGCCGAAGCGTGTGCTCCTACGCTCCCTTGTGCTACCACGGCGTCTGCTTGTTTTCACGTTCTCCGAACGTGGCAAGGGACACGTGCTCCCTGTCACGTCTTTCGCGATAAGGTATAGGGCTATTTTTATTAAAACATGTGTTGAAAGGGCTAGATTTGCAAAAATAAAATACGGAAGGCTAGATATACATAATATTCAAAATCTCTCGAGCATCGCCTCCATTTCTCAGCATTCCTGCACAGCCTCCCCTGGGTTTCGCTTTGGGTCTCGCCACCATCTCCGTGACTCCGTCTAAGGAAGCTTGGGCTTTTTTCTCCTTAGTTCATTTTTTTTTCAAGTTTGACTATCATTTGTACGACATTATAGATCTGGTATCTTCCGGACCGCGGAGAAACTGCAATTCCAGTAGGTCGTTTAACAGGTACTATTAATTAAGGCATTACCTTGCCAAATTATTGAGATATATTCTAGCTTGCTCTTCATTTAATTTACTCATGAACGCAAAAGTGAGAAGTAATACAAGCACATATATTTCTTACATGCAAGCAGCTCAAACCAAACAACAGTACATCAAGCATCTTACTCGCAAGGACGTACTTTTACGCAGAACTTTTATGGCTGATCTCACAATCACAGTACGTGCTGTGGTGGTACTATTCATTCAAAAGCCCATGAACTGATCGAGCAGATCATATGCACAACTTATTGCATCCGCATATGCATCAGCACGGGTCAGCCTCGATGGCCTTCGCCTCGGGCTTCTTGGCGCCCACTTTGGGCACGGTGACGGTGAGCATGCCGCCGTCCATGGCCGCCCTGACCTGGTCCACCATGGCGTCCTCGGGCAGGTGGAACCTGCCGAAGAAGGTGGCGCAGCTGCGCTCGATGTGGTGCCACCTGGCCTTCTTCTCCTCCCTCCGCACGCTGCGCTCGCCGGTGATGACCAGCACGTTGCCCTCGTCCACCTCTACCCTCACCTCCTCCTTCTTCACGCCCGCCGGGAGGCTCGCGCTGAACACGTACGCCTCCGCCGTCTCCCGGCTCTCGATGCAGGTGTTGGCGAACGCCGACGTGTCGCTGGCCAGCCACGCGTCGGCGGCCACCGCCGTGCCGAAGATGCTGAAGGGGTTCCATGTGTCAAAGGCGAGCGTGTCAAATAGCCTTACAAGAGACATCCTAGCAAACTTCTTCGATATATCACTAACTTGTTGGCAAATATATATGTACCAATCTAGCGTGTTTTCTTCTCTAATTCTGTATCTATGCTTGGAGCTGCTGCTCGGCTAATGGCAAGGCACCGGCTATATATGGATGAACACCAGACACTGCACCATCTCTGTAGCTTGAGGTGCTAGCTGCTGCACCAGTCGTGTGAACGGGTCGATTTGCAGCTGTGCACTTGGACTTTTAATGCGAGATCACGAAAGCTCCACGGGAGAGAAACACTGCCGGTTCCACGGCTCACCTTCCTTCCCCAATCAACGGCGGCGATCCGCTCTCGCCTCGCCATCCGCTCAATTACAACACATACGGACGTTGCTACAGTGTGTGAACGATCGTATGGGTGCTCTGCACACAGTCACTGTGCGGTACCAATATGCTTCCGATCGAAATCATAGTTTATCTAGTCTCCTATATCTCATTTTTTTTGTAAATCTAATCCTTCTCACGTATGTATTTGTAAATTATACCCTCTCTCTCATAGCGGAAGGTGCGGCAGGAGGCATCGATCTCCTACTACACCCGGAGAGCGTAAAAGGTGGCTGGCGCTGTGGCAGGATGGGCGAGCACGGGAAGAGCTCGCTGCCATATCCGGGTAACACGGAAGAAAGAGAGTTAAATTTACAAATACAAAAACAAAGAGACTAGAAAAACAAAGAGACTAGATTTACATAATACAAGATACACGAGGCTACATTAGCCATCATTTCCTTTTGGACCCTTCCGACCGCGACGCTTTAATTTGTTCACATTTCTGCGTCACCTCGCCTCGCGAAGGACCCGGCCTGGCTGTACGCATGACTCGTCGTCTGTCTGCAGGTACCTTGTAGTTCGGTGTGTCCTTGACGTACCCCCGGAAAGTCCATGGATTGTGCAGTGAAATGCTGCACGGTCGCTGTCCGTCGGTTAGGGCTTCATGGGCAAGCCGTTCACACTTCTTCTTCCGTCTATTCTTATGCAGGGCCGGGCACGTGCGCTTCTGTGTTCTAATTTTCTCGAATTGAAGTAAACATACGAGTCAATGGTTACAAGTATTTGGTTTAATCTGCTTGCAACCACGCAAGGTTCTAGGATTCGTTAACGCTACCTGGAGATGTTTACATGTACCGGCCACAAATCTTGGGCTTAACTTTTCGTGTTACCGGAGTGGTAGGTGAGTCATCGACATTGTGTTTAGGCAGAAAGTAGTACGGGGCTCGCAATCTTCTGCGTCATCAGCTTTCTGGTTTTTCAAAACTGCTGTTGGCTTGACTTTGTTCTTACCATTACTTGCTTACCGCTGTATTTGCAGAAGATTAATTCCGATAATCGATACGATGGCCGAACAAATCACTTGGTCCATACCTTCACTAAGCTACGATCGACATGTTTGCCGAATCGGAGCTTCAGGGTTGTTGTGAATTGTGATGCCAATCAATTGTTCTACTGGCATGTGCATCTTCTTAGCCGGCCGGAGGCAGCTACGGTCTACGGAGGACGGAGCAAAAGGCTCTGAATAGTACACGAAAGAGGGAGCCAGCCAATAATTCAGCCAAAAATGCAGGTTTCAGACGCCCCCCGTTTTTCCAACGTGCCCGGCCCCAACTGTCGATTCTTGATCCGATGGCACGTACGCTTGCGCAGTGGTCGATTCGTTTCTGATCCGTGGACATCAAAGTCAGTACAAAGATCGCAGATTCTCCATGCCGGGAAAACGTTTCGGGCCACGCAAAACTTGCGATCCCAACGACAGGTAATAGACCATTCCAACATGAGAGGTACAGATCAACAGCCCTCTCAGTTTCTTCCTTCCTTAATTAACTAGCAGGATGACCTGCTTATTTGCACAGCTAGATTTTTTTAACCGTTTATAGTATCAAATGATATAACTTATATGTTTGAGGATATATTAACGTATTTTGTAGACTATTTAGATTTTTAAGACATCATAAACATTAGAAATGGCAATAGATGTTTGAAGAAAAATTCAACTTAAGGGATGTAATTGAAGTAAAAGCTTTGATGGAAAAAATCGTTAAGAATAATAAGTTGTTGGGGATTCTTAGGCTCTGTTTGTTTCGGCTTAGGC
Source organism: Otatea glauca (assembly GCA_036346275.1). Lineage (NCBI taxonomy): Eukaryota > Viridiplantae > Streptophyta > Magnoliopsida > Poales > Poaceae > Otatea > Otatea glauca. The sequence continues at coordinate 63,052,301 of CM070712.1, forward strand.
TTTTTGATTTTTGACTTAAAGATAGCTTTTTGGCTTAATGAGCTTTTAAGCCATCTGCATTTAAGCCAAGACATGATGTTTGGCATCCTGACTTTTTGATAGGTTGAATGGTGTAGCTTATTGCTAGAAAGTTTGAAATACCCTTTAAGGTTGTAAGGATTTTTGTTATGTACTAATTTATCTAATACAAATATTTCATACTTTTTCACCGAATGTCGTATTGAAAAACATAGATTAATCTTGAGATCAAACTTCATTCTGAGCATAATTATTTATCAACTTGAAACTCTTACTACAAGGCAATTTTGAACTCTTCTCAGACTGAAAATAGCATAACAATTCTGAACTCTCGTCAAACTCCACCCGCCTCCCATCGTTCCACCCTCGGGTCCGCCCACCTCCACCCACGGCACGCCAGATCTGACCACCTCCCGCTGTGCTATGGTCGGATCAGTTCAGCTCCACCTGTGCTACGGTCGGATCAGTTCAGCTCCAACGGGATTCTTAGAAACGTAGTAACTCTTCATCTTGCATAGGTCATATAGCCATATACCACTGTTCTTTCTCCATTAGTAACTCTTTTTTCAAAATATATGCAACAAATGTACCTCTATTTAATCTCAAGTAATACGCTGATTATTTTACATGATATTAGAGTATATTGCTCACGTATACACTAATACACCATGAGCGACTTACTTTGGACGTATCTTCCTCACCCGCTGGCTGCCCCGCAGAACCATATGTCTTATATCTTTTATTCATCGCCCCACAACTTTTCTGCTTCAACTGCCGATATCAATCCCAATTTTTTATCGATCCCTCTCAACTGCTACCCTTTTAATGCAATACTCTATCGTATAACTATTTTCTATTTCTCTTCAATTATTACTTAATGTTGAACGTTACGACATTAACATGCAATGCATACATGTACAAGTATTGATTATCCCTACCGGGAACACCCATCATGCTCTCACCAGTGGACCTAAGCCTATTATACTCTCACTAGTGGCCCCAAGCCTATTCCATAGAGTAGTGTTATTTCTACTCTGAGTTTTTTGTAACTTGTTTGATTCAAAAGAATTCATGCATGCATATACACATGCAAGATATTATACATGCTTGATTTACGCTTGTCTTATATCGATCGCTTCTCTTTTGTGATGTTTGTCAACTCAATGATGTTGCTTCCTCACTAACGCGGCGACCTCCCATCTTCTATGATGCTAGCATGTTTGCTTTAGTTGTTATCTACCGATATGAAGAATTTTCCCACCATCTTGTGTGATGTCATGTCCCTCAGCAACGATGACACGTTTCTAGCTACCCAATGGATATATGTTCTCTGTAGCTCGTCTTCCATACAAAGTTCCATCTACTTTCTACCAGGGCTTCCCCATCATCAAGCTTCTCTTGCTACTGATTTCTTCAACAATGCAGATGCTCACCACTCGTCATCGCGGCTTTTGGCTCCTTCGGCTTTGGTCTTTCTCTTTTTATTTTATTTTTATTCTAAATTTCAGTTATTTATTGTTGAATTCATACAGAAATCCAATAACTAATGTTTCTTTAATTTTTATGCTGGATTATATATATTTATTTAGGGATTTTATTTAGAAATTCATATGGAAATTGAATTGGAATTCTTGTACAAAACAAATTAGCATTTTTTTGTTTGTTTGTATTCCAAATTATATTTGTGTGTTGTTGGATCATACATGATATAGATTTTTTTAATATAGTTTTAGGTTGGAATCGTATACAAATCCAATTGATATTTTTTATTTTATTTTTCCCGAATTTAAGGTATTTAGGGATTTTACTTTAGAGTTCGTGTGAAAATAAAATGGCTAATTTTGTTTTGTTTTTATTTTAAATTTTAGTTTTAGGTTGGTATTCGTAGACAAGTCCAATTACTATTTTTCAATTGATTTTTGTTTTGAATTTTATTTTTATTTTGATGTTCGTATGAAAATCAAATTGCTACTTTTATTTTATTTTTACAGGGAATTTTTGTTTTTACTGTACTTGACGTGAACTCTTTATTTTAATATTATGGAAATTAAATTCATATTTTTTTCCGAATTTCGATTTTTTATGTTGGAATTCGTATACAAATCGAACTACTAATTTTTATTCTAAATTTCAGTTTTATTTTGATGTTCGTATGGAAATCATATTACTAATTATCTTTTATTTTTTATTATAAATTTTTTTATTAATTTCAATTTTATTTTGATGTTCGTATGGAAATTAGATTATTAATTATCTTTTATTTTTTGTTCCGATTTTTTTATTGTACTTGGACTCTTTGTTTTAATCGCATGGAAATCAAATTTTTGATTTTATTTTTTTTATGAATTTCAGATATTTTTGTATTGTATGTGACATAAACTCTTTCTTTTAATCTAGACAGTTATAATATGGAACAACCATGATCGACGGTGTATACCTTTCTTTTTTTCCTCCGATTAATATGAAAATTTCTAGCGTTCAGAGCAAACGTAGTGGCTTCTTTTGCCTCTGTTTTAATATTATAATAGATGCAATCGGAGTTTCATGTAGGGAAAGCAGATTTGCTTGGCTTTTAATCGCTTGGCTAGGATTTGGTCCAGGGAATGCTTGGTGGTCAGCAGATCAAAGGCGCCATCCAGAGTTGAAGTTTTGACAGAAGAAAACGTACTCATGCTAAGTTTTCAGTCTCTCCCGGAACTAAATCCCATGCCTCTTAGCAACCACGCGAAGAAATAATTATTACATGTCAATCGATTCCAAGGTCTGTACGGCTGGTGTCTTAGCAGCGGGAAAGAATTGTAGATTTATGAAGCATTATCCCAGAAATTCATCAGCTCAACAAAAGTAGTAATAATGATACAATTCATCAGCTTCAAAACGAAAACAGGAGTGAGTTAATAATGATCGAATAGGTACAATCACCTTCAGGGCTAAGGAATACCAAAACAATACTATGAAGTCTATGAAGTGAAAGCAAATATATTCTAGAAAAAGAAGTGAATGCAACCTGAGTATTGGGAAGCACCGGCAACTAGAAAGAAATACTTCATTATCATCTTTGTACATTTTAAAAGACCAAGTAACAGAAGACTAGAAAGAAAGTGAATGATTACCAAATCCGGACGAAACACAATGCTTAATTGTCATACTAAACAAGTGAGTACACCCCTTTTGCTTCCTTTCATTGTGATAAGGATGGCCTGAAGGTTCAAGTAGCTTCTCCAGTAGTAGTGCTTGGTGGAATTTCTAGTTCAGTAACACTTCTCTCTAGCATGTCTACTAAACTTTATAATCGAAGGGCGAGTTGATCTCCGGCTTCATTTATATGCATCACAAACCAACCAAAGCCGTTTTTCGCGCGCGCTCCTCAGTTGCTCAGTTGTGCTTGTCACTTCGAATGTTTCCAATCTACCACCTTGAGCTAAATGATCACCAAGCCATTGCGGGAAATAGACTTGGCTAGATTTATCAGTGTTTCTCTTCACATTCCTTCTGCCCCCGACCATCTCTAGAAGCATCATTCCAAAACATTAAATATCCGACTTGGTTGAGATGACACCAGCCATCGAGACAATACTCCTTGGGGTTATAGAGTTTGGCTAGACCAAAATCAGCGATTTTTGGACAATAGTTCTTGTCAAAAAGGATGTTATTAGGCTTGACGTCAAAATGGATTTTGCGCGTGTTGCACCCTCTGTGTAAATACTCTATTCGTCTTGCAATGCCAATTGCTATCTCATAATTGTTCCCACCCTAGTGCTGATTTTGGAATTTCAGAATAGATAGATGTACCTCACCGATGATCCATTTGGCATGTACTCGTACACCAGACCCCGCTTTGGTCCTTCCAAACAAAAATTAACTAAGCAATCGATGTTAACATGACAGGTTTTGACAATGCTTGCAACCTCACTGACAAATTCTTCAACATTGCCTCTCGAGCCATGAAGAATCTTGACGGCAACCAGGCCTCCATCCCTAAGAGTACCCTTGAAAACCATGCCATACCCGCGCGCCTTCCCTAGTTTTTCTATGAAAGATCTGTTTATCTTTTTCAGCTCAGTGTACTTGTATCTTTTGGGGGTTATCCCATATTTGGATATTATCAGCTCAATATGTTCTTTAGTATTCCTGTTCTTCTTCCGAATAGTGAAGGATTTTTTTTCCAAAATAACTTCGTTGCAACATAAAAGCATGCTAAAAGCAACCCGAAAGTTACAGCCTTTGCCACTGAAAAATTTAAAGAAATGAAGAGGATAATTAAATATAACTAAGTACACCACAGCAAGAACTAACATTGCTCACATATATCAATATGTTGAATAACACAATATAAGGTGATACGTAGCGCACATTGATGGGTGTAGGATTGGTTATGGCAGTCAGAATGGGGAGTGAATAACTCCCACAAATTTTCCCCTAGGTATTTGGTAATCTTTTCACTCCTGCAGCAATAGAGAGCTATGAAGATTAAGATTGAACTTGCACCAGCGGTGACCAACATCCACAAGCAAAATCAAAAGACCATAGCACAAAACCTACCAGGTCTGTCTGACTGTCAACTATCAAGCGGTTTGACCGCTACCACAACAACGGTCTAACCAATGGCCGATCTTACTAGCAGGGTAATGGCTGTTTGACCGCTCCCTGTTGACAGATCAAACACAGCACGATTTCAAAAGGCTAAATCCTCCTAACTTTATCTACTTGGTCAAATCACATCAAATTTCAAACATAACTACCCTACCCTAGGGCATCAGAAGCCTATTCCACCCAACAATTTCAAGAATTGTCATCAAAGTTCCCACATTTATTCATTTTAGGGAAGAGTGGACATGGTCAAAAACTGGGCAAAAGAGGGAAATCAAGATCTACTCAAACTCGTGGAATCTAGACCTCAAAAGGTCATCCTAGATATGTTCCTACATGACCTAGCAAGCTGAAACTAAGCATGAATCAAACTAGAACATGGAGAACCCAAAGATGACCATGAGAGCAAGAAAATCAATGAGAACACAAATATGACAAGGAGAAACAAGTTTGATCTTCTATTACCACTTAGAGATGAAGGATTATGCCTCCACTTGGAGGACCAAACTCAAAAGGGTAGCACCTAGTTCTCTCCACAAAACTCTAGTTTCTCCCTTTGAGGCTCAAGTCACAACCACCCTCTCTCAAACCACATGAAACCCTAACATGGCCACAAAGTGGATTATATCCACTACACACCCCCATGGGAACCTGTTAACCCATTACATAACTAGGTTTTTCACTCAACACAATTACGCATGCTTTTCAAAGCATCGTCTTCACCCTTGGCTCCAAAAGCCTGAATTCATCAAATCTTGTCCTCCGTGAAGTCTTCTTGACCTAATGCACTTAGGTTTTCTTTAAAAAAAAATGCACTTAGGTCACCATCGTAGTTTTGTAAACCACTTACTTTTCTGGTTTGGGGGCATATGACTATATTACTCCTTCAACCGACTTCCATCAATTCCTTCACCTCGAAGCATTATCTATACTTCATTACCTTCCATGTGGTCCCAATGACTTACCAGCAAGACTCTCACGCTTCCAGGTGCCACCGAACCGTTCTCGCTTGTAGACAGGTCCAAATCACTTAGCGTACCACAATACCATATGTCCCGCTTGACCTTGACCACTTGTGCCTTCTATGGTTCTTGTCCATCTTATACTTTGCTTGAGTCCAACCATCTCACCCACATCCACGACCGTTCTGGACCTTCATTCTCCTAATCAAGTCCCGGTCCTCATCGCCATTGACCAAGTTGACTCTAAACTACATGCACAGCAATAGACCAAACAAACTATTTCTAGGCGCAAGTTCATTACAACCTGACCCACATTAGTCAGAATATGCAATATGCATCCCATATGCAACAAACCCAATATTCTGGTACCAATCTACATATTTCAGCTCAAAATCGCCAAATCACCAAAAACCGGTCTAACCGCCACATTGTCAGTCAGACCATTGGCGGTTTGACCGCTATGATGTGGCCGGTTTGACCACTTAAGTGCACCAGAAAACACCCTATTTGGAATTTTGGTTGAACTCTATCTAGTTTTAGGCCCGGTTTTCATTTTCAAAGATATCTAGCACAAAAACATCCCCAAACAAGTCCGCATCAGTATTTGGTGTCCATTTCCCAAAAGCATAGGGCCGGTCAACCGCTCACCCATGGCGGTCAGACAGCCCTTGCGCAATTTCAACACATGACTCAGGGACCGATCAGACTGGTCATGCAGGGCGGTTAGACCGGCTGTGGCTGACAACATCACTGAAATCTGCTCAAACTCTAAATCAAGATCAGCCTCAAAAATCGAAAAATCTTACACAACGAAATCAAATACTCAGCACACACCATTAGGTGACCTCCACGTTGTCTCACAATTGACTAGTTATTTTCCGATAGCTTTTCTGCTACTGTTTTTTTTTCCTTTTTGGATCTAGCTATTGACCAGAATTGAGAAGGTATAAGATTGATGTTGGTAGCAGTGAAAGTGAAGATTTTACCTGTCACAATCAACTTAATGTCTGACTTGTTGCCATGTTCTCCATCTGCAGATAAACATGAACTAATTGAATGACTACAAAAGGAAGAAAAAAATTGCTGATGTTTGAGTTGGGTTGTGAATATGATACCTTCGGCAGCTTATAGGAAAAATTGACATGCCAATTGCCAAAGCAGTTATGTGGCACAAAGCGACGTGATGATGGAGAAACCATGCCCTAGTAATGGGTGTCGAGCACCTCTTCCTTGAATCTTTCTTCGAGCAAACCCTCTAGTCTAGGGTATCATGACGAACATAACAAGGACTCGGACTCGGACTCAAGGAGCAGGCCCCTAGAATCAAGTCCGGAAAGGGTTGGCACACCTCCCGCCGCCGACGCTTCCATGGCAAAACTGTGGATTTGGTGGCAAAGGGCGGCCATGAAACCGCAGCCGTCGCCACTTACCACCTGGCAACACACTGTCGGAACTGCCGCAGATAACTTTCTTCCCTCTTTCAAGTCACGGAACTGAGAGCATTCTTTCATCATGGGCCTGGTTTCTGGAGATGTGGGCCGAGATGGTACGGCCCGCAGGGGTGCAGGAACGGGTTATGCTTTGCCTTTGCCTTTCCCTATGGAATGGAACGAGGCCGTTATGTGCTAATCGTATATTGGGAGATGGGCTGAGATGAAAAGACTATTGTACTGATGGGTCAAATCGTCCCAACAACCAGCTCACTCTATTTTAGGTTGTGAACATTATTATTGTCTAGTATGTGGGAATTTTTTTTTCTTTAATATTTATTTTTAATGTTTTTTTCAAAATTAGTCGCCCGGATGAAAAAATTGCAGAACTGGAGGCCCATAACCCGTGTATGGGGCGATCGCCCCATACACGGGCGACGGTCAGGTCTTGCTTGATTCTAACGGCCAAAAAGAGACGTTCTTGGTGGGCCCCTGTCGCCTAAGACAGGCGATCGCCAAGAACGGGCGACAGGGCTTTATAAGTTCGCTCGCTCGGAGGCAAACAAATGAGATGTAGCAAACGAAGGAGAAGAGAAAAGAGAAAGAGGAGAAGAGAAAAGAGAGAGAAGAAGAAGAAGAAAGAAGAAGAAAGAAGAAGAAAAGAAGAAGAAGAAAAGAAGAGAAAGAAGAAGAAAAGGGGAAATCATTTAAATCGTTTCACAAGGTATTTTTACAAATTTTATAAATCTATTATTTAGGAATTTTACGATTTTGTAGTGTTTAGAAAATTCAGAGGACTATTTGTTATTAGAATTCTAATGTAGCATGTAATATGCAATGGATTTAGGATTGTGTAGCGTTTAGAATTTCTTGGATAGTGTTGTTTAGAAATTTCTGATAGCGTTTAGAACTTTAATGTAGTATTTAGTTTTTAGAAATTTGAGGACTGTATAGTATTTAGTACGTTACAAATTTATTATAGTATTAGAAATTTATTGTAGTGTTTAGAAAATTTAAGATTGTGTAGCGTTTATAATTTCTCGGATAGTGTTGTTTAGAAATTTAATGTCATGATTCATATTTAGAACTTCATCGTAGTATTTAGTTTTAGAAATTTCAAGACTATATAGTATTAAGTACGCTACAAATTTAGTGTAGTATTAGAAATTTATTGTAGTGTTTAGAAAATTTAGGATTGTGTAGCGTTTACAATTTCTCGGATAGTGTTGTTTAGAAATTTAATGTCGCATTCATATTTAGAACTTTAATGTTGTATTTAGTTTTAGAAATTTCAGGATCAGATAGTATTAAGTACGTTACAAATTTAGTGTAGTATTAGAATTTGGTAGGGTTAATGTAATGCGGCACAAATATAATGTTGGCCATATGGTAGGCAAGTCGAATAAGTGATTTATAGTCAATGTACCTTTTGTATATTTTGTAGTACGGTCAATGTATGTTTTGTAGATTGCATTTTAGAGTAATATTTTTCCGTCGGACGTTGCAGCATGTCGGAGAAATTGTATTTCCAAATATTTTATGGAGATGGGGAGATAGCACAGGGGGCGGATGGGGTGGATCTATCATCATTTTCAAGAGTCGTACGGGGCATATGTAGACCGAGCGATAGGACATACAGGGTTTGTTGGAGTGGATGTCTCGGATGTTCGATTTGATGCCCCTGTTCGGTTTATGGGTCGAGCAGAGTGAGCCGAGCGCAAGACCGCTTTTACGAGAGTTGATTCCTATTAACTCGACGTCAACATGGAGGAGTTATGTTGGTTTTGCAGTAGAGCGGGTTGGCGCTCATGTTGTTGGTACAGTGCTACCCGGTAGCTCCATCGGTGTCGCAAGTTCGTGATGTCGGGGTGGACATTACGGGGGAGGGGACGTCAAATGTAGAAGGATGCGAAGAGGAAGGCGGTGAGGAGCCCGGAGACGAGGAGCACGAGACTGGCGGTGGCGAAGGGACCGGTGGGGCAGAGGAGACAGCGGTGGAGGCGCGAGGGGTGGCCGACGAGGGGGAGGAGGTGGAGGACATTGTTGACCTGATGGAAGAGGAGGACCGTGCGGATGAGGAAGTCCCTGATGGTGAGCACTCCGACGAGGAGGACAACGCCCCTGAGGTGCCTATCCCTGGTGCGTGGACCAATTACAATTTCGAAGACCTAACAATGAATGAAGGAAACATTGATGCATGGGAGTATCGTGAGAACGAGGTGACGCAGGAGGCCATATATAAAGACAAGGAGGCTGTGATGGATGCGGTGAAGTACTGGGCAATGTCTCTCTGGCGGCAATTCAGGGTTGTGAAGTCCAGCAAGAAGGACTACGACGTGAAGTGCGTAGTTGATTCGTGCCCATGGCGGGTGCATGCATACCAGGGGAAGTGGAAGGACTACTGGAAATGCTCCAAGTGATTGAGCATAACTGCGAGCTGGAAAAAGCGGAGCAGGGACACCGCAATCTGTCGTCCACTTGGGTGGCAAATGTGTTTTATGGTCAGATCGTGGACAATCCCCATCTGCAGCCTCGATCTATTATCACGGTAGTGGAGGAGAGGTTTCAAGATACAAGATTAGCTACGCAAAGGCATGGAGAGCAAAAGGACAGCTCTGGAAATACGGTTCGGGACGTACGAGGCTTCGTACGAGAATATTCCCCACTTGCTCAGGGCAATCGCACATAGGAACCCCGGTACATCCATCGACCTTGCGGAGTTTCCTGCGGGTGGTGTGTGCACCGGTAAGTGGGTATTGCGGCAGGCATTCTTCGCCTCGGGCGCATGCATAAATGCGTTAAAAGATCGCCGCCGGTCCTTTGCATGGACGGCACGTTCCTCACGGGGAAGTACAAGGGCCAGATTCTAACTGCGATCGCGGTGGATGCCAACAACCAGGTTCTACCGGTTGCGTTGGCATTCGTGGAGGGGGAGAACACGGAGAGTTGGTACTGGTTCCTTGAAAGAGTGAAGCTAGCAGTTGTTCTCGACAGGCCTGATGTTTGTGTCATCCATGATCGACATGCAGGGCTGTTAAGGGCGATCGTGGATATGCAACAAGGGTCCGTCGTCGTGGGAGTAGCAAAGTGGCCAGACCTGAGGAGCAAGTGGTGCATGAGGCACATGGGTGCCAATTTTTCCGTCGGCCAGAACAAGGAGCTTATGAACATGTTCAAGCGCTGCGGCAAACAGAACTAACGGAGGAAGTTCGACGCGCTTTGGAAGACGTTGGACGAACTAATGAAGAAGCAATCAATGGATCCCAGAGGTACCGCTAGTTCATCAAGGAACCCGATGGTGTACCATGAGCAGGGAGAGGACCCCACAGCCTTGTGTGCGCGCCGATGCAGACCCCAAACCTCGGCGAGGGCGGTACCAAAGATAAAGAGTTTCACCGATTGGATACGACATGAGCCTTTGGAGAAATGGTCCTTCGCATGACGAGGGCGGCTCATGTTATGGGATCATGACAACGAACTCGGCGGAGATTTACAATCTGGGTAATGAAAGGCACCGGATGCCTTCCATCGGTGGGTATAGTTGAGGGTGTCTTATTAGGGACACAGAGATATTTCATTGAGCGATACAAGACCTCCACAAGATGTATGTCGGACAATCGATCGTCGTACTCAATCGTTGTGTCTACCTACATGTCCAAGAAAACAAGAAAGGCATGACACATCGGGTTACACCGAGAGTGGCGTGGAACGGAGATACCACGTGCATCGCGGTGACCGAGGTCGCAGGGTGCCACCGGAGAGGACTTCCCATCTGTGCATACCCGAGCGGTGATTGCGAGTGCTCTGCCAGAAACCACGCCGCTTTGACTTGCCGTGCTCGCACGCCATTGCCGCGACCCGCGAGACGCATCAATCCCGCCGTCCGCTCGTCTCCCGCACTACTACAAGCGAGCGTTCTCAACACGTGGCATCACGAGGTGTACGGTACCGAGTGGACGGATCGCTCACAACAACCCCCTCCGGACCATCGATGGGTACCGGACATCCGAATGTTGAAGTGAAGGTCGGACGTCGAAGGACAAGGCGATTCGAACGATATGGACGAGTCCGAGGCGCGCCGCAACCGCGGATAATGTAATTTTCCATGTTGTTCCCATCTTGTATTTTTCAATGGACCGTAAGTTGTGATGTAAGTTGTAATGATCGATGTAATTTTCAATGTACTAGTAAGTTATTTTTCGCATCATGTAATTCTTGATGTACCGCTTAGTAGCTATGAGGATAATGTAATTCTCGACGTTGTGTGCCTCGTCGAACATGTCGTTGTCTTTCGTATGTTTGTAATATGAGTTTTTGGCTCTCGCACTTGGTTGTATTGTTTGATGAGTATGGTACAATTCGTTATTTCAGATTTCATTTTGTGTGCACATGTAATTCTCGACAAATTTGTTGTATTTGCTTTCTAACAGCCACGATGGCGCGACCTTGCCCTCGAGAGCCGGACGTGACCGCCGATGCGACTCCACCGGCCTAGGTACTCCGCAGAGGAGAACCGAGAGCTAGGGACACTCCGACCTCGGGTGCCCAACGAGCCGCCGCATCGACCACGCCGGGTTCCACGGTAAGTCGCCAACGCTTGCACTCTTTACGCACATGTACTTACCGTGAATGCAATTTAACGACGCAATGCACTACATGCGAGTTGCGGCGGTGGCTTACTTCCTCTTTGTAGGATGGTGGAGCGGTGGATCGCCCGTTAGCGGGCAAGGAGGTCCCGCGGTTCGGCACGATCGGTCCTCGCTGGCCGCACTCGTGGACCGATGGAGACCGAGACGCACACGTTCCACCTTCCGTGCGAGAGATGGCTCGACGCCGCGGGACGTGTCGCACCTCTTAGGCCTCCCCGTGCGGGTCCAGCAGTCGTGCCGCACGACGCCTCCGTCACGTGGCACGCCGAGTTGTCGGCGCGATGCAGCGGCACCCCCAGGCAGCCCCCTACCAGCCCCTTAGGGAGGCTGAGCGCCACGGACCGACGAAAGCGTGGTCGCCGGGCCACGGTGAGTACCTCTTTCTTTGAGAATTAAAATAGAAGCGCTAAGTTGCTGATAATGTTTGTTGCGAACGCTGCAGGCTCAGCTTCTCCACCCGCACGCGGAGGAGGCGGACGTGGCCCGCCACTTGGAGGCATACCTCCTGTTGTTGTTCGGTTGGGTGATGTTCCTGTCCTCCCACGGGAACACGGTGGACCGTCACCTGATCGAGTACGCCCAGCACATCGCCGACACCCCGGTGGATGAGGTAACACACCCAATTCCAATCTCATCTCAGCGGAGCACGCCTAACTCCCCTTGTAAACAGTGATGCACGGTGGTCGGGGCCTCGGCGTGCTTGCGACGACGTCTGAGTGCGGCGACGCCGTCTCTCGGGCGAGCACGACGCGACGATGTCGCCGCGCCCTACTCCTCCGATTGTGGTCTTGGGAGCGCTTCTCCGCCGACAGCCTGTTGTTGACACGACACCGCACTCGAGGACCTTTACGGAGACGACCGGTGGATCGCCCACCATGGGCCACCATCGGGTCCGACGGCGTGTATGCTCCCTAGTATCTTTTTCCCCACTAACGCACTTCAATAACCTTCGCCATTTCTTATTTCCTCGCATCGGAGGTTCGTGCACCGACAGGTGAGGAGGTCCTACCAGGAGTTCGTTCGGGAGTTCGACCGCCTCCACGACGAGGACGTACGGTGGACGCCATACACCGCGTACGACGTCCACGCCCGAGCACCCAACGGGGTCTCCGTGCTTTGCACGCGAGATGAGGCCTTCTGGCTCACCCGTAAGGTGCTCGTCTTTGACCTTTGCGTCGAGGAGTATTCCCCGCACAGAGTGTCTTTGCGGCGATTCGGCTGCTCAGTCCTTTCCTTTGCCGCCTCGTCACGTTGTCGCGCGTGGCGCTCATGTACTTGCCCCGATCCTACTACTCCGCATCTTTGCGAAATTAATGTGGTGTGTACTTATCGCTTTTGCATTGCAGATGACCGGATGGGTGCTGCGGTGGGCTCTCGATTCGCGACCGTATGCGCCATGGGTCGCGCATGGGACGCCGCCACTCGACGAGAGGGTCACCGAGACCCGGCCGTACGACCATGACATGTACGATCAGTACATGGAGTGGTTCACCCCGCGCACTCGCCTCAGGGTGGGGTACACACCAGCACCGTACGTCGCACGGCAGGCATCGGTAGCGGACACGCATTCTTCACAGATGTCCCGCAGGGACAACGCCTCGGTAAGTGTCGCAATCGAACCTACATGGGCACGCTTTTTCATGTAACTTACGTAATAACAACTGACGCTCCATGCGGACTCACTCATGGCGGAGATTGAGGTGGAGGTCGTGTCCATGTTGACGCGCCTACTGTGGGGCATACAGTGACCACCGCCGAGTCCGAGACAGCTTGGGGTCGGGTCCTCAGACGGTGAGGCGGTTGGCTCGCATGGCCACCGCCGGGGCGCGAGACGTCGGCGGACGCAAAGACACCACGCCACCGCCCAAAGACTCGCCCTACCCGTCGGTTCCTCGCCACGCCCCACGCAGCAGAAGTGGGGACAAGTGGTGGGAGGCTCCTCGCGCCTCACCCTACCCCGTCGGCCTCGCTACGCCCCACGCAGCAGCAGTGGGGCGTGGGCTGCAGAGGCTCCTCGCCGCCCCGCGCCCAGCCGAGACCCGTGGTGGTTTCGACGACGACGACCCTGTCGACGACGAGTTCGACCTGGAGGAGTACCTTTCGACCGACTACCTCGACCCCTCTCAGCTCTCGGGTGCGCCGCCACAGGACTTGGCCTCGTCGCCGCCGCACTACTCTACGCCTGCGCCGCAGGGCCGGCCTAGGAGGGACGTCCGTCCGCCGTCGCCACTCACCTACCCCACGGGCCAGATTAGGAAGCGTGGCCGTGATTGACTTGTTGTACGGATGTATTTTTTGTAATGGCTTTACGTTCAGCAGCACATTGTATAACTCTCCGAGTTAGTAACATGACAGCGTTATCACTTTAAATTGTTCAAATCATTTATGCATTGCTTGCCTATGCCACACGACGTGACAACACACCAACGTCTCGGTGCACCTATCGCCTCTAGTAGGAGCGATCGCCCTAATGTGAGGCGATCGCCCTAATATGGGGCGATCGCCCTAATATGAGGCGATCGCTCCATACCCGGGCGATATCTGCCCTTTATAACATTCGTTCTCACAAGCGGTCTCGCAACGAATAGCGGAAGAAAGAATAGAGGGGTGAGCATCAATCGAAAATGCCGAGGCGTGCAAGTGCAAAGGGTAAGGGAAGGCAAAGGAAGAAGCAAGTGCATGCCGCGAATTTAGCGTATCAAGATCTCTTCCTACCTCGTGGAGTCAGAGCACCCATGTGTATGTGCGGAGATCTTTGCAGGCTTGTCCGCTCTTGGGAAGTTTCAACTTGGAAGATGAGGTATTGAAGTGCCGCAACCACGCCTTCGATCCACGGAGAAGAGCTGAAGGATCGCCGCATGGTAACAATCGTACGGGTTACATAATATTTGTGAATGAAACTTTGCTAATTTACAATTCATGCAGTCACCTCCGCCACTGTGTGAATTTGAGCAGTGGTTTGATACGGAGATCAACCCCGAGGACCAACGGCTTCTTGACCAAGCCAACCGGCAGACGAGTTCACGCGCGCTTCAAGAACAACGCGATGCCGCACGCGTGGAGGCATGTAGGAAGGAAGCGGAGGAGAAGGAGGCCGAGAGAGAGGAAACGAGAGAGGCGCGGCGTGCGAGAGAAGCCACGAGGCATGGGCGAATAGGAAGTGGCCTCAAGCACTCGATAGACGTCCGTGTTAACTTTGGTTTTCTTTGTTCGTGGTACTCCTTTCGCTTTTAAGTCGTAATAAAGAGCGGCCTAACCTTCAAGTGTATGCTCACCGTCCGAGGGCTCGATATGTCCTCATCGCTCTATTGTCCCAAATGATGTTATTTCTATCCATCAAGATAGGTTATAGCATTTTAAGTTCATCGATTTGATTTCATCGAGTTTGACCTCGCTTATAAATATACGGCCATTTTGATGTTTTACCGATTGCATGTTCGGACAACAATAAAATAGTGCAGCCTAAAGTAACATCTAAATATTTTTACATAATTGTAACCTATGCAAGCCCAAGAATGCAACAAAACTGGTTCTGTCAAATTTTGAGGTCGTTGGATATTATTCTAACTGCTTGAACAATGAATGTTATAAAGGGTTTAAACTAGCCATCTTTGATTCAAAATGCAATCATATTTAGATATTTTTGCAAAAATGAAGTGCATAAGGTTGTGGTAACTTATTCTATTTATTTCATGATTTATGGATCAATACACATTATAATTCCTTCACAATCCATAGTTAGAGCCTAGCATTCGAACTCAAATAAAATATTTTTCTGCAAACAACACATGGATCTTTATTTTACAGTCTAATTCCTTATTCCAAAATTTAAATTTAGAAACAAGTTTCACTTAATTTGAACACTCCTAGCAAAAGTTATAGGTTCATATTAAAAAGGCATGTAGTAATTACAAAAAATACCAAAAACTCAGAACCACTGTCGCCTGGTCTCGGCGGCATGTGGGGCCCACACGGACGGCAGGGAACGGCGCAGGGCATATCGCCCGTGTATGGGGCGATCGCCCCATACACGGGCGACGGGGGGCTAGTTTTGTAATTTTTAAAATCGGACGCATAGTTTTGAAAAAAAGAATAAAAAAAATATTAAAGAAAAAAAATTCTAGTATGTGGTCGTCTAAGCATGAGAGATAGGGTAACACGTATCTGTATAACACGTATCTGTATAAGAGTTCTCCAATACAACACGAACCATACATTACTGGAAGCACATCTGCACACTGTACATAACGTATCCGACGTACAAGACACTGAACACAAAATAAACAAGAAAACATGTAACACGTATCTGTATAACCGGCCGATACGTGGAGAAGCCACTAATTCAGTACCTGCAGCTAACTCAGCTTAATTGCCCCCGTAAATTTTCTGCGTCCTTGTGATCTTGTCCATGCACTGAACGGATCGATCAACCTGAGATCTCCACGGGCTTCACCTGCGGCTTCTTGACCTGCTGCTTGGGCACGGTGACCGTGAGCACGCCGTTCTCCACGGACGCGTTCACCTGGTCCACCTTGGCGTTGCGCGGCAGGCGGAACCGCCTCTCGAACCTGCCGCCAACCTGTCGCCAGAATTTTTTTTTAAATAATACTATTTTTATTCTATTTTACAAAAATAATATGCCGAAAAAAAAAATTACAAAACTACCCAGTTGTCGTCATTTCAAATGGCGACAGACAGTCTGTCGCCATTTCAAATAGGGACAGACTCTCTGTCGCCATTTCAAATAGCGACAGAGAGCAAACGTCACCTCTATCGTCTATTTAAATAGCGACAGCCTGTCTGTCGCCATTTCAAACGGCGACAGAGAGTCTGTCGCCATTTGAAATGGCGACAGACAAATACTATATAAAGTCACGTGCAGCCCCGCCCTCGTCGTACCACCAACGCAGAGAAAAAAAAACAGAAAAGAGAGGAGAAGGAGAAAGAGAAGAAGGGGGAAGGAGAAGGAGAAGGAGAAGGAGGAGGAGGAGGAGGAGAAAGGAGAGGGACTTCAAGATCTACATTTAAATCAGTACTAATTTTTTAAGTATTTAAATGTTGAATATGTAATATAGTAATCAGATTAAATAGAGTAATAATAGTTATTTAGGTAGATGACTTAGTTAGGAATGAGAATCGATGCAAGTTGTTTAGCTAGTTGACTTAGTTAGAAATTTATATTTATTTGGTAAGAATAGATGTTTAGTTAGATGAATTAGTCAGAATTTATAGTTATGTCGGTATGGATGATGTTTAGTTATGCGACTTAGTTAGTAATTAATTTTTGATGTAGGGATGACCTAGAGGTAGGGATTAAAATTTTGATTGTAATAATAGTTTTTGATTAGAGATCATGGATAAATTTTATTTAATCGGGAAATGTAGAATCCAAATTGGTTATTTGTGTACCGAGAATTCGGAGATGTCATGTAGAGTTGGGTGGCTAAAATTGTCAGGACCGAAATATAACTCAATCTGTAGAGGTTTATGACATATTAGTTTAGTTATGTTCTCATAGAAATTTGAAAATGATCACGGAATCAAGAATTTGTAAGAATTGAAATATTGCAACTCAGATCGATTAAAAATTTGTGATCATTATTAGTCGATAATGTAGAGTTAAATTGTGCAAATGTTAAGAATTGATGAATTTGCATGAGCGGTATGGATGATAGAGTGCAATTTAAAATATATTATGGAGAAGGAGTTCCGCACATGGGTGTTGAAGGGTAGATCTAAGTCATTTCGCAAGTGTAGAGGCTAGCCTGTCACGCTGCAGGGAGCGTTCATGGGCTACTGTTATGAGATGGTTGTACCACATGTTCTCTTTGGACCGTGAATTGCATGATCTGAAGTTACATGGAGTAGTTTGTCAAGAATAGATTGCACGCATCGGGAGTTAATGGAAATGAGAGGTCAAATCTTGGAGTTAAAGACGTAAGAATTGCAATTGAGAAAGGATGGCCATTAGTGTTATTGGCACAAGCATTTGAGAAAGTCAATACCGGGCATGCGACGCAAACAAGAGGTTGTTGATGAAGAACCGGAGGAAGTTGGGGAGAGCAGAGAAGTAGAGAAGGCTTAGTAGAGCAGGATGTAGGTTGGTCGATCTGAAGTGCAAGGTGGGAGAGCCGATGTTGCAACGGAGAGGTTCAAGAAGCAATGGGCATGGCGACGAGGGCGAAAACATTGAGTCGGTGGTCGGGCGATGGACACAGAGAATGAGGACTATGAGGCTTTAAGTAATGATGAAGCCGCTGAAGATCTATTCCCCGCAGAGTGGGATGAGTATCCGTTCGACAGACTAGTGGTGAACAATGACGAACAGTTCCCTTCGCAGTATGATCAGAATGAGGTGAGAAAAGATGCAATTTAAAAGAATAAGAGTGAAGTTCAAGAAGCAGTAATAGCATGGTCAGGGTCGTTGCGCAGAGCCTTCAAGGTTGTAAAGTCCGATCGGGTGTATGATGTAAGATGCCGACGGAGGGTTGCCCGTGGCGCGTCCATGCGTATCACCTAAATGGGACACCATTTGGAAGTGTTCTATAGTCGCTCCACATACATGTGTACTAACGAGTCTGCAATCACATCCGAACATATCATCGCTTTATTGCCAATGCAATGTACGGAGAGATTGTAGGCAACCTAGATTTAGAGCCACGGGCCATCGTACTCGCAATACAACAGAGGTTCCAAGATACAATAAGCTACGCGAAGGCATGGAGAGCAAAGCGAAGGCATTGGAAACACGGTTCTAAGACGCACGAAGACTCCTACCGTAACTTGCCAGTTTGCTTTGGTGATAAAGGACCGAAATCTCGAACTTATGTGGACATTTGTGAGCATCCTTCATGGCGCTTCTGCGGGAAGATGGTTTTGAAGCGAGCATTCTTCGCTTTAGGTCCATGCATCAATGCGCTCGGGCATTGTCGCCTTTGTTATGTGTCGATGGGACATTTTGATCGATAAATACAAAGGGCGATATTGACCGCCATAGGAGTGGATGGCAATAATCAAGTTCTCCCGTAGCGCCGATTTGTGGAGGGTGAAACACGATAGTGGCATTGGTTCCTACGGAATGTCAAAGCGGTGTCGTTCATCGCCCGGAGTGTGTATCATACACGATCGGCATTCCGGCTTTTGAGGGCAATTATTGATTGCAAAGAAGGTGTGGATGAGACTCATTCATGGCCCGATTTGCGTAGTAGGTGGTGCAAGTGTCATATGGGTGCCAACTTCTACAAGCGATTCAGAACAAGGAGCTAACAAAGCTTTTCAAGAGGCTCTGCGACGAACTGCAGAGAAAGTTTGATGTACTGAAGAAATTGATGAGTCGACATCGAGGCACACAACAGAGGCAACGAAGAGGGCAGCCCAGCCTTAGGGAGGCCCGGTCGCTACTGGAAGAGTTACCCACCGACCCTCCCACCTGGTTCAAGGAATGGAAGGGCTCAAACGCTTCTCCGAATGGATAGAGCATGAGCCTAGGGAGAAATGGGCTCGCTTTATGACACCGATGGTGCGAGGTATGGTGTCATGACAACAAACCTTGCGGAGGTTTATAATCGGGTGATGCGAGGGTTGAGACCCCTTCCTTGGTTGGTATTGTTGAGGGTGTTCTTCGTGGCATAACAAAGTACTTCGCTGATCGCCATGCAAGGGCGATCACGCATGAACGATCCTGCTATGAAGTACTCGAGATGATTTCGCATACATGGAGGACAAAGGCAAGAAGGGGAGATGCACGAGCAACGAAGATGGGTACGAGGAGCTCCGCTTCAAGGTGATGTGCAAGGAGAAAGCGGCCGTGGGACGAACCGAGCGAAAAGTTGCTCACGAATGCATCATACACAGCAAACTTGTGTCCGCACCGCAATAAGCCTCGTCTATTACACGTGCCATGCTCCCATGTTATGGCTGCCTTTCGATGATTCATATGGATCCGGTATATTCATGTCTCAATTCTTTAGTAAGGAAGTCGTGGTCGCAACCCGAGCGCGAAATGTACGGTTTTCGAGTGGTGGGTTTATTCACGAGCACAAAAAGTGGGAGGATACACGTTGGGTCCCGCATATGAGCAAAGCTAAAGGGAGTGGGAAGAAGGCAATCCAGCGTATAAGGAATGATATGGACGCCACCAAAGTGACCGCCACAGAAAGAAATGTTACCTTGCAAGGAGACAGGCACTCTTTCAAGAGTTGCCCAAGATTCTGGCCGTGAAGTGTTATATGTTCTTTTCAGATCTTGAACTATGGTTTACTTGATGCACTAGAATTTCATTTTGCTTGTATCGAATTCGCACGCGTGTGGTCAAAATATGTAATACGAATGTTATTGTACTTGATTAAATGAGGGTGTAGTATGTTGTATTCATTTTGTATCTTTTTAACGCTTTGCACATAGATGAAAATTTTTACTTCCATGTATTACGTGTGCTCTAAATTATGACAGTACTCGTTCTATTTATATTCTATTTGTATTTGTTGTATTTATTTTGCACCTTTTTTACACCTTATGTAACATAAAAAATTTTATTTGCAGGCATGGCGGGCGGACAGTTGTACGAGTTGCTTGACCCGTCGGTCGACGCGACTCACCGGAGCCGTTTAGCGACGTTGCCCCCGCAGGATGGGGAGGCGGCCTTGGAGCTTGGGCCCTGCGCTTGCGCACCCCCATGAGGGCGTGGCGTCTCGATCCGCGATGGATCCCGAGGTTAGTTCAATTTCGTCGCAGTGTTGTACTCATGTCCCCTTAGACACTACAATAATACTTCTCACATCCTTTTGCAGGTTGAGGGCGGCTGGCCTACTACCTGTTGCCCGTATGGTCGAGGCGACCGCCGCAGATGCGCAAGACCGACGGAGTGCCTCTAGGCGGTTCCCTTACGACAGGAGCTTGCTGACTACTCTAGTGGACCGGTGGCGGCCTGAGACCCACACCTTTCACCTGCCGTGTGGTGAGATGGCGCCGACACTAGAGGACGCCGCGATTACCTCTGGGCCTGCCTCGCCAGAGATGCGGTGGTTCTGCAGACGCCCACCAGAGTGGCAGTGATATCCTCCACCGGTTCCTGTGGGGTGCTACCCACCACAAGACACGACTTTCGCGGTGTGCACGGTCCGACGCAGCGGTGGCTTGTGCGCTTCACGTAAGCACGATTTTTCCTTGTCGATCCGATTTAACTCACGTGTGTGATTTTCATTGCATTTACAACCTAACCATTACTTTGCACTCGAGAGGATGGTACCCGAGTCGGGAGCAGGGCCGTCGCCCGGCACTTGAGGCGCACCTTACGTGGGTCTTGTTCGCTCGTCGCACGGGACACCGCCGACAGCACATGATCCGCTTTGCGAGGACGATCGCCGACGCCGACTTGGAGGAGATCCCGCGGTGGCTTGGGACTGCGCAGATTTGCCGCGACGTCTGCGTGCTTTGTGCGACGGGTGTCGCCGCATGTCCGACTCGCCCACTCGCCGGCCGCCCTTTGCTACCGCGGTGTGGTCGCTCGAGAGGTTCCAGATCGGACGACCATCGATACTGTCGCTACCACCGCGCAGACTTCTCTGTGGTTCCGGGGACGAGGTTGATCGCTCGACGATGGGGACATTGTGGTGTCGCCGATGTGTCAAGATACTTATCGTAGCCGTATGTTGTTTTTTTAATTCTCCACGTGTTGTACTAACGCTCATCATCGGTGTTTTTGCACCGCGTTCACCCGAAGATGACGCACGCCCGTACCCTCGAAGACGTAGCGATGTTGGACCAGCTCACGGACGATCCGCGTCATATGGCGCCCCACGCCCCGAGCTTGTGCGAGCATCACGCGCCGCTTGGCTCTGTCCGCTGCAGCATCGCCGACGCGGCGTCATCGTTGACCCGACGCCACTTGGTGTTCGGACGTGTTCGCCGAGCCGCACGCCCACCGTGTCTTGAGGCGATTTGGTCTACGGCAGCGCTCCCGTACCCACAGCGCCGCTGCTCCCAAAGCCGTGCACTCGCTCGTATTTCTACATTTTTCCCTTCCGCTAGTACTTACGATCTCGGTGGCTTGCGAATTAATGTTGCGCTTTTGTTTTTGCGGTACACACGCAAAGGCTTCGTCAAGACGCAGAGTGGGCAAAGACGCATGGTACCTCATGCGCAGCGATGGGCACCGCTCTTGCGGATGTGATCGACGAGATCGCCTCTACGACCACGCGACGACGACGATATATCGAGTGGTACAAAGACGCGCACCGCTGCTCGAAGCAGCGCGTGTCGTGGAGTCACCTCCGTGCACGATCCGACCACTTCCGACACGCACCCACCCACCGGACTCGCTTCCACCGCGGTTCGTAGATTCTCCATTTGTCATTCAACGTAACGCCTTGAAAATTATGCCAACTAACTAGCCTCTTTTCGCTGCAGAGCGACCTTGCCGTGGAGGCACACGAGGCGACGCCGGCGTTGATCTGAGCGGTCGGTGCCACCCATACGATAGGGGTCACAATGACGGCCTTCGAGGGGCGCCGCGCCATATTCAGACTTGACTTACCATGCCGTACACCGACGCCGTAGGCGGCCCAGTATGACGACGTGGTACGATCCCCTCGCTCGTCTGGCATGACGAGGTCGACACAGCAGACCCGACCGCCTCGTCCGGACTCCGCCGGGGCTCCACCGTACCGACCGGCGTCATTCCGATGACCGCAGTACATCGTGGTCTCTTTTTCATATATTTTTTGTTCACATAACGTGTCGCTCTAACTTGAAAAGTTTGTCAACAGCGCCGATCCCGCCTCGACCAGAGTGCGAGCACCTCGGGGACTACGGTACTTTCAGACGAGGACTTGACTTCCTCGCCGATCCTTATCGCCATCCGCGGTGCGGTACTTGGTTCGTCGCGGCTCGATCGGCCTCACCCATCGACCCCGGCCCATCTCACCGACACAGACGCCACACTCGCCACCCAGTCCCGCCTCCTAGGAGTACTCGTGGGATGTGCCCGACCACTCACATATCCGTCTCGACATGTGCAATGTCAGAGGAGGCCCGGGACCACACGAGGTGTTGCACCGTAGCAGGGCCCTAGCTAGTTTGTTTCTTTTACACATGATGTACCGTAAACAATCTCGTCTTTTACTTCCTTAGCTCATGTAATATCACATATGTTAGTTTTATTTATGAAGTTTTGTGCTATATATAATCTTTTACTTCGTGGCGCTATTTGTAAATATGCTACCAAGACTTTGTCACGCCGATAGGAAAGACACACGTAGCTACTTTGTCGGTCGCGACGACAAAGACATTTGGCCGACAAACTATCCCAACTAATTGTTTCCTTTCATATATTTTGTACTGAACACAAAATGATGCTTTATTTCCTCATATTACATCAAATTCAGCTATAGAATTTTGTTTACATAAGTTATGTTATATTACTGTATGATCACTATAGCTTTTCGTGGATTCCGTAAAATAACAGAGTTTACATGATAAATTATGGAGTAATAGCCTCAAACACCATTCGACATATGTACGACCTTGTAGCAGCTTTCCAGCGCGATTAGACAACTCACGGCGCAATGCTTTCAACCTTTTCAGCCGATTTGACCACACGACAGACTCTCATCTTTCGCACACAGCCGTCACACATGCAGCCTGATTCAAAGTGACCACTCACGCCTACTTTTGTTCGTGATGACAGTCGTGTGGCTTTTCTCGATGGTGACAAATCGTGCAGCCTTTCGCAGAAGGTGACAGACGGTGCAGCTTGGATGATGGGTGACATGTCGTGCAGCTTTTCACAGAGGATGTCAGGACGTCAAACTCGACAAGTGTTGTAGTCGTGCGGAGTAACCACTCACCACCACTATAAAACCGCCTAGGGTTACACATCCAACACCGCCAAACAAGCAATACACGCCATCCGAATCTACACAAATTAGGGCACGATGTCGTTCTACCGCCGCCTCTTGAGAAGCGTGTCATCCCGCCCGAATACCGGATACCGAAGAGCGCACGCCCGATTCCGCCGAGTTGCCTGCACCCAAATGCGATCGCAACCTTCCGCCGGTTGATGCAACCGCCCACGAGAGACGGCCGCCCGCCACTCATCAGCAGTTCGCCTACCTGTAAACCTACTTGTATCCATAAAATACAAAGCTAACGGTACCATTTCACGATCGTTCTTTCCTTTCTCAAAGACAAGGACCGTGTTGCTTCTTCCAATGGATCGACGGTCCGAACGACGTGATTACGAATTTGTCTACAATCGCCACGACGCCGAACCCGCTTCGCCCGAGAACTTCAACCGGTGGAGAGGCCGCCAGATACGCCCCCGTTCTAGAGCGACTCAGAGTTCGTGGGCGGTGGGCAAGAGGCCAACCAATCGGTGAGTTTCATGCGATTTAACCCATGCTTCACTCACAAAGTAGTAATTTAAACAGTTCATCCCATACAGGAGTTCAAAAAGAAAATTGCGAAATTGCTCGAGTCAAAGGAGAAACCTCCTGTGGGCCACCCAAAGCCCCGACTTTTGCGAACACGGCCTTGAGCGCTTGTTGATACCGCCACGATGAACTAGCGGACCGAGATTCTATCGGTGCCCCTTGGCCGAGGATGAATGGTGCGGCTACTTCAACCGGGTGGACCCGAGACATACCACCCACATCTCAAACTTCCAGATGGGATAAGCTCGGGGAGCAACCTCCCGTGGTGCTACTACCGCCCGTAAAAGCCGGACTCGAGTACGCCTACGGTGTTATTCAACGACCAACGCGGCATACCGCATTGATCGCAGGCACGCTTCCGGCTGTACAACGATAAGCCCAACACACACCTCCTGCACCATACGGTGGAGTGCGAGCCAAACAGAGCAGCGCTCGCAAGTGTCCGCTAACGCCAACACACCGTAGGTGCAAGAGGGTACCTCCTCTCAAGAGGAAGGACAAGGAAGCAGCGGCCGAGGTCCGCACCACGCAACAAATCCTTGACGCTACGCACACCATCCGGAACCTGTGGTAATAACATAAGGGACGCGGGAATTGGGATGACATGCCCATGTGGGAGGGCGTAAATCCACATCAAAAGACCAAAAATTTGTCTTACACACCCGAGACGACGGCATAGGCCACCCATTCGGCGACACTGGAGAGCTGCGGATCCCTATGGAGTTCTTTCATAGTGGGGATTGAGCGTGTTCGAGGACAAATCTCCAAATTTACACGGTCGTAATATGCGTAAAATGTGGGACATCATTCGTCTTTGTACCGGATAGGCGAACGATCATTTGTTCCACCATGACAACCAATGCTTTCGTTAGTTAGTTCGGCAACCAATTTCACTTTGTTGTAATGCCCTTGCAATATAATCTATCTATTGCTTATTTTATCATCCGAACTTTCATGTATGTGCCCTTATATATATGTTCAACAAATAATTTAAGTGCTTCGTGGGAACTATTTATAACATGCGTTGTTGTCGACTATAATACTTAGGGTTGTTGCACCAGTGGAAATTAGATGCAAAGCAAGGTGTAAATTAAATATTTTCCCGAATATGGTAGTGCACATATCAAAGAGCAAATCTGGTCTACTCTTCCTAAAAATTACATTTAAACATTAAATTTTACGGGCTCAAAAGGCTAAAAATCATTCTCCTGCATCTCGATTCGCACTCTTTTTAATCTCCTCTCGTAAAACATCACAACAACTAATATCGACTTTTATTAACTACACTACACTCATAATTTACATACATTGCAATTCGAATAAAAATGGGTTAAACCTCTCTGTCGCCGCTTCAAACGGCGACAGAGAGTCCTTCGCTATTTCAAATAGCAACACAAAGTCTGCCGGTTTTCATCGCGACAGACTCTCTGTCGCCATTTGAAATGGCGACGAGAGTCTGTCCCTATCCTAAACGGCGACAGTCATTCTGTCGCCATTAGATCGTCTGTCGCCATTTGAAATGACGCGATAACCGGGTAGTTTTGTAAAAAAATTCGCATATTATTTTGTAAAATAGAATAAAAATAGTATTATTTAAAAAATCCTCCACGCGGTGCCACCGCTCGTTTGTCGCCGCTGCCCTCTCTGGCGCGCGCCTCGATGACGTGCTCGCTCGGATGCGCAAGTAAATTTGACGCGAGTTTTCTAGAGTCGATCAAGAGGGGCCGAGTTGCTGGCGCGACTTGCTGCCATCATGTGCGCTGGCCGTTGGCATAGTCCGGATCGACGTGGCTGTACAAACTGGTTTTGGCCCAAGCTGTTTGAAACCCGGTATGTACAGCCGCTGTTCCCACTCCTGTAACGCCTACGAGTTTGAACTAGGGTGAAAACGGAAACGGAATTTCCGACCGTTCCGAAGAAAAACGGAAATGGAAGTCTTTTTTCAGAAACGGAAACGGAAAATGTTGGTACGGAAACTTTTTGTTGGAAACGGAAACGGAAACGGGAGAGCAATTTCGCTTGAACGGAACGGAATCGAAATTCGTATAAATGAAACCGAAATTCCGTCGAAATTTGGCCCATTTGGCCCAAAAAGGAGAATGGAGAATTTAAATTTATTTTCGAATTAAAATAATTTGTAAATACAAATGGCTTTATAGAAAATATCAAATAGAGTTCAAAATTCAAAAATTCTCAAAATACTTTGGAACATTTTGAACCTAGGAAAATTATTTCTAGCATATTTTTGGCTTCATTTCTCATGAATAAAATAATTCTATAAATCTGAAAAATAGTAAAATGGCATTTATAAATTCCAAAAAATCCAGGATAAATCTTTGAAAATCATAAATGAACATTGAACAATAATATGCAAATTTTAGAGCATTACATCCTTATAGTTGGAGCAAGAGGATGTCGATGATAATGATATGGAGGAGGATATGATAGTTTGATCTCGGGGACAAATAGTGAGCTTTCAACTGATAAACTTGAGAAAAAACTTTCTAGTGATACCGGTGAACGTAACATTGTTCTTGTACCCACCTTTGTAATGGAACGAGTTACATTGTTTTTGTGGTCATATATATTGTGATCATGTATTACTCTTCTCGAATTTTCCACTTTGTTTCAGATCCGCCCGCCGCTCGCATCCGCTTCGATCATTATTCGCTGTGATCCGTTTCCGGGTTTCGATTCAGTTTCAAGCACGGTAAAAGATGTGGAAACGGAAACGAACGACCATTTACCGACCGCTTCGCTCGCTTTCATCCCTAGTTTGAACTACGGAGCCGTGCATGATGGGTGGATTGGTCTGAGAGTCAAGTGGTCGGTTTGGTGGATCGACCAAGAAAACGCCCACGGCCTTTCTCGACACTCCCGACGGATAGATTCATATCAAAATCACGAGAGTTTACTCTAGTGCGAGGAAGTTTACTTTAATTTGTATGTCCACGTCAAAATTACTAACGCAGCAGAGAGGATATACGATGGCATGGCATGACATACCGCACGAATACCCTTTAAGCTTATCCTTGTTAAAGATAGAAGGCCTTATCTATTCTTAGTAGGGAGATCCTCTAATTAGGGAGCCGCGCCTCCTGCTTTCCGAGTCGTGCCTCTGCTTGTTGGCGTGTATCACGATGTAATCCTCATGTAACCAATCCTGTAATCATCTGCTATATATAATAGATGTCGTGACCCTAGAAGGGCAGGCAACACAATTTCATCTAACATGGTATCAGAGCCAAGGTTTTTTTCCTCTCCACCACGCAGTCACAATTCGCCTTACGAAGGCCAATTATCTCATCTGGCGTGCCCAGCTCCTTCCCTACCTCCGAAGCACAAAACTCATCAGCTACCTCGATGGCACGATCCCGGCCCCTGCCAAGCAGAATGCCTCTTCTACTGCCGACGGCGCTGACCTAGTCTCCAATCCCGCCTATGAGCGTTGGTATGACCAGGATCAACAAGTGTTGAGTGGCCTTCTCTCCTCCATGACAGAGGAGATCCTTCGTGATGTGGTTGATGCCACTACATCCAAGGAGGTCTGGGACAAGTCGGGCGGATGTTTGCCTCGCTCGCTACTCGCTACAAGACGGCAAACTGCGGCGGACTCGCGACGACAAAGAAGAGAGATCTATCCGCCGCCGACTATTTTCGGCGGATCAAGGGTCCGCCAACGAACTCGCCACGCTAATGCGGCGTTACGTGATGACGAGGTCATTGCGTACTTGCTTGCTGGACTCGGCCCCGACTACGATCCCTTCGTCACGTCAATGACCACTAAACAAGACACCCTCACGCTTGACGATGTGTACGCACATCTTCTGGCGTTTGAAGCTCGTCAACTCCAAAGATCGCCGATCAACAAACAACATCGGATCCTCGGCGAACCACGCAGGTCGTGGTGGTGCACCCAGGGGCCGCGGTGGTGGGCGTGGCCGTGGCCGCTCTACTCCTCCTCGAGGTGGTGCGCCTCCTCGCTTCTCCGGCGACCGTCGTGGTTCCTTCTCGCGCCCCCCTTGCCAGATTTGTGGCAAGGTCGGCCACACTGCTATCCGATGCTGGTACCGGATGGATGAGTCCCACCAGGAGGAGCTCTCTTCTTCGGCAATGACAGCTACTACTTCGCCCAAGGTCGACTTAACCGGTATTGTGACACAAAGCCACCGATCACATTACTAGTGATCTGGACCGTCTGGCCGTTCACGAGCGCTATCATGGTGGCGAACAAGTTCAAGTTGGCAACGGAGCAGGTTTGTGTATTTTGCATACTGGTCATGCTTCAATTAATACTGCTACTCGTCCACTTGCATTATGTAATATTTACATGTTCTCAAATCTCCGTAAATCTTCTTTCGTCCATAAATTTTCTCGTGATAATGACGTCTTTTTTAATATCATCCTTGGCATTTTTCTATCAAGGATCGCGACGAGGACAAGTCTTCGGGACGGGCGGTGAGTCCGGTCTTTACCCCATCAAGCCATCCGATGCCGCTTCACTCAACCAAGCTCTCTGAGCAGATCTACGACCGTGCCCAATGGCATGCTCGCTTTGGGCATCCTTCATCCCAAACAGTCCAATCAATTTTATGCCTTAATAATATTCCCTACTCTAGTGAGTCGTCTTTGTCGCTTGTAATGCGTGTCAATTAGCAAAAGTCATCGCTACTATATGCTAGTTCTATTCATCGGTCTTCATCTCCCTTGGAGATGATCTTTTCGGATGTTTGGGGACCTGCGCCTCAGTCTGTTAGGGGTTTCAGATACTATATCAGTTTTATTGATGATTTTAGTAAATTCTCGTGGATTTATTTGATGCATGATCGTACTGAAGCTCCTCGTCTTTTTCTACAGTTCCAGGCTCATGTTGAACGTCTATTGGATACTAAAATCAAATGTGTCCAATCTGACTGGGGCGGGGAATATCAGAAAATTCATAACACCTTTTTTCGCTCCCTTGGTATTGCACACCGTGTTTCATGCCCCCACACGCACCAACAAAATGGCTCCGCTGAACGCAAACACCGCCACATTGTAGAAACTGGACTTGCTCTCTTAGCTCATGCTAATATGCCTCTTAAATTTTGGGATGAAGCATTTCTTACAGCCACGTACCTCATCAATCGTCTTCCCACTCGTGTCATAGACAACAAATGTCCTTTAGAACGACTCTTCCATACTCCTTCGAACTATTCCTTGTTCAAGGTTTTTGGATGTGCTTGTTGGCCAAACCTTCGCCCGTACAATAAACACAAGCTTTCTTTTCGGTCTAAAGAATGTGTCTTCATCGGTTATAGTTCTCTCCATAAAGGGTACAAGTGTCTTGACATTGATTCCGGCCGTGTCTATATTTCTAGAGACGTCATATTTGATGAAAATGTTTTTCCTTTCACGAGAGGATCACCCAGCCCCACCCAATCCCCACAGCCAACTCCCCCTGATAATATTCCTGATTTGCGCGCTTTGCACTTGGGTGATAGCAGATTATTTTGCAACAGTGATTCTATGCATATACCTCCGTGCTCGCTAACTCTATGGATGCAAAAACTGCCACCAACGCCTCCGTAGCAACTCCGGATCGCCGCCCAGATCTCGTATAGACCGGCTCAGACGCCTCTGTTCAAAGACTCCATGATTGGGGCCCCGACTCTACGCCTACCGCCCTCGCTCGCCGCCGGGTGGGTCCAACCGCTCGAGGCAGTGTCGCAGGCCGGGAGCACTCGGGCGTGCCTCGAGTCCAACGCGCATGGTCGGCCCTTCGTCGTTGGCCGACCAATCGAGCGGCCCGCTCGCTTCTCCGTAAGAGGACGAATCCACTCATCCTCGCCAGACTCGCCTCACCAAGACGACACTCACCAAACACAACATTCGGCACCAAGATTTGTACAGATGGTACAACACGTATTTCGCAACAAGGCCGCTTTTGAGCCTAATTCCTATATCGCTGCTATGGAGCATCCGCTTTAGCGCCAAAGCCATGAATGATGAATTTCGTGCACTCCTCAAGAACAAGACATGGCACTTAATCCCACCACGAAATGGACTTAATATTATTGATTGTAAATGGGTGTTCAAACTAAAGCATAAGCCCGATGGCTCTATTGATCGCCACAAAGCCCGCTTGGTTGCTAAAGGTTTTAAGCGCAGATGGGGTTGATTATGATGACACGTTCAGTCCTGTTGTCAAGCCTACTACTATTCGCTTATTATTATCTCTTGCTATTTCTCGTGGATGGGCTATTCGACTGATTGACATTCAAAATGCATTTCTTCATGGTGTTCTTAATGAAGATGTCTATATGAAGCAACCCCCGGGATTTGCGGACACTCGATATCCTGATTATATCTGCAAGCTGGACAAGTCATTATATGGCCTCAAACAGGCGCCACGTGCCTGGTTCTCTCGCCTTAGTTCTAAGCTTTTGCAGTTGGGATTTACAGCCTCCAAGGCCGATGTCTCTCTTTTCATTTTTACCAAGAGTGGCATTCACATCTACATTCTTATTTATGTTGATGACATCATTATCATCAGTTCATCTTCGGTGGCTACTGAGAAACTTCTTGTTCAGCTTCGGGAAGATTTTGCGGTCAAGGATCTTGGCACTCTTGGTTATTTTCTTGGCATCGAGGTCCATCATAATTCCAATGGTCTTATTCTCGACGCAACATAAGTACATCAATGATTTATCGACTGTGACCAATATGCTTGCATCCAAGGGTGTGCCAACTCCTATGCTCCCAACCAAAAGTTGCTCTTGACTAGTGGTGATAGACTTTCTTCCGAGGATGCCACTCGGATAGAGTATCGCTGGTGCTCTACAATACCTCTCGCTGACACTACCGATATTTCCTTCTCAGGTCAATCAGGTGTGCCAATTCATGTCCTCCCGACTACTACACATTGGGCGGCAGAAAGCGTATTCTTCGCTATCTTCATGACACCATCGATCTTGGCCTCGTGCTTCACTCGGCCTAGCTCCTCTCTTCTTAGCGCATTCTCTGATGCTAATTCACCGGCAATCCCGATGATCGCGAGCAATCGTGGTACGCCATATTCCTCGGTAGTAATCTTATCTCGTGGAGCTCCAGAAAGCAATCGACAGTCTCCCGCCCAAAGACCGAAGTTCAATACAAGGTCGTAATGGATGCTATCACGAGCTCATTTGGATTCGTGTTCGCTGAGAGAACTTCGTATTTCACAAGGGCGACCTCCTACTCTATGGTGTGACAACATTGGTGCCACATATCTGTCCGCTAATCCGATTTTCCACCGGCCAAGCATATTGAGGTTGACTACCACTTCGTCTGCGTGAACGTGTTGCCGCCGACACCGATATTCGGATCATTTCCACCAAGGATCACTTGTCGATGCATTGACCAAGCCGCTGCCCGCTCCCGCATTTCAGATTTCAGCGCAAATCAACTTGGTGTTCCTACGCCCAGATTGGGGGTGTTAAAGATAGAAGGCCTTATCTATTCTTAGTAGGAGATCCTCTAATTAGGAGCCGCGCCTCCTGCTTTCCTGGAGCTGTGCCTCCTGCTTGTTAGCCGTATCACGATGTAATCCTCATGTAACCAATCCTCGTAATCATCTACTATATATAATAGATGCCGTGACCCTAGAAGGGCAGGCAACACAATTCCATCTAACAATCCTATTTGTTTGAGCTTTTTTATTGG
This sequence comes from Otatea glauca, assembly GCA_036346275.1. Taxonomy (NCBI): domain Eukaryota; kingdom Viridiplantae; phylum Streptophyta; class Magnoliopsida; order Poales; family Poaceae; genus Otatea; species Otatea glauca. Next base: position 63,084,064 of record CM070712.1, read on the forward strand.
CTTAAAAATAAAAAAAGTTAAAGACTAAACAAATAAGTTTTATCTAGACTTTTTAAAAGCTACAAACCTCTATATAACTAAAAACCATGATAGATGTTTTTTTTGGTTTGTTGATGATTGATTTTAGACCAATACTACTATAGTTAGAATAAAATTATCTATCTCTATCATATATATAAAAGTCATTAGCTTTTAAACTATTTAAACCTAAAACTAACTTTAAACTATAAAAACTAAACCTACGCAAACAGATCCATGAACGGCGTCTATCTCTGCCAAGTACTACTCCGGCGCCATCTCGAGCACACGACAGGTTGAACAAACCAGGCTAGCCAGTTTGATACGGAGCAGTACGAAGTAGTACTGAAAAAGGAGTGCACGATACAGACGTGGCCCGTGATTCTTTCGAGCTGCTCACCGCCCGATCACCGTCCGCCGGTCCGCGTGGCTTAAGGTCGGCGCAACTCCTGGCAGATACGCCGCTCCACGCAGCAGGAAGATGACCCCCCCGTGTACGACTACGAACGGCCGCAGTATTTATTTATCCCGGAAGAGAAGTCGGTGCGTGTCGACAGCGTGTGCCCAACAGTACACGAGAGCGCCCTATTAATTCCGCGGGCGCAGAGCCCTTTCCAAGCTCTCACACAGTGCTCACTACAGCCACGCGCTTCACTTTCACTTTCGCTCGCAGCAGGGTAGGCAAGAAACAGAGAGAGAGAGAGAGGGAGGAGAGCCATGTCGAACACCGGCGAGAAGCAGGCTCAGAAGCCCCGGCGCTCGCCTCGAACGCCGAGATCGAGAAGGTCTTCTCCCGCTTCGACGCCGACGGCGACGGCCGGATCTCCCGTCTGAGCTCGCCGCGGTCTCCCGAGCCATCTCGCCGCCGCCCAGCTCCTCCGCCGGCGGCCGAGAGGTCGCTGCCATGATGGACGAGCTCGATACCGACCGCGACGGCTTCGTCGACCTGGGCGAGTTCGCTGCCTTCCACCGTCGCGGCCGCCCGGACGGCGAGCTCGAGGCCGAGCTGCGCGCCGCCTTCGACGTCTACGATCTCAATGGCGACGGCCGCATCACGGCTGCCGAGCTCAGCAAGGTCCTCGGGCGGATCGGCGAGGGCTGCAGCGCCGAGGAGTGCGAGAGGATGATTGCCTCCGTCGACGTCGACCGCGACGGCTGCGTAGGCTTCGAGGAGTTCAAGAAGATGATGTCCCGTGACGGTGCCGAAGCAGGCGCCGGCGTCCCTGACAAGGCCAAGAAGGAGTGATGGTTGTAACGGGGGAGCAGGGAAGTGTGCGTTTAGCATTATTTTGACCTAGAATAAGAAATCGGGAATAAAGAAGGATCCTTGTATTATTGATGCACTGATTCGCTTATGCGTTTTATGATCTGGACCTCCTGATTTTTGGTATGACATTTAGGCTTGTTTGGATATTAGAGGAGAAAATCCCAAGGAACCCTCACATCCACACGTTCAGATTAGATTCATACAACCATTCACACATAGATAAAATCCAAACAAGATAGTGTTTCTTGCTAATGTAGCATCCATACATCCACACATAATCTAGGATTAAGATATTTACATAAATCCAATCTAGGATAGAAGATGGAACATCACCCGAGAAGCTAAAGCATCGTTCTTTCAAGCAACTGTTGATGGCTGGGGATGAGAATGACATGCATCTCCTGAGCTGCTTCGAATTGAACGGTTCCTCATTGCTTAGTTCTCCACGATGGCTTCTTGATCCAGACATCCTTGTGCAAGGGGAATTGGAATTGGAACTGCCATTGCCGGATTGCCCTCACCTTTCTCCAATGTCTTCTTATTCTTACTCCAGCTGCCATCATCTGGTGTCCCATTGGCATTCCCCACGCTCGCTGTGGAGGATCCGAAGAAAAAGAATCTTCTCACCTTGCAGAAGTGTAGAATCAATTGTAGATCATTCACAGATTCTCGAGTCCCTGCATGGATTGGATCTTGATTAGGAAAGAAGTAACCGTGATAAATTAGGTAGCAAGTTAGACTACTGAGTAACACTAGTTAATCTACAACTAAATTCTAGAGAAGGCAAATGTTACAATAAATCCATTCTTGGCTAAGTAGCCAAGAACAAATCAACAGGAGAGTTCGTAACCAAACACTGATAGAAACCTACAAGAAGGTTCCAGAATCTCAAATATCGCTTGCAAGAAAGTCTACAATTGCTTACAATTTAGCTACCAGCATACACAAGGTGCATCTAACTAACTTGAGTCAGGAAATTGGTCGAACAGGTTACAGGCAAGGCCCTAGACCAACAAACCAAGAACCAAAATGTAACCCTGAACTCACAAGCACTATACACTTTGGTTCTTGATCTCAGAGCAGTAAAGCACCAAATCTAACACAGAATTGAGAAACACCCGTGCCAAAACAAACCAAACGAAACTAAAACTAACCTACAAGAAATGGAGCAGTGAAAGGCAAGAATCAGAGGCTGCAGCCCTAGCAACGGTCGAGAAATTGGGATTAGTGTGGGGGGAAACATGCGCTAGTTGCGATTTTAACGACAAATTGGGCATTGCAATCGGGGAGCTTTGAAGGAAGAATTTAGAAGGATTCACAACGCGGAGATTACAGATAGGCAAACAAGCACGGGAGGCCTAAGACACGATCAATCGATGGCCCAAATGGGTTCGTACATACCTAGGGTTAGGGTTTGCCATATCACCAGCCGAAGCGTGGATCGATCAAGTGTTTATCTTCTCCGATGCCATTCACCGCTCCTCGCGGAGGTGGAGGCAACGGCGAGAGAGGAGGCGGAGGCATTTGACGGAGGCGAAGGTCGCGAACGCCGTTGGGAGGTGGAGGTCGTGAGTCGTCGCGAGGCAAAAAGATCGAGGCGCGCGCGCGAGGAGGAGCGACACGACAGGAGGTTTTTCCGATGTGGAGAGTCAAGGAGGAGGTTTTTCCCGATGTGGAAATTCAAGGAATTTTTCCCTGTGGAAACAACGCGAATCAGCCGAAAATCCTATCCCATGGGCATCCAAATGGGTCTTCTTGTCGACCGGGAAATTTGCCCAATGGGTTTCTATCCATGGAATTGGCCGATCGCCAAGATTTGAGTTCCCAAACAAGCCCTTAAACTTGACATTGTGATTTGTTTTAGGAAAAGAGAAGGAATTGATAGGAAGCGATGTCCCATGGTATTGACATCTTTCCTTCTACCATTTCATCTTATCCATTCCAATTGCACTTGTCGACGATCGGGACCGCGACCGCAGAGGGGGAAGGATCGACGAGGGCGAGGCCCGAGCCTCGCTCGTCCGGAAGGAGCCTCTGCAGACGCGTAGCACAGGGAAAAGGACAATGAACAGGGACACGGTTTATATCGGCTTGAGCCCCTAGGTCGGGTAACATGCCCATACTCCGCCTTGCCCGTAGGCGAAAGGGGACTAAAGGCTCCTCGGGAGAGCTACGGAGGAGCTCGACCTCGGGATTGCTCGAGCAATCACCGAGGAGCTTCGTGAACGGTGGAGTGTACAAGCACATCGCGACGATCCGCCTTCTTAGATTTCCTGGGGTGTCGCCTTATGCGATCTTACTACTGTTGTGCTCTTGTTGTTCTCTTCTTTTTTCCTCCTCCTCTCGATCGGAGTGGTCTTGACGCTTTATAGGCCTTTGGTACTGATCTCGATGCTGACGTCGAGAGGTCGCCTGTGGAGCCGACGGGAGCGTTAGTCCTAGTCCCAGCAGGGGTCCGCAGAACTGTTGGGGAGTGGTTGACCCTAGTTCCAATGCTCGGGTTCTGACAGGGGTAGATAGCCCTTTAGGCCCTGCGCAGAGGGACTGGCAAGAGCAGAAGGCCCTAGTTCCCACGCAGGGGACGGGAGTCATATATTTATGTAAGAGAGACCTATTTTACATTGGAGTCCGGGTCCGGGGTGCCGAGATTGAGGAGGTCGCCGGGGTCTGCAACCAGCTCGGGGATAGCCTTGTCCGAGCTTGGGAATAGTCCCCCGAGCTCGGAGGAGGGCGGCTTAAAGCCCCCCCCCCCGAGGGGGGCACGGACACGTGTCAGGATGGCCGATCCCCGACAGCACTCCTCTTCAACTACTTTCTCACTTCTCCTGCGATTTCCCCTTTCTAGTCTTGTCGTGGAGCCACATAAATTCGATCCCAGATCCCAATAGAATTTTTGGTGGCACGCTGCCGCTCCAAGGCACCGAGTTCAGCGTGGATCCTCATGTCGCTGGATTAGTGGAGGGTCGAGGCACCCAAGCCGCCTGATCGCCTTCTCGTCATGGAGGGACTGGTTGTGGAGATCCAATCGTGTGACGAGCCGTGAGAAATGGATGCTGGAGTGCAAGGTCGTTATTGATCTGTACGAGCTCAGGACCACTATGATCCGGATCTGGGGCTTCTTGCTCTATGATGAGGACAAGGCGCTTGCTTCGATAGTTTCTCCTCACATCGCGACAAGTTATAATTTTTATTGCTATAGGTCATTGTATTTGTTGCTCTATTAGTTTAAATTTGTTGTACAATTTTATTTATTGATTTTGTATTCGCTGTATTCAAGGCAAAGATTTTTGTTGCAAACATATGAACTAATTATTTTGCTTTTGGAATTTTTATTGCATCGATTTAATTAGTTGTCTCACAATAATCTTTGAATGTTGCCACTAATTTTTCAAATGTTGCAATATTGTAACACCACGAATTTGTTTCATCCGAATACCTGAACTAATTTTAAACCGTATCTCAGTTCTATACTTGTGGTTTTCATCAAAATTTCAGTGAGAATTTGTATAGTTTCCCCAATTTTTTTTAGGATATTTCACTTCTTTTTTCATATTTTGTTGCAAAAATTGATTACAATTATTGTACGTATTGTTTAGTTGAAATAACTCAAGTGTTTATCTAATGCAAATGAGATCATTAAATTAAAATAACTTGCATAATTAAATTAATTAGCAAAGGTTAATCATACACCTTAATTATTACAAATTTATACAATAGAATCAAATACATGGCTTAATAAATTAATTACATTTCAGATTTCAAATTACATAATTAATTAATTACATCTCAAAAATAAAAAAATACAAGATTGTTAAATTCTAAAAGCTATACTTCTTCCGATCTTCAATTGTAAGTCCTACATGTCATTTTTATGCATAAAGAAATAAATCGATAAATCGAATTAAGCAAGAGATTAAAAAGTAGAGTTGCCGCCGATCGTATGAGATGGTAGGCCATCGAGATACTAGATTCGTCCAAGGCCAAATCGCCATCTCTCACGAATTAGGGTTTTATCACTGCAATTATATAAACTCAAATTTATTCAGAGACACGTAAATAGTAAAAATATCGCGTTGTAGAAAAGTAATTCCACGTTGTAAAAGGAGAACCCTATAGTAGAAAGGATAAGCATGAACACTATACATTAGGATAGCTCACACCAAGCAGAGCAAAGCCTCTAGCCAAGCTCCCACAAGGCAAACCTTAGCTCTTAAGGCAAATTTGCTCAAGCATATAGGCACAAAGCCTCCAGCACAAGCCTCCAGAGTAAGCCACACAAGAACACAACCACACAAGTCAAGCCACAAGATCAAAGTTTCTAACTAAAGCCATCAGGGAGCACAACCCACTAGCCACTAAGAATACGACTCAAGAAGCAAGCAAGGAGCCACCATCTCAAACATCATCAAGACCACGAGCACTAAGTCCCAAGGAGAAGGAGATCACCAAAGCTAGGAGGCCATCAAGCACCAAGGAGACAGTAAGGCCAAGAAGAGAAGGCAGAGAGCTAGAGCAAGAAGATAGCCACATCTTCTCCACCATTAGCACCACAACACCGCACTTCCTCTCATTTTCCATATCACAAAGTTACCTCCACATTCATAGTAGTAGTAGCATAGAAATAGCAGTAGTATGAATCAAATAGAGACTAAAGACAAGAGAAAAGCTAGTGATCTCAATTTAGTGTTTGCAAGAAGCGGCATCATACGTGCCTGCGGTATTGTCACACTCCCCGGCGTACGGCGTACGACAAAAACCGCGGGTATCTCCACGATACCACCGTTATGCCATCCAACTAGTTTGTGAATCATCATTGACCAAAATCACAAAACTAAGAAGTTAAATCATGCATCTAGATCAAATAATCATACTCATTACAGTGGAAAATAAGTATAGTGTATGGGGACCGAAGCAATCGAGGTTGTAGATGGGGAGGCCGAGCACCGAGGGCTGGGGTGGTGCCAACCGAGGGGGGGTCTGGCCGAGGGCTGTGAGGCGCTGGGCCAAGCTCGAGGCCACGCACAATAGGCCGAGAGAAGGGCCGCAAGGCAAGAGGCCAGCAGAGGCACGACGCCCAAGAGAGCTGGGCCGGTGGCGGGCGACAGAGCAGCTATGGGCGGGCTCATGGAGGCTTCCCACGAGCGGAGGCGCCATGGGCGAGGTGGGTCGGGCGCAGCATGTGGCTTGGAGGAGGGTAGCGAGGGCGACGCGCAGTGGGGAGAGGTGTCCTGCATGGGTAGCCAGAGTACAAAGCAGACCGACAGGGAGCCCGCGATCGATGACCGAATTTGGCAAAGTAAGAGGAGGCACCATGGAGGAGGAAGAGAGGAGCCAGAGAAGAAGAGAGCCAAGAGAAGGGAGTTCTACGATTGGATAAGGAGAGAGAGAGGAGGAGAAAATAAAAGAAAAGAGGAGAAATAGAAAATAGGATAAATGGGTAAATTTCTAAAACATGTAAAAATAGATAATTAATCAGGAAAATAATAATAACATAATGCTAGCACTAGTAATCGAGTAAAATAGTTGTACTTAAATGAGTTAACGGAAAAATAACATAAAAGAAAAGGATAGAGAAAAACAAGAAATATGTATTTTTAGTGAATCAGCTAAAATATTAATCAATCTATTAGCATGTATAATACAAATTAAGTACAACCAATTAAAATCCGTTTAATCAATAAATTCATACGGCTGAGCATTTAAATAAAGTGCGATGAAATAAAAGTATATCAATCTGTAAAAGAACACCTCATATATATAACAAACATTAAAATTTTTAAGAAAAAGAGGTTGGACACCATAAATCAGGTAAAAATTTATTAGCCACTAAAATATGATATTTATGTAATTTCAGGATTCAACTCCAATTTGACTGCTGATCTTCAACATCAATAGTATGAGGACGACTATTTTGACCAATACCCAGACAAGCATTTCTTAATCATATTTAATTAAATTCAAGCGAATATATTTTGTTATATGTGATATCACCAATACATTGGAAAATTCTCATTTAAAGAAAATTTGTAAATCGGGCATTATGGAAAGGTGATTTTGATGGTGAACCGTCACGCGAAAAGAATTGGTTATGAATATGTGGATTGATATATCCACACATGTGGTGGGTAGAAGGTGCCATGAGAAGGATTGTCTTGCCGATAAAGCCTCTACATAGGCTATGATATAAGGATAAATCGTTACACTCTGCAATGAGCCGTAATATTCATATCAACCATAGTGCGTGGAAACAACCGTAAATGATTGTCTTATATGTGTTAGGATCTCCACATTGAGATAAGAGTAGATAACTAAGAGAGGTGTGAAACTACGATAAGTTTATTCGGTCCAGTGAAGGACACATAAAATTAGTTGCGTTGATTCTTTAGGGCTATATATGTAAAACCCTAGCGGAGTATCTCCGCTGTCAAGAGGAGTATAATCGTACGCTGAGAGTAAGGGGAATAATGAGGACACCACTACTCGCTGGCTATCGTGGTTGGAGATCATTCGGGTTCCCTACTGTGGTTGGGTTTGCTATGGGTAAAGTGGTACAAAACCCGTGAAAGATTAAAAATCATGAGTTCATGCATGTCTCCCGGATTGAGACTACTAAGCTATGCCTCGCTTCATACGAGTGCTAGTAGCATTTTAATAACTAAAAATCAAACACAATTTTTCTAATAAAACCTATTTTCGTAAGAGGATTTGAGGAAAGAATTTAAGAGATGGTTTTAGGAAGAAAATTCATCTAATGCATTTTGTTATTAACGCTATCGAGTGCCTATTGTATTCACCCTTGTATAAATCCTCTTTGCTTAGAAGCTGAGCTCTATGGATCCACCGATGATGAGTGGATGGAGGATCACCCGCATGATTAGGGTGATGAGGCGGAGGACTACCCTAAGACTGGGTGAAATAGTAGTCCATAACTCCATATAGCAGTTGATCATCGCTCACTTGGGTATATTTATATTACTATTTATATGTAAGCTTTTGTTGTAAAGGTTATGTAATGACTTATGAATTTTAGACTTGTAGCTGCGTGGCATGGATTGTAATAAAGTTCTATTTCTAGTATCTAATTATTGTTCTCACAGAACACTCTAAATACGTGTATTAACCGATAAAATATTGGGTCCGCTTGATGTTTTATTAGCTAATATACTCATATCAACATAATTACCTTAGATTTAATGACAGGTTACTGTCGTTACTCTCAATTAATTTTGCAGGTTGTCACATCAGTAATATTGTGCCGACACACCAGCCAACCATAGGACAGAACTAGACACTCGTTTCGCATGTTGGGCCAACTCGTGAGCTACGTACCCTATTACGATCTCTCATCTCTTCACCTTGACTAACTGAACATCACCGAACGATTCATCATAGGAGATTTCAGAGCCTTGATGCAAAAGCTACAATCAGACTCCAAAACCACTGGTCCTGAAAACCAGTTTGCAGCAAGCTAGAGTCCCTCTTGCAAGCAGCGATTCAGCCTAGCACAATGATACAGATATTTCCAAGAGGAAATACGGACATTGTGATTTGACGCTTGGGCCCGGCCGGTTTTTGGATGACAGTAAATACCCAGTCTACGCATACTGAAATTCTTTTTTACGTAGAAACTATTTAATTTTTGCGTGTGTTTCAAACGTAAGGGTTTGTTTGGATATTACAGCATTTATAAACTACAATATTTGAAAACCATAGTTTTTAACTACCACCTATAAGATACGTACTACAGTATTTGACATTTTTAAGAATTACCATGATGTATTTAGGAACCGCGGTATTTCGTACAATATTTTGTTTAAAAAGTACTTGCTATGCTAACTGGACGTGATTAAGAAAACTAGTTATGCATGCTCATACATGTATATTATTGTTGTTGCTAGATTTTACTTATCTAATCTTATAAGCCGGCCGGTGCATTGATGCGCTGACTTAGCATCCATCGACAACGCTATGTCTTGTTTTACCCTACAAGCTTTATGCGTGATAGATGAAACGAGATGATGCCTACGGCCATGCACAAATAATACAGATAGATATATTTTTGAGCTGTGCTTTAATACTTTTACTTTAATACAAATTGTTTAAATTTTAAAGCAAGAGAAGGAGTAAATAATCACCATCTACCCTATATTCATACTTTAATATTTATGCAATTGTAGAAAAGAAAAAACATAGAAGCATCTCTGGCATATTTTTAGGGATTGGTGGTACAACAGATAAAAAGAGCGGAGCAGCAAAAGGATGTGATGCCAGTGGACAGAGCGTGCGTTCGGTCCAAAAAAGGTGTCCAGTAGATTTTAAAAATTCCAAAAAACTATGATATTAGACTTACTATAGGTTATAAAACTACAATGTTTGTCGCATCCATACACCTCAAAGTTTTTGATACTACCGTACTTTTGGAAACTACAGTATTTCTTAAAACTCCAAAATACAATGTATCTAAACACGCCTTAAGACTCCTGGTGGTTCAGTCTTTCTCTGAATGTAGTGTTTGATTGATGTTGATGGCCATTGTGAAACCTATAAAGTGGTTCCACAAGGGAAAAGAGTGAGCACTAGTACTACTTGTACTGTATCAATTGATTTAGCAGAGTTAAATCCTGATTTTACAGCACAGAACTGCAGGAAGTGGCAAGCAAGAAATGCGACTTGGAGAAACGCTAAGACTTGAGAGGTAACCGTGGAGACCTGAAACCAAATTTATCGGTTCATTCTTCACGGCCCTGACGTCGTATCAACTTTCTACACGGGAGTACTAACTCTATCAAGCAGTAACGGACACAGTTTGTACTTTGTACATGTGAGAGCAGGTGTTTGGAACTTCGGAAAACAACTCGTTAATGCATGTAGCAACTCTGTGGTTGAATTGAAGCATCGACTGTTGGATTTGTCGGTGAAACTCTGTCTGTTTGATCAACAACCAGATCAATCTTGCCAAACATGTTCCAAAATCTGATTCTGAGACCTGATGTACTTTTGTCAAGCAAATCAGTTGACACTGAACTCTTAAGCCACCAGGTTTACATTACAGGGGCTCTACACTCTTAACAATTAAATTCCATTAGAATTCTAAAATGTCATAATACAATGTTCCTGTCCAAATGGTTACCTTGGATCTATAAATTACTCCCACTTGTTCTGTAAATATCTCTCTTGAATCAACCATCAGCGGGCAATTTTTAAAGCAACAGGCTTCCATGATCTGAGAAAAGTTATGATCATCCCGCACAGAGTAAAATACGATGTGCCTCAAAATGCCGGCAATTTTTAAAGCAACCGGCTTCCATGATCTAAGAAAAGTGATGATCATCGCGCACATAGTCAAATACGATGTGCCTCAAAATGTTAAACTTTACGGGCTTGTCCCAATTAATATTCTTCATAAATTCCAAAAAAATTCAGAGTCCCACTTTGATGGAAGTTTAATACCATGTTGCTAGTCTAGGTGGGCGGAGATCAACTTAGTAGAGGTTGTTTTGCCTAGTTGAAGCAAGTAAAAGAAGAATATACCACGCCACCTTGCCATCGCCCACCCACTAGCAGTATGTGCATGAATGGTGCGACTATTTTGGGTTCAATTGTGTGTGGTTGCAACTTCTTTTTACATCTCATGAACTTGCATGATGACGTAAAAGATAATTACGGTTCAAACCGAACATAATAATCCTATGGGGCCATTATAGCACGTATTAATTATATTTTAATGATATTTTCAATTTTGTTGTGCGGTGCTTTTGCCTTCCTTGCCTGTGTCTATATGAAGAGACATCCTCTCAATGCAAACGCATTTCGAGAGATTTCCTCTTGTTCCATAACGTTATGTTGCCCGGCTTCTCCATCCCTTTGTCGGCATGCACTGGTGCTGGGAGAGCGGTGTCTCAAACCAATTCCTCTACACGGAAGGGGAGAATCAGGTTTTAGGAAACGCCGCATGAATCCTCGCTACTTCCTGGTATGTCTTCTTATGTGACACCACTTGACTCAGCATCGACCTTTGTTAGAGCGTTTCTCTGTAAGTCTCACTTGAACATCTTTAATTAAATCCTATTAAGAATACTTTGCAGTAGCGATGTTGTTTATATATGCTAATAGTACCCTATTATTGGTATCATTCTGTTAACACATATATATGAGATAGGTGTATTTAAGACGATGGTCATACTACCGAATGTGGTTTTAATATGTTGGTATATATGTTACCATTATAATAATTTCTATTTTAGAAATTAAAATAATAGTAAAATATGCGTAATTCTAACACAAAATCCGTGAGCTCCTGAAACCTTCTAACCGAGGCAGCGAAGCTAGCCTGCACATGCACCGGCCAAATAGGCTGCTTTACTGGCTGGCAAGGCGGCAAGCGCCACTGGATTTGTCCAATTCTTTAACCATAGTTGTGTACCTTGATCAGTGATCACCACCAGGCAACAGAACTAGCTGATCAAGCGTGGAAATTCTTCAGTTAGAGATTCTATTTCGTATATTCAAAATCCGAAACTCAAGAGGTCAACATGTAGCGTCATACTGTCATCTGTAGCTACAAGTTACAAGCTACTAGTATTAACATTACCATCAAAACAAACTACTGTAATCATTTTGTTCAGTTAGTAAACACAACGGAATGTCAACATGTACATGCACCCATACCATGACTAAGTTCATGAATAGAGAACAGTGCCGTACAGAAAACTCAATGAACTGTCCGGTTCATCCAGCATGGTTTAGATTGTGCATATAAATATTGTCACTATCATTGTCAAAAAAACATTGCCGCTATCTCAATTATTGCATCTGAACCAATCCCAGTAACCCAACCTACAATGTTTGAGTTGAGCAGTTGACCAAGGTGTGAACTTCAGCAGATGGGAACACAAACACAAGTTCTACACTTCCAAATTCCACATTCAAACCCACTTATTAGCTTCCCATATGGCCATATATACGCAGCATAGGAAGGCTTTCCCATAAGCCTTTTCTGAACAAACTGGCGATCTAACCTGTTCTTCCCCGTATCTAAACATGAGGTACATACTGCTACCCAAATCCCAAATCCATGACAATTCGGAATCGGATGGCTCATGGGAGACTGACACGACCATCGTTCCGTCGGAGTTTCTCCGTGAGGCTATATTCGCAGCAGGTAAATACAATTATTAATATTCTTAGTTAGTTAAATGGCACAATTAAACTGCTACAACCGATGAATCTGTTGTAATCTTCGATCATAGGTAGCTTCTATGGTCTCGAGGCAGCATTTGGGCTAGTTGATGGCGTTGTGACGACGACAACTGGTTACTTTGGTGGAAGTGTTGTAGCCTAGCTACAGACAAGTAGCTAACTTCACGTCCTAATTTTGTTCTCATCGTATTGCATTTTGCAAAGAAAACTTTGCAGCAAAACAGAGGTGAGGCATTAACTCTAAGCTTGGCTTTCTAGGTCTTAGAGGGGAATACAGGGCACACTGAATCAGTGAGGGTGACCTACGACAATAGGAAGGTTGTTTACAGGACCTTGTGCAATATCTTCTGGTCCAGCCATGATCCCACAAACAAGGACTATCTTGTAAGTTAATTGCTTTCTCACATGATCCAATGAACATTCAGATTAAGAAACTTGGGGTTAACATTGTGATATTACTGATCTTCGTGTCAAATCAGAGCTTCGGAGCTGGCACGCATTACCGATCAGCCATCTTCTACGCTGACGGCGATGAGAAGAAGCATGCGCAAGAATCCAAGGTCAACAAGCAGATCAGGCTGGACAAGAGAATTGTCACAAAAATCCTCCCATGCGCCAGCTCGAGCACATTTTACTTGGCGGAGAGCCAGCATCAGAAGTACTATTTGCAGAGGAACAACGTCAGGTTCATACAGGCCCTCGGCCCCGCAGCAGCGAGCAGTACGCAGATTCCCACCTCGCCTGCAAGCTCAACGGGTATGTTCAAGTCAAGAAGCTACTATTACACTTTGATTATGTGCTTTCAGGTACAGCACACGACAAAATATGTCAAGTTTTGTCATGATGATTGATGAATGGGTTATGATTTCTCTCAGTTGTGAGCATATATCGGTTGCTTTGCAGGATACTTGGCGGTGGTCAAGAGAAAGTAGCAGAGGAACTGAAGAGCTTCATTGCTAAGTATCCAGTGACCCAAGAAACCAAGGTGGTTGTAGAGGCGATCACCCACAATTTCGACACGAAGTTGCCTTCGATCGTATAATCGTGGCCAGATGCGGTTATGAGGGACAGCTGAAGTCAGCCATGTGGGAACAGCTTTACGACTGACTACTTGGAGGCCGGCAAGGGGGCGAGCAAGTGTGTCAGTTTCAGTCGGATTCAGAATCTGTGGCCTTGTAACTTTGAACAATGCAAGGACATCGTCGACATTTCTGTGCGAGCTTGTGGCTTGAGTGGCTGACAAATAAGGTCAGGCATGAGTAGGGATGGCAATTGTGTCTAATTATCAAGTGCATACCGTAAAAACCTTAATAAAGATAGGTATGGACCTCTTTCTTGCCCACGGATATGGAAGTGGAGAAATTCACGCCCATTGGGCAAATGGGTGCGACATGGATGAGCTTCACTTGTGCTTGCCGAGCCCTGTACCACCCAACCACACTCAACCACACCGACAAGTGGGTCCATAGAGGAAACCCCAAACATCAATCTTGTTACCCTCACCCACTCGACGCCCAACCACCATCCCGCCCCCAAGCCCTCTCGCTCTCTCCCATAATCACTCCTCCTCGAGATCTCCTTCTTCGATTGTTCTTGTCCTCCATCAACACCCCGCTTGTCTACTAGTCGCACCGCTCTTCCTCTCACTCTCGCCCTTCCCAATCCATAGATCTCCGCTGGCCGCTTGCATTCGACGCCGCTTCCCACCTCGCCACCACCCCTTCAATGCCTCCTTCGGCTCGCCCCACAAGGCGACGCCTTCCCACACTAGTCCCCTTCCTCACCAACCACCGCCTCGTCGCCTTCCTTCCACTAGCCGACTTCAACTCTATCCGCCCCTCTAGCCAACTCGCAGCCACCCTTCACTAGACACGTTGTCACCATCCTAGGTTCCAGATCCACCACCAACGCCTTCTCTTCTCCTACCGATCGCCGCCATCCTCCGGTGGATGCGCCGCCACACAAGTAGCACCGACACCATCCAACTCACATTATGAGCCAGCTTTGGACACCACTTTTTTATCCATCTCCACATATATTCTATTTCTTGCATTATTTGTTGCTTCTTTACAAATCGATGCACAAATATTGATGAACTCTTGATATTTATCTCAGATCTATGTTTTCTTCTCAAACCTCGTTGTAAAAATTGAATCAAATTGAATGCTATTTGTTGCACTTTTGCCTTTCTCGAGTTGATGTCGCTTCATACATATGTTATCGGGCAAACGGGCATGCTTGTTTGTATTGGGCACATGCGTTTCTAGCGGCATGCTCGTGAGTGGAAAATAGTCTTATGGGGTATAGGTATGGGCGAGTAATACTCGCACTACCGTGCTCCGATTGCCAACCCTAGGCACGAGGACATCACATATGGTGGTCCCAGTGTAATTATTCTCCTTCTTTAGCGTTGGGCCGGTCCTCCTTGGACTGTCAGAGTATGCTGGGTAGGCTCCAAACTAGACCGGTATGTAGATATGCCTGAATCGAAACTTCCCAGGCCGAATCAAAATCAACAAGAATTCTCGGTGTAAAACGCAGTCCTAAGCCCACCCAACACATAACATCATCAACCTTGAGCTGGGGCCCAAACTGAATTTGTTGGTGTGTCATGCTCACTCCTGCACGGCAATTCGTACGCGTAACTTTAGAGGGACGTTTGGTTGGGATTCCTCTTTGTGAATGTACATGTTCCACACCGAACAAACGTGACCGATCCCAAATCATCGGCTCCGGAATTCGGACAGAGCACGCCCTTTACATGTACACTGAACCCGGTTGCCCTTTCAGTCTGTGCCGTCAAGGATGGATTGAAATTTCATGTTTCCATGCATGCGCATCGCCATTGCGTTGTGAGGTGAGATCGACGATCAAGCCAAGATTCGAGAACGATCCATGTCCACACACACCGGTTAGTGCTGCTGCTACTGGGCCGGTTTGTCGGCGTAGATTGCATTATACAACCACACGATGTGTCACCAAACCTCACTTTGAGCCGATGTTCGTGGCTTGAAGCTTTGTATTTCGCCTCCCTACGCCTAAACGAACGCCCATTACCGTCGTCCTCGTCTTCATCTAGGGGCGGCTGCAAGTTGGGCACGTCGCACTCTCGTCGATCGCCCTCGCCATGAACAAGTCCAACGTTGGCCCCAGGCCCTAATAGCTAGGCTAATACTAGCAAGCACTCTTCTTGGGTAAATGGTAACGGCACGCATGACATCCTCGTGTAAATGTTTGCTAATGCATTAGTAATTCATTCATCAAATATGTTAAGTGTTAGCTTCAGCAGCAGTAGTGCTAACAATGCAGATCAAAAGCCGAGGATCGGGAAGTCCAAGAATCTAACCTCCCATTGGATGTGCGACCTGAGGATTCCGTATTTGGGTCACCAGCGACTAAACAAGCTAAATCAAGCGCTTTTAGTTGTCTCGTCCCAAAGCCAAGAAAAGCACGGACCCTTGACAGATGCTTGTGGTGCTGGTAATGACGCTTACTAAAAAGAACAGCTTATCAAAACATGCATCCACCCAGTGCTGCATCTAGCCGTCTCTGACACCGGGCTCGGCGCGTCCAGCCCCACATGCCAGTGTCAGTGCTCTCTGAGCCCCATGCCACGAGACGACCACCTGTCTTGCGCAAGCTTTACTGTTACTCAAAAGCAGCAGAGAGAGGGAGAGAAAGATGTCCGTGGTGGTTGCTTGAGTTTGTACAATATTTTGGCGTTCGGTACGCTTTAGAACTATTTCGCGATGATTTCGACGGCCGACCAATCCGCCCTTTATATACGGCCAGCCGCCGCGATCCGTCCCTCACCACCGCAAAACCAATCGACGGCAAACAAGACTCCTTTCCCTCGCCGAACTCCCGGCGCTCGCCTGCTGCTGCCTCGTCGATCGGGTACTATGGCCTGCACTCAGGTACGTACCACTTAGCCAGCTCGTTTTCTTTCCAAAAGTAGGAGCTAGCTCCACTTGTCTCGCTTCATTTGCACTCTTGCTTCAACTTTTGTTTCATTTCAGGAGGTGGTGTTCGATGCCAACCTTGTCGACAACAGCGCATTGGAGGACGGCCTCGCCGGCTGGGCTCTGTTGGGCTCTTGCACGACGCTGTCCGTGCACAATGAGGAGCCGGCAAAGGTCCCGACCGAGACCATCAACAACGTGGGGACGACTACAAGCCCAGCGGCCGGTACATTCTCGCGGCGGGCCGCGCCGACGATAAGGCCGGCCTGTGCCAGGCGATCTCGGGCGCGCCAAGCCCCGAGTCACGTACCGGGTGGCCGGATGGATCAGCCTGGGCGACGGCGCGGAGGGGACCACGCCGTGCGAGTGAACCTTCGCCTGGACGACGACGAGTGCTTGGTCGAGGGCGGGCGGTCTGCGCCGAAGCCGGCAAGTGGACGGAGATCAAGGGCGCGTTCCGGCTCAAGGCGAGCCCGTGCAGCGCGGCTGTTTACGTCCAGGGCGCCTGCGGGCGTCGATGTGAAGGTGATGGATCTCCAAATCTTTGCGACGGACCGAAAGGCACGGTTCAGAAAACTCAGGAAGAAGACTGACAAGGTGAGCGCTCACATCACTCGACCTGCATCGAATTAAAGATCATTTGCTAGCTAGTCGATAGATTTCATCGCCATCTGTTTTGCTGACAAGTGAGCACCTTGACATCAACACCGTACTCCATGATTTGCCACGACCATACTTGATGGAAAAAATTATGACGATCGATGGCCAAATTTTTGAAGTAGGTAGCACCTGCTGCGTAAGTAGATAGCGACCTAGGGATGAATCACTGACACGTCGAGAGAAGGACACGCGCGACCACACCAAACAAGATTTTTGCAGCCTCCAAGTCCATCTGCTGCTGTGGAGTGTCAATCATTTGATCGAGATGGCGCTTTATTCTACTATACTTGTATGCAGGTGCGCAAGCGGGACGTCGTTCTCAAGTTCGGCGGGGCGGGAGGAACGTCGGCATATCCGGCGCGTCCATCCGCGTCATGCAGATGGACAGCAGCTTCCCGATCGGCGCCTGCATCAACGGCGGGGTCATCCAGAACCCGGCCTTCGTCGACTTCTTCACCAAGCACTTCGACTGGGCGGTGTTCGAGAACGAGCCTGGCGGTACTGGACGGAGGCGCAGGAGGGGCAGCTCAACTACAACGACGCCGACGCGCTCGACTTCTGCGACCGCTACGGCAAGCCCGTGCGCGGCCACTGCATCTTCTGGGCCGTCGACAACGTCGTGCAGCAGTGGCTCAAGAACCTCGACAACGACCAGCTCAAGTCGGCCGTCCAAGGCCGCCTCCAGAGCCTCCTCACCCGCTACACCGGCAGGTTCCCGCACTACGACGTGAATAACGAGATGCTGCACGGCAGCTTCTACCAGGACAGGCTCGGCGACGACATCAACGCCTTCATGTTCCGCGAGACCGCGCGACTCGACCCGGGTGCCACTCTTCGTCAACGACTACAACGTCGAGTGCGGCAACGACCCGAACGCGACGCCAGAGAAGTACATCGGGCAGATCAACGCGCTGCAGCAGAAGGGCGCCGCGGTGGGCGGCATTGGCCTGCAGGGCACGTGACCAACCCGGTGGGGAGGTCATCTGCGACGCGCTGGACAAGCTCGCCACCACCGACCTGCCCATCTGGCTTACCGAGCTGGACGTGCGAGTCCGACGTGGATCTCCGCGCCGACGACCTCGAGGTGGTGCTCCGGGAGGCGTACGCGCACCCGGGCGTGGAGGGTGTAATTTTCTGGGGTTCATGCAGGGCCACATGTGGCGCCAGGACGCGTGCCTCGTCAACTCTGACGGCACTGTCAACGACGCCGGCGAAAGGTCAGTCACAAATAGAATCACAAAATCCTCAACCTGAACTCGAAGAACGTATCTTAATTTGGCACAGTTCTTAATTTTTGATGTGTTTTCGCTTGTGCTCTGCAACTGCAGGTTCGTCGATCTCCGGCGGGAGTGGACGTCGCACGCGCGCGGGCACATCGACAGCGACGCCCAGTTCAAGTTCAGGGGCTTCCACGGCACATACGTCGTGCAGCTCACGACGGCGACGGGGAAGATGCACAAGACGTTCACCGTGGAGAAGGGGGACACCCCTCTCGTGCTGGATATGGACGTCTGACGGTTATTTTATATAGTTACTGATACATACGTACATACGTTAATTTGATCGAACGGGGGCAAAGGAATTGTACCACATACAACAATTACAATTTTACCTTTCTACATTTGGGTATTGTACGGAAAATTAAGGTATTGTACTGGTTAAAGTTAATGGAAATCAATAAAGTGAACGAGCTATTCTCGTTTATAGAAAACTAGTATAGATCTTTGTCTTCCGATTATTTTTCAAAGATCGTAATATACGGTCTTTTTCTTTTTTCTTTTCTAATTCCAGATATTTTTTTCAGATGATGTCGAGGTAGGGAAGTCATGTTACAGTGATGAAGACACATTAAACAGGTCATCGGATCAGTAAAGTGAAAGATCCGGCAGTTATTGATGAAGGGTGACATTTGGTGCCATATTTAGCACGAGAAAAGAATACTGCTGCATTATAAAAGCCGATAGATGTATTGATGTACAGCTATGTGTTCTGTTCTAGTTTCTGATGGATGTTTGGTCGAACCTTCTGTAGGAAAAATTTTAATTCCTAAATAAATACAATAAAATTGTTGCGCAAACAGGGCTGAGGGAAAGCCTGTTTCTTCCTGTTGGACTTGGACCGGTCGTTGAAATTTGAAAAGGCCCAAGTTGAATCGCCCCATCTATACCCCTTTATAATGCACCTAAGCATTCTTTTCACGCTCACCTTAAATAATGCACCCCACTAGAGATTGCCTAACCTTCATACACCCAAATAAACGCTCCTTAAACTTGCTCCATCAAAATTAACCTCTCTCGATCTTTCCTCGCCTTTACTCACCCACATCCGATGGCCATTGTTTAATGTGTCTAACTCATCCCTCAGAGTCACAAATGCATCTCCCCACCTCCAAAGATCATCTCAAGGAAAAGGAAACAAATATCCTGAATTAAGGAAAAGGAAACAAACGCTCTAGAAAAGGAAAAGACCATATATTACGTGATCTGAAAAAGGAAACCGAAGACAGAGCACTATACTAGTCCTATTAAAGCCTCATCACGACAATTTTGAGAAATTGATGGTTTTAAAGACTGGTAGCTTTTAAAGACAATAAAAGGGGTTAAATTACTAGTAAAATAGGTTCAAATTACAAATGAGAGTGATATGGTACATACGTTTGTAATTTATGCACTTTGTTTGTGTACAATTTTCTCATTGTTCACTAATTGTCCTACACAAAGGAATGGAAAATATTGATGGTTGAAAAGAGTTAAAACTACTCCTCCGCTCGTAAATATACGACGCTTTAGAAAATGTGTTGTCAAACTTCTTTATCTATGACCACTTGTATATTGAATGCTATTTAGATTAGTCATGTAAACTTGAAGTATGATACCACTAGATTTGTTATGAAATTATTTTCATAGTATGATAATTTTATATTTTTAACAAATTATTCAAATAGAAAATGATGGTCAAAGTTACATGTTAAAGACTGTGATATGTCCCAAATATCGTGTATTCTTGAATAAAAATAATATTTTATAACTAAAAGTTGTTCCTATCATAACCATCCCATTAGAACTAAGGCCAGTTTGTGGTTGTTGCACTATGTTGTGCTATGTTGCACGGCCCTATTTGGAGGGCTTTAAGTTAGGTTCGGATTTTGAAAAGTTAGCAAATCCCTAAACAACTCAGCTTTTTAAGCGGTTTTGGTATAAACCATATATAACTAGCAAAAGTCAAAAGCTAGGTCGACCTACTTTTACGACTTATTGCTGGGAAAATTAGCTATTTGTCAAACGATCTCGATAAAAGTTACACCGCTTCGCACTGTAAAAACCAAAATATAACTTCTTTTAAAAACTACAGCTTCCGAACAGGCCCATATAATTAGCCGCATGATTCTTTGCTAGTTGCTAAGATTTTCTTGCTATGGCTAAAAAAACAACTTCAATTCATTGTTATATCCAGGGGCGGACCGAGCGGGGGGTCAGGGGGGCTAGAGCACCCCTACCCCTGATCATATCATGGGTACCCCTCTTAGCACCCCTTACCCAACGTGGGACGCCACCACGCTGTCGTCATGGAAGCCGGTCAAAAAATTGGAACTTGAAGGCCGGTTTAGCACGCCTAAATTTATATCCTGGTCCTGCACGGTTATATCTCAAGTATAAAAGGTGCTTTTTAGAAGTCAGGGTAATGCTAAACAGAGTGTAACTTGTCCCATGCCATCATGCGGATGCGCACACCCATAAGCACATGCTCTAACCGTTTGGACATATCCGAGTTCAAATGGAAGGTTTATTTACGGTGCTTCTCATTTGCCTTTTCAATATGGTTTGCTTAATTTAGGAATCGGAATACGTAAGTATTGTTTCGTTGAAGAACACTAAGTCAAATTTTCAGCCTAAGTCAAAAGATCTACTGTCACTCCTCCTCCCACCCTGTAAAAACTCATTGTTCGATGCAAACACCTATTTTCCATTACTTCACGTGTGTTTTGATAAATGTTTTATTGCAGCT